>BSBK01008361.1:0-360000 GCA_027943335.1 Chamaecyparis obtusa | reverse complement strand
TATATTTTGTTTGAGAATCATTTTGTCAGGCCTTTGATGACTTATTTGAAAGGAACTGTCCCGTGGGGGCTGTCTGATAGAGTGAAGCAATTCCTCAGACCAAAGGATTTAAACCCAGATACAGGAATCAATCACAATTGGGGGTCATGGTTTTACTACAAGGACCATACAGTGATCAGAGTATTCGGAAGTTAAGTGTCGCCCAAGGCACTGCTGATCACAGTCACTGATAGAATTGCATTCTATGAAGTCATGAGGCAGCTTGAATCTATAGAAATATATTCTCTAAGAGCGAGAAATAGAAAGAGAGGTTCTTTCTTCCCTACCCAGGTGGTCATTAAAGGTCTTCTACACTTCCTATCAAGAAAGGGATTTGAGGTGACACCTACCAAAATGAAAGACTATAACATGACCGATGTGAATTACAGATTTTATGACCGCAATATACCCAGGCTATAAAAGTCACCAATATGATGAGCTAGAAGATTAGATACGTAATTGTACATAGCACAGTGATGTACTTAGGCAAAGGGAGAGGTGGTACAAGATACAGCAATCAGAGCACCGGAGGTAGAGAGAAGGTAACTATCAACCTGACTACAAATTTTCTCATAATGTTGAGACACAAATGAATATGCTTGCAACCTTGTACATTGATGTTGATAGCATGCCATTGCCCAATGAAATCAACACTGAGGTTCAAGCGTGTAGGCCCGCAAAAATGGAAATAGAGTCTGACTCATCACCTAATTCGATTAGATCCCCAATTGGGCCTGCATCTGAACCTCCCAATCCATCTAATTCATCTGCACACGTGGAGGAGACTTCGTCACCAGGCTCAAGGCCATCTCCTACTGCACATAGGCCTTTCCCCATTCTGCCACTAGTTACACTAGCTCCTAATCAGAAAATCCCATACACACCATATGAGGCATTTCAGACCCCAATTCGACCACTTCCACCTCCTACACGCTTTGACTTTGTAAAAGCAATTGAACTGGAGCCACCGTCCAATGAATGAACACTTCATGCTTTCAAGTTAGGTGGAGGGTTGACTGAAGATATATGATTGCAGGCGTGCAGGGACTTGATTGGTGATGATAAATTCATAAAAAAGGAGTTCAAACCATTTGTTCTCCAACAAGAGGCCATCAACCTAGTTGCTACCAGGGGTCTAAATTTTCAATCCTTGACTGAAGAGGAGCAGTCACAAGTAAAGGATGAGGTACTCAAAAGGGTACAAGATTTGATGGCAATAATGACTTCGGAAAAGGGGAGAGAATTTATATCACAAAGTGGTATTCTTCTTTTGGAAGGTTGTGATATTTCATCTGCCATTGCATTTGATAGCCTCATGAGGAGGTAGGATCTTGATCTCTCTAGCCTCTCGCAAGACGAAGAAAAGAGCCTCGTATTTGGTTCCACTTTTGATGACGACCTTGATGTGCTTGGTATTTGGTCGTTGTATCCCAATACCAATAAGCCATCAATGATTTCATTTCAGGATAAATATTATGGACAGTTGCTTATGAGAAAGTCACTTGAATTTTTGGGTCTACAAGCAAGTAGTTTGGATGTTAATGTCGCAAAGACATCACACGCATTTGCATCAAGGGAATAGGATAGGATTGCAACATTGGAGGCTACAAATAAGAGGCTTCAAGAACAACTGCAGGCAGCGTGTGGACTTCCTAATGAAGGGATTCATCGCGAGGAGCTTGATAAATTGAAGACTACAATTGCAACATTAAATGTTTAGAACCAGAGATTGGAAGCCAATTTTAAAAAGGCCAATACAGATGCTCAGACCAGTGATGCCATTAACAATGCCTTGTGTGCTGTCATTCAGTGCAAGAGAAACGTCCTTACAAATAATGCCCGAGAAACATGGAATGTTTTTGTGGAGTTTCTCAATTTTCAAAATACACATCTGTAGTGTCAGCACTTTCTGGCATGCTCATTGTCGAAGTTGAACAAGTTAATAAGGGGCTTTAAATTCTATTCTATGAAGTTTCCACCTTCTGTTCTTTCTGATCTTATCATTGATTTTGAGTGGAAGTTCGCTGTTTTAGCCGAACAGTTCTCCAAGCATCAATTATACACCAAGATGATGAGGACAGAACTTACACATTTTTATAGTCTAACTGATTGCGGGATGCCCTCCATTTACACCGACCACAAAGAGGGAGACAATGTAACAAAAATTCTAAAGACATCATTTGCTTGGCAGGCTGAAATTCATAGAATGCGAGATAGTGCCCTTCTATCATTGAGAGCCAACGAAGACAGAACGGTGAATGTATTTGATAATCAAATTGAGGACTTGGTTAGAATCCACCACGGATGGGTTAGACTCCACAAGGAAAAGATAGAAATCTATGATACAGAGTATATACACCATCTCAAATCCATCCAAGATTTGAAAGAGTGAGGGCTAATCAATAAACAAGACATCTATAGGATCGTTTCAATATCTGATTTGAAATGGCCTCCACATTGGTGCAAAAAAGGTACGGTGAGTTTATGGAGTGGGATGAAACATTTTGGCAGTGCCATTCAAACAATGCAAAGGCTATTCAAGATGCTGAAAGAATTGGAAGCACGCTTCGAGAGAAGTTGAAAGAATATGAGAGCAAACGGCCACGTACCGATAAAGACGCGAAGGAGGCTAGGATAATGAAACATAAACATAAAGAATTCGTAAAAACTCTGAAATTAGAGATGCATGAGTTCAACTGTCTTTCGAATGGGTGCTTGCCCAACCTTTACACAGAGATTGGAGACATGAGAGGTGCGGACGAGTGGGTGGAAGAGTGCAGGACAATCATGGACGAGGACTTCAAATAGGCAAAGACTTTCAATCCTACGCTTCAGAACATCCACAGTCTCATGGATAAGTTCATTACCATTGAAATTGCTATAAGGGAAAGCATCAGTCATGCTGTGACATACAAATCTGATGAATATACAGAACATTTATCTGTGGTCGAATCATGGGTCCGCAAGGCATAATTTTCATTATGTTTTGAGTTTGAAAGTTTTGTTAAAGGTATTAATTATTTTCAAATGACTTTACCAAACGCAATGGCCTATCTCGAAAGGTTCATATACAAATCAAACGTGTAAATGTGAAATAGAAGATGAATCGTTAGCAACAAATATAATGTAGGTTCTGTATACTTCATGTTGTTCTTTACAAAGGCTTTCCTATGATAAGATTTTGTGTCAGATTTTAGTTGAAGAAGGTGAAGAGTGTTTATATGGTTTTGCATGACAAGTCCTTATGCGCACAAATGGAGTCACATCAATCTGTATTCGCATAATTAGAGCAATTACAGTTCTTGTTATAACTTGTGTATTTTGAATATGTCAAATAAAGGTTGAACTAAATTCACTAAATTTTGATATCAACCTTTCCATTTCCTTCTCTATTTTTTTTGTTATTATTTTTCCTCACTTTCAATCTGCGGTCCTGCGCCATGCATTGCCCTGCCCGGTGATGTTGTGTTTCATCGCATTATGGTATTACAGCTTTCATTTTTGAGATTTTTTTTAGAACAAAGTTGCCTCCCAGGCTAGACTGGAGGTCTTTCTAACTCCGTTCTTTCCTACCACTACCCACACTGAACAGAGCTTGTACTTTCCAATTTTGAAAAATAAAATAAAATTTATGGCTCTCATCTCGTAGTTTATGAAAATAAATTATTCTCATTGCTTTACATTTTGTCTGTGTTTATGAGCCTCTGCAAGTACCCTTATATGTGCAAACCAAATTTCTTCAATAAAAAAAGTAAATAAATAGAAAACTGAAGAATTTAGACAACAGCTTGTCTATCTTAAATTTGGAAAATATATGTAAATAAGATATTTCTTAAATCCAATTTTAATGTCAAAGACGTGAGTGCAAAACTTATGCATGCGAGCTCAAATCTTCTTCAAATTTTTCGTACGAAGTTGATTCATCGACTATAACAGGACTTCTATGTTATATGATATCTTTATGTCGAAACATACGGATCCTCATATTGTACTTTCCTATCCATTGTTCCTACCAACATAATAAAACATGCTACCTGTTTCTCAATTTCTTCTAGCGGTTGCTTTTATTTAAGCACAACACCTGAAATAGCTAATTTCATTGATAAAAAACTAAGCATAACACCCTTTGTAGAGTGCAACTACCAAACATTGTCCTTTTACAACAGCACCGTAGACAACTGAAACATTAATATCGGACTGCCTGAGCTCCATATAAAATGCACTAAACTCTTAGATAATAAAAAAATAGAATTACATTAATGCCCAAACCACACTGCTTTTTTGGGCAAAGTTATTTGTCAGTTTAAAATACACAGGATGCAAATCATCAATATGAAACATAAACATGTTCTTGAAAATCTATTGTCATAAAATCAGGCATGTGGCCTTCACCGTCTCAATGCGATCCTTTGGAATCTTAGAGGTGAACTTTGACTTCAATGTGCCCTAAACCCTTCTATATAGTCCAACACAATGAGATTTATTGGGAAAAAAGCACATACGACAACAACGAAGTCATTCGGTAACAGCTGCTCGGGCTCTTGCATTCTCCTAGTCTCTCCTAATCGGCATAACATTATAATCCTCAGGAGACATCCCAGCCAATACATTATTGCAGACCGTAATGTCCTTGCTTGGCGCACCATATCCTATCCCTCAACAACGTATGACACATAAAACCACCAGGTTGCTTGCGCCATCTGAAAAAGAACTCATCTGCACACCCCTCCACACAGAGTGTATATCGATCAAACACTCCATAATTGACTCGCGCGTGGACTGGTAGTTCTATTAATCTCCTAACACCTAGAAACACTATCGCATAGGCCACAAGCATTCTGCATATATAGTGAGTACAACACTCAACCACATATAAGGATGTGCATAGCGAAGACAACAAATAATTCAAATGATCAACAGAAACATACATATGTTTATAAAGTATAAACAACCATAAAGCTATTTTCAGTGGAAGACAATACCTCGTACGTTGCACTCTTGTTAATCTATTCATGTGTAACGAATCGAAGCAAGCAAAACTTGAATCCAAGAGTTTTTGCACTAGCCAAAAACTAACAAGTATGTTACAAAAAACACGTTAATTTCCAATAGATATACAAAAAATATACGATATAAAAGGTCATCAAAAACTAATAATTCTATGTGAAGACAACAAACAGACAAATAATATTTTACTACTGTGATCCCTTAAATCCTATACTTTCTCATCTTTTTTCATAATATTGGTTATAATTTAATTGTATTGTGATTAGGTTTAACTTGATTGTTACATTTCAAGGGTTCATTATATTTGTATTTTATACAAGCAAGGATTTAGGTAGGTTTAAAATCAAGGTTCTGTATATTAACCTTCTGCAAGGTACAAAGTTAGACCAATAATTACTTTCTTGTTCTAACTCTTTCCAGTGAAACCTGTGTACCACATGGGTCATTACCAATTAAAAAACCTTGCCAGAGAATAACTGAAAATGATCTTCTACATGCAAACTAATTAGCACCGCCATGGGAAACTTTGGCACCACTGGCACTATCATAAGATAATCTCTGTCTACGATTCCTCGACCCACCTCCTAGTGGTGGTTCCAGATCATGATAAACAATTGGTGAGTAAGTTTGGAGATTGCCAATAAAAATGAAAAAGAAAAAAAAAGATCCCATGCTGTCAACCATTCCCAAAGAATGTCTTTTTCAGAAAATTAAGTCCTCACCAATGATTGCTGGAGTAGCTGAAGCGTGCCCACCATGTTCTGCAAAATGCAAGGGATCCTTCTTGGACCTCCCCCTTGTACCATTCGTGGGAAACACAAATGACTGTGAAGGGAAAACCTCATTGAATTGGTCATGGTTAGAACCACGTGTGTGTTGTCACCTCGGAGGGATGGGAACCCTACTTGCACTGAACCATGGATGCATCTGAACTATGCTCGTTGACAATGGATCTGTGTTTGGAGTCAGGCTGAATGGCATGGCCCCAGACTGGTCTAGATCAATGAGAAAGCGGTTGACACATTTTGAGAATGCTTTCGCTTGTTCGTGTGTCTGTGGCTTTGTTTTCATCACTGACTTCAACAACCCGATCGATTCATTCCACTGATCCATTGTCTGGAGAGGTGATTGAACATCAAGTACACTTTCGGGGCACTCTGAAGTGCATGCACCTTGGCGTGTGTTCTCAATGCCCATATGAGGTGGAGAATTGTCTGTGTGTGATGTGACAAAATCATTCTCCGTCTGGATATCGCCTGCATTCAAAAATTCTTTTTACAGGCAATCAATGAATGCATAAATCCATAGAAAAATTACATCATTTGAATAAAGAGTAAATTGCCACAAAATGTTCACTTGCCACTAACGCCTCCCACAATCATGGCTGAAACCTTCAACGCGTGCTTGCATGTATTCCCCTATAGCGCCCAAGGACAATCACACACATAAAGGTTATCACCAGAAGGTCTGACCAAATGAAAATTACATGATGTCTGGCTTCTCACAAAGTAGAATCCTAGTCTACTTTCATCAAGAAAGCAATCATCATCGGGAATTGCCTTTGCCTTCTCTATACTTTTCTCCAAACTTTGCATCCTATAGTTCTTGATGAAACCAGCATCTTGTAACTTCTCCTTTTGCCTATAGAATGGTTCCATCTGGTAAATGAGGTTGAAGTATAAATGATCCATCTGATGTGTACATTTCTTTTGACAATCACAAAGGTACCACATCTTCAACGTGCAATGGTACGATTCTATGGTGGCATTTGTGTCCTGATTTACATGTGGGAAGAGTCTGGAGCTTTTCACCCACATTTTTGCATGTACAATGGCTGACTAGCTTTAAAGGAAATGCATTGTACTTAATAGAACAAGTGTTGCAAAATACAAAACACTTGCACAAAAAGACAGAGATCTCTTACCTACATGGCTATCCCCTTGACACCATGTCCTATACAAATAGTCTAGAAATTGTGGCTGATCAGAAAACTCATCAAAAAACTCTTGTAATAACCTGCGAGTGATTTCCTCACTCTCACCCATTGTCGTCATTATCATGTCGAGCCGTTGAAACATTGCCTTCGCTCAATCTTTCGATGCATACTTCTGCACATTCTTCAGCCATGCACGACGCACATGCCAAGTGCATAGAATGACACGACATTGAAAAGATGCCCTGATGCATGTGAATAGGAGCATGACTGGGGTCAATGATAAAAAATGAAACTGGGTAAACATAATTCCATATGGAGTTGAAATGCCACTTGAAATGGGTTCTCAAACTAAGAGATGGATGAACTTACTGAATGGCCTGTATCTCAGCATTGGCATCATCAGTCAAGAAAGCATTCACCGTCCACCTGTTTCTAGCCTCCTTTCCTCATTGACATATCACAGATAGCCACCCTTCAATGTCCTCGATCATGTTATGGGAGGACACAACCCATGCGACAGGAACCTTGGACTGTTTCTTGTCAAACACGAGTAGCGAATAAAGCTGATACTACACGTGGTAAATACAACGACGATGACTGCATTGTTATTAATGACATATAACAAATAGCAAATATTTTTTCAGTACTCAATGCAAGCATGATTATAGATGTCTCACCCCATATTTGTTGGTGGAAAATGTGGAATCCATGGAGATAATAGAATTGTGCGAGTGTTGAATCATCATATCAAGCATCCATGGGGTTTGAATGCCCATAATAAAAGGTGTCCCATCATTCTGTGGCTGCTGCCAATAAAAGAAATTATTCTAATCCAATTGTTTCCATTTTAGGATACTAGTGGGGTCATGAACATGTCTTTGGGCTCGACTGGACTTCACTCTTCTCCATGCATTCATTACATCTTTTCACATCAGGAAGGTATCTCTCCTCTGCAACATACCCAAAAAATATGGATTGCTCAGGTGTCTGTCCATGACAGCATCCACACTGACATCCATTGCCAATAGGTCCTCTATGTAAGCCTTGCATTCTGTAGAAAGGTGAGGCGTAAACTCAGACCATGGCTCCTTGCTCGGATCATTTACACCATGACATTCTCTACCATCTGCATCTACATGAAACATTTCAGTGAAACTCAAAATAGCCACGTCCGGTCTACCGAACATAACTTTAACATTGAAGTGGCACTGACAACCCCTTTTCTTTATAAAGTGACGAACGCATTTCTCTACCGGTGCATTTTTCCTCTTGTCATCTGGCCCAAACGAACACCAATAAATGTGCATAAAGAAAGTCTTGCTGTTAACCATAAATGAATTGTGACACTTTGGAATCACGAATATAATGATGATTCTTTCTACTCACGCAAAATATATCTTGGTTGTGTTTTCTCTGTACTCTTCATGCATGTGCTCTATATGCTTGACACGAACAAATGCACATTCCACACCTTCCCTCTTTGACTCCCCTGCAACAAAAGCCTCTATTCTATGGACTGGAATTGCCGTACACAATTTGGTCACCTCATCATCTTCTACACCAATTGGACTCCAATCAATTTCATTAGATGAGAAAGGATGCACACCACCACCTCCATCTTGCACTTCAAGTTGCGCAAGCAGATGCCACTTGCATTTTCTCCCCATCACCACAAACTGCTAATAAAAAACTATCAACAAACAAATTATGTGGTTCATTGACAACATTAAGGGGTTCTCAAAACATCACAGACACGTCTAAGCTCCTTACAAAATGCAACGTTGACAAAATTTCAAAAAAGACAAAAACAGACACCATTTTCACAAAATTTGCACAAACACTATTTTGGCAAATCCGATAAAAAAAAGGGTTTATCGACTTTTTTTTGTCTTCAGTACGTTTTGTACACTCATTGGCTGCCGCATAGGAAATTCAACTTAAGATGCAGAAATTTTTAAGTGCGCGAATACGAGTGTTGGGCCATATTCCAGTCATAGCAAAAATCCTTTGAAAATGGCCTCTTCCTTGCAAATTCTGAGGTTGTCTCTACCCGGCCTGCAAACACAGTTTTAACTTGTGAAGAAAATCCACAAGGTTTTATGGCTTGCGCTTTTAGCCCCATGTTCTTCAATGTCTCACTAAGCTCCAATTCAAAGTGCACGTGCTGAATCGCAAAACCCAGGGAGATATTCAAGTTCTAGGGTCTGCAGGAAATAGTTCTTAATATTGATAAGTAGGAGATATTTTCCACAGCAAGTCAAATTGTGAAAATATTCACAATTTGACTTGCTGTGGAAAATATCTCCTTCTTATCAATTGATGAGCTTAATGGGCTTTATAATTAATGGTTCAAAAGGCACAACGCTTGATGAAGGTTTTGCAAATGAGGATGCACGCAGAGTGGGTTTAACCATGGAGGAAACTCTGTAGTTAAGTGAGCTCGAGCTGGAGTAGTACTGGGATGGGTAACCTCCCAAGAAGTCCCGGTACTTCACCTCTGTGAGCATCACCTAGATCCAATGAGTGCTAAGTGTTACATTCATTCTCATGAGAGATGGGTTCATGTTGAACCACTGCTCATGAATCATGGGTCAATGAGTTTGACTCCAAAAACTACACAGTTGAATCCTGATAGCAATATCACAGTGAACTTACTATGCCAAAATGTTGAAAACCCTGGATGTTTTCGACCTCACACTTCCCTTTTGTTGGCATTTCCTATCTCCACTACTATGATCGGTTGGTGGAACCTAGTTTCTCGCAGTTGTTCAGTGTAGTTAACCTCGCACTTCTTCCCTTTTGTTGGCATTTCCTATCTATGCTACTGCGACTGGTTGGTGGTTGTTGGTGTTTCAGTTAAGGGAGTTACATGGTGTTTGTGCTCTCCACTTTAACGACAACCGTCTGATTGAAAAGGTGAGTCCAGGTGGTGGGTCCCATGCCAGATAGATTCGAGGTGCCTATTTCTCCCTTTCTCATTGGCTGAGATGGATGATAATGTGTGCCAGTTATCGGCGGGACCTATTTTCTGCTGAGTTTGTGGTCTATCGCATGATCTCATAGCCCTCTTTCAAGCCTTGCGATCATGTGACTAACCGCCTAACCTTGCGATCAAGTTTAAATGCTAAAAGGTGGGTCCACGGTGCCAGTATTGCTGAGGTCCTCGATTTTGATTGGTTGCTGACTGGTGATGTGGCCGAAGACTTTTCAAAGGGGGTTTGGACCGACGACTACGTGGCTAAGAGACGGTGGTCACATGATCGCAATGCTTAGTAAGGTGTCTTGCGATCTTTCGACTAAGCATAAAATGTAAACTAGGATTCCTCTAGGGGCCGCTGATGTGTCGGGAGGACAATGAATCAACGGCTGTGTTTTAAAGTTGACCGGCTAACCGTTGGCTATACCCCTGAATAAAGTCTTCTAGGATTTTCACACTTCTCAAGCATTTATCGGTATAAAACAGGCCATCATGAGGGGTCGAAAACCTTACAGTGAACAGCTGAGTAAAGTCTTCTGGGATATACCTAACTTTTGCTATACCCCTGAATAAAGTCTTTTGGGATTTTCGCACTTGTCAAGCGAATGGTAAACATCATGACATTGCGCAATCGGCATAGCTAGCCTCTTCGCTGCGACAAATTACACATTATTTTCTCTGTTTTTGCTACTGTGACTACCACTTACCTATGTTGCTGACGATTTAAGGTTTAATGGGCGATAATATTTGTCAACATCAAATGCTGCTTTATTAAATCATGCATCCGTGATTCAATATATGTTTCTCATGTTTAAGGTTTAATTAGCTGTAATTGCCATTTTTGAATCCTAATATTTCTGCCATATTTCTCGAGATGGATGAAAGGGTTACTGCGTAGGTGTGGGCTATTCTCTCTTTGAGCTATTTGAATCATGTTTTCTTCCCTGAGACAGATTCCAAACATTCCGTTGGGCATTATCACCATGATAACCAGAGCTAACAGTATTCTTGTTTTGCGAAAAAATTGGGTTTTCGCGATGGGAAATGTTCTGTCGATACGAGAAATCTCAGCTTTTCGCTACTTACCTATGTTGGCGTCCAAATGCTGGTGCACGGGGCTGCGCACTATTCTCTGTATTCCCCGTTCAAAATGCTTTTGGTTTTTCTATGACTCACTAAAGATCGAAACTATTGTGTATATTCGAACATTTAGGCCTTTGACACAAAAAAAAAAAAAATGTATTTTTTTTAACTATTGAAAGAAACTACTGTAAGCTGTAACCCAAAACAAAATCCACACAAATACTAATAAATATAAAGCCAACTATAAATGTTGTTTTTAAAATTGTAAATATAAAACACACCTGTCTTCTTTGTTATTCTGGACCCAAAATGTTAAATCCTTCTGTATTTGCGATCGAAATCTTCCCCAAAATTATACAGTGTTTGTCGTCTCCCACTGTTCACAACAATTCTGCAAACACAGAATACTTTCAAATGAACAAAGTTATTAAGGAAAGGGAATGAAGTAACTAAAGGCCGTAACTTACTTACTAAACTTCCCATTAACTTCGACGGGAAAGGACAAGCCAAAGTGGAGTGAGTTGGTCGTCATTAATGCCAGTCCTCAATTCACAAAATTCATGCTAGTCCTCAATTCATTCTCTCATCCTTTTTGGCAGTCTGTCCATTGCTCATTTGAAACAGTTGTTCAGGTACATTTCTGAAACTGTTATGTATTTTCCCCAACTTTTCCATTTTAGTTGCACAAGGCCGCGAACAAAAACATCAAGTAATTTTGGGGAAATCACTTCCACTTGTAGGAGGAAATGTCAGGTCATCTCACCGTAACGAAAGTGTTATGGGTTTTCGATTCGAATATTAATTGCGCAAGTCCGCATTCAAAAACATCAAGTAATTTTGGAGAAATCGCTTCCACTTGTAGGAGGAAATGTCAAGTCATCTCAGCGGAATGAAAGTGTTATGGGTTTTTGATCATTATTTAATTGCACAAGTCCACGTTTGAAAACATCAAGTATTTGCTTTAAAGATGAGTCATCTCAGTGATACGAAAGTGTTATGGGTTTTCGATCATTATTTAATTGTGCAAGTCCACCTTCAAAAATGTCAAGTATTTGCTATAAAGTCGGTGTCAGTGATAGTAATTAGGAAAGGATGGGAAATGTAATTGCAGAGGTCCGATGTGCTATCGTGCGTACACAATTTTTGAAATAAAGAACGGTTACCCATTTCGCACAAGCGCAGTTTACATTTTGAATATTAATGGTAATATTAACTTGAACACTTCAATTAATGCCCATCCACTCTTCTATTCTAACGCCATTTTCACGGTCTTTCATTTGATGAAGAACTGTACTGTTACATGTCACTTAACACTATGATATTTCGGACATGCGCAGTTAATATTTAGTCCCTCTTAAATTTACAACGCTATGAATCTACGATTTGTTTCGCACATGTGCACTTCTAATTTAGTCCTTCAAATTGAAACTCTTTTGGTCTGCGATTTGTGTCAGATGTGCGCACTTAACATTTAGTGCGTCTTAAATTTGCATGGCTATGAAGATGCCATTTGTCTGGGACATGCGCACTTAACATTTAGGCCTCTTAAGTTTACATGACTAAGAATCCATGATTTGTTTCAGACATGCGCACTTAACATTTAGGCCTCTTAAATTTGCATGACTAAGAATCCATGATTTGTTCCAGACATGCGTACTTAACTTTTCATCCACATGGCCATCCCATTTTCCATGCCATCACACTTTTTATGGCTATGAATCTGTGATTTGTTCCCATCTTTCCAATGAACAAGGCAATCATCTACGCTGGCAAAAACCTTTTAGAGATATTTGGATTTGAACAATAATGCCTACTAGGTCTAGATTTAAAACACAGCTATCGATCTCCTTAACTTCCCTACAGATGAACGGTCCAGATTATCCTTGAAACAGTCACAAAACTCCTTGAAAAAGTCAAAATCCACCTCAACACACTGCACCCAATGAAATTTTAGCACGTCGGCATATTACCAGCTTCAACCCACTTCAACTTTCCACTTTTAAGTTATTCGACGACTGCGCGACTGAAAAGCTCTAGCCCAGACTTGCGACTTGTCAATCTTTTATTCGCTCTCGACTGCTTTATCAGCAACACCTCGGCAACTCCTTTGACAACGGACCCACTGCAACCAAGGTTCCAATCGGATGGCAAGCGCATGATCTCATAGCTCCCGAATATTCCTTCCGCTCATGCGCCAGCCGTTGATCCTTTTGAACTGGGGACCCCACTGACACACGGGTCCACCAAAAATTTGGAGATTACGCGACCTAATCCACTCGCTGAGTCGCTACCTATTTGGACTTAACCACGGGGGAAATTGGAGATCTGACGACCAAAGGAAATAAGCTACTCGCTGAGTCGCTAGATGTTTCATGAAGACCGCCAGGAAGCAAGTGACAATGACAATGCTGCAGTTGCTAGTACGAGGACCAATGAGAAATGAACACCTTAGCAACTTCTGACAACACTCGGTCCCACAGCACAACCGGCCTAAATCGGATAGAAGTCGCTTGATCGCAAAGGAGAAGAATATTCCTTACGATCATGCGACAACCATAGATCATATGTCATTTGCCACCCGCTTGAAAACTTCAGGCTGCCACACCTGCCAGGTCACCTTAGGCAATAAAACAAAATCAACAGCTGTCGCATGATCGCAAGGTCTGAAGAAATCCCTTGTGAACATGCGATAACCATCTGATCCTCTACTAGTTGAAAGCCTCCTTGGAGTATGGTCCCATAAACCGGTCGTAGCAGCACAGAAAGGAAATGCTGACCATTGGGGAATAAGTGCGCAGATGCGACGAGATCAAAAACATCCAGGGTTTTCATTCAGAACAAAAGATAATGAGGAGACAAAAAAACATTTAGAGTTTTTGACATTTTGGCATATTCTGAACTATCGAGATCGAAAACATCTAGGGTTTTCATTCATAACAAAAATAATGAGGCAGAAAACATTGAGAGTTTTTGACATTTTGGCATATTATGAACTATCGAGATCATAAACATCAAGGGTTTTCATTTAGAACAAAGGCCGTAACTAAATAAACTTCCCATTAACTTCGATGGGAAAGGACAAGCCAAAGTGGAGTGAGTTGGTCGTCATTAATGCCATTAATTCATGCCAGTCCTCAATTCATTCTCTTGTCCTTTTTGGCGGTCTTTCCATTGCTCATTTGATGCTGAACTGTTCAGGTACATTTCTGAAACTGTTATGTATTTTCCCCAACTTTTCCATTTTAGTTGCACAAGGGCGCGAACAAAAACATCAAGTAATTTTGGTGAAGTTGCTTCCACTTGTAGAAGGAAATATTATGTACGTGTGTGCAAAATTAGAAAATGTGGTGTTTAGAAAATTGCTATCATAGGTACATTCCCGAAACTGTTATGTATTTTCCCCAACTTTTCCATTTTAGGTGCGCAAGGGCGAGAACAAAAACATCAAGTAATTTTGGTGAACTCGCTTCCACTTGTAGGATGAAATGTTATGTACATGTGTGCAAAATTACATAATGTTATGTGTTTTGAAAATTGCTATCACAGGTACATTCCTGAAACTATTATGTATTTTCCCCAACATTTCCATTTTAGGTGCCCAAGGGCACGAACAAAAACATCTACTAATTTTGGTGAAGTCGCTTCCACTTGTAGGATGAAATGTTATGTGCGTTTGTATGAAATTAGAAAATGTTGTGTTTCAAAAATTGCTATGACAAGTACATTCTCAAAACTGTTATGTATTTTCCCCACTTTTCAATTTTAGGTGCGCAAGGGTGCGAACAAAAATATCAACTAATTTTTTTGAAGTTGCTTCCACTTGTAGGATGAAATGTTATGTACGTATGTGTGAAATTGGAAAATGTTATGTGTTTCCACAATTACTATCGCATGCGCGCAAGTGCGATTATTGAAACTGTTATGTATTTTCCAACCGTTTCGTTGTTGGAATCATCCTAGATTACGAAAATGAGAATTGGTGAATTGCTAAAAGTTAATTCTAATTTTGGTCCAAAATGAGCTTTCAACCAATCCCAGGTTCAGAGAGGAATTTGATGAATGCTCATTTTCCACCAAAATAAGAATAAGCTTATACCAATTCACCAATTCCCGTATTCCTATTCCAAGTTTGTTCCAAGAAAGTGCGCGAACAAAACCATCAAGTAATTTCTGTGCAGTCGGTCCCACCTGTAGGATGAAATGTTATGTGTGCAGGTGCAAAATTGAAAAATGTTATGTATTTTCCACAATCACAATGACGATTACGCAATGCATTTCTTCAAACTATTATGTATTTTCCAATATAGGTGCACATATGCGCAATAAAAACCATCAAGTTTTGTGAACTCAATCCCACTTGTAAGGATGAAATGATATGTGCACAGGTGCAGACTTGCAAAATGTTATGTATTTTTGACAATCACTATTGGAAGTGTGCAAGTGCTCTTGTTGAAACTATTATGTATTTTCCAATCCGTTTGGTTGCTAGAATAAACGTGGAATATGAAAATGAGAATTAGTGCATTGGTATAAGTTAATTCTAATTTTGGTCTAAAATGAGCATTCAACCAATCCCAGGTTTTGACAGGAATTGGTTGGATGCTCATTTTGGACAAAAATTAGAATTAGCTTAGGCGTTAGCTATCCTCCCGACAAAATGCACCTACAAACAAATTTTTTTTCTCTCTAGATTTACGAAAACATAGTGATTTGTTTTCAAATTTTTTTTGGTGTTTTCGATTCAGAATCTATAGACCATGAAGAACAAAGCCTGAAAATTTCATAAAAATCCATGGTGTTTCAGATTTTTCACATTTGTACGGCGGTGCATTTTGTCGGGAGGATAGTTGCGTCTGCTAGCTTATACCAATTCTCCAATTCTCGTTTTCCTATTCCAGGTTAATATGAACAAAGTGCGCGATCAAAAACATGAAGTAATTTTTCTGAAGTTGGTCCTACTTGTAGGATGGAATGTTACGTGCAGAGGTGTCAAATTAGAAAATGTTATGTATTTTTTACAATCGCTATCAAAAGTGCACAAGTGCGATTGTTAAAACTGTTATGTATTTTCCAACCCCTTTGGTTGCTGCAATAAACCGGCAATAGGAACATGAGAATTGCTAAATTGGTATAAGTTAATTCTAATTTTCCTCCAAATGAGCAGGTCCAAAATTTGAAAATGTTATGTATTTTCGACAATCGCTATCACAAGTACGTTATGCGTTTGTTGAAACTGTTATGTATTTTCAAATGTAGGTGCGCATTCGCACAATTCCGATCACGCTGTGTGTAGGAAAGCAGTTGAACAACTGACATTTTGAACATAAATGCAATCTGAGCCTCACCATTTCCAATACAAACAACATAAATGAGTAATGGAAAGAGTCTGCACATCGCCGCAGAAATGAGAGAAAAGAAACACTGAGCTACAAGCGGCAAAGTACACCAGTCATGCCAATCAAAAGAGATTCATGTATTCTCGGGTGCTTGCCGCTGTTCTCAATGCAAATAGAAAAAGGAACAATCAGATTTCAACTTTTACGGGCCAAAGGCAATTTAAGGAGCCATTTTTGCTAAGCTGGTCTTTATAACTAGCAATTGGACCCGGTTAATTTTTTTAATGATGTATTGACGAGACCAAACAGCCTAAGGGGTCACTCATCAAGTAATTTTTGTGAAGTCGGTCCCACTTGTACTATGAAATGTTATGTGCGCACGTGTGAAATTGAAAAATGTTATGCATTTTCGATAATCATATCACAACTGCGCAAGTGCGATTATTGAAACTGTTATATATTTTGCATTGTAGGTGCGCAAGTGCACGATAAAAAACATTGAGTAAGTTTTTTGAAGTCCATCCCACTTGTAGGATTAAATGTTTTGTGCACAGGTGTGAAATGGGAAAATGCTATGTCTTTTCGATAGTCGCTATCACAACTGCGCAATTGCGATTGTGGAAAGTGTTCTGTATTTTCCAACACTTTTGTTGCTGGAATAAACCTGGAATAAGACAATGACAATTTGTGAATTGGTATAAGTTAATTCTAATTTTGGTCCAATATAAACATTAAACCAATTCCAGTTTCAGAGACGAATTGGTTGAATGCTCATTTTGGACCTAAATTAGAATTAGCTTTTATACCAATTCACCATTTTCCATTTTCCTATTCCATGTTAATTCCGACAAAGTGCACAATCAAAACCATCAAGTAATTTTTGTGAAGTCAGTCCCACTTGTAGGATGAAATGTTATGTGCACAGGTGCGAAATTGGAAAATGTTATGCATTTTTTATAATAGCTATCACAAGTGCGCAAGTGCGATTGTGGTAACTGTTATGTATTTTCCATTGTAGGTGCAAAAGTGCACGATAAAAAACATTGAGTTATTTTTTTGATGTTGGTATGACTTGTAGGCTGAAATGTTTTGTGCGCAGGTCTATAATTGGAAAATGTTATGTGTTTGCGATAATCGCTATAACAACTGTGCAATTGTCATTGTGGAAAGTGTTATGTATTTTCCAACCGTTTGGTTGCTCGAATAAACCTAGAATAAGACAATGAACATTTGTGAATTGGTATAAGTTAATTCTAATTTTGGTCGAAAATGACCATTCAAGCAATTCCACTTTCAAAAACTAATTGGTTGAATGCTCATTTTGGACCAAAATTAGAATTAGCTTATAGTAATTCTCCATTTCCCGTTTTCCTCTTCCAAGTTAGTTCCAAAAAAGTGCATGATCATAACCATCAAGTAATTTTTGTGAAGTCGGTTCCACTTGTACGATGAAATGTTATGTCCGCAAGTGCGACATTGGAAAATGTTATGTATTTTCGACAATCGCTATCACATGTGCCATTGTTGAAACTGTTATGTATTTTCCATTGTGGCTGCGCAAGTCTGCGATCAAATACATCAAGTAATTTTTATGAGGTCAGTCCCACTTGTACAATGAAATGTTATGAGTGCAGGTGCGCAATTTGAAAATGCTATTTGTTTTGGACAATCGCTATCACAAGTGCGCAATTGCGATTGTTGAAACTATTTGGTTGCTGCAATAAGCCTGCAATAGGAAAATGAGAATTAGTAAATTGGTATAACTTAATTCTAATTTTGGTCCAAAATGAGCATTCAACCAATTCTGGTTTCATAGAGGAATTGGTTGAATGCTCATTTTGGACCAAATTTAGAATTAGCTTTTATACCAATTCAACAATTCCCATTTTTTCTTTTCGAGGTTAATTCCAATGAAGTGCGCAATCAAAACCATCAAGTAATTTTTGTGAAGTCGGTCCCACTTGTACGATGAAATGTTATGTGCGCAAGTGCAAAATTGGAAAGTGTTACGCATTTTCGACAACTGCTATCATAAGTGCACAAGTGTGATTGTTGAAACTGTTATGTATTTTCCATTGGAGGTGCACAAGTGCACGATCAAAAACATCTAGTAATTTTTTTGAAGTCGGTCCCCCTTGTACGATGAAATGTTATGTCCACAAGTGCGACCTTAGAAAATGTTGTGTATTTTTGACAATCGCTATCACATGTGCCGTTGTTGAAACTGTTATGTATTTTCCATTATGGCTGTGCAAGTCTGCGATCAAATCCATCAAGTAATTTTTATGAAGTTGGTCCCACTTGTACAATGAAATGTTATGTGTGCGGGTGCGCAATTTGAAAATGCTATGTGTTTTCGATAATTGCTATCACAAGTGCACAATTCTAATTGTTCAAACTGTTTGGTTAATGCAATAAACCTGCAATAGGAAAATGAGAATTAGTAAATTGGTATAACTTAATTCTAATTTTGGTCCAAAATGAGCATTCAACCAATTCTAGTTTCAAAGAGAAATTGGTTGAATGCTCATTTTGGACCAAAATTACAATTAGCTTTTATACCAATTCACCAATTCCAGTTTTCCTTTCCGAGGTTAATTCCAACAAAGTGCACAATCAAAACCATCAAGTAATTTTTATGAAGTCGGTCCCACTTGTAGGATGAGATGTTATGTGCGCAGGTGCGAAATTGGAAAGTGTTATGCATATTCGACAACTGCTATCATAAGTGCACAAGTGCGATTGTTGAAACTGTTATGTATTTTCCATTGTAGGTGCACAACTGCACAATCAAAAACATTGAGTAATTTTTTTTAAGTCGGTCCCACTTGTATGATAAAATGTTTTGTGCGTAGGTGTGAAATTGGAAAATGTTATGTGTTTTCGACTATCTCTATCACAACTGCGCAATTTGGATTGTGGAAAGTGTCCTGTACTTTCCAATCGTTTGGTTGCGGGAATAAACCTAGAATAATAAAATGAGAATTGGTCAACTGGTATAAGTTAATTCTAATTTTGGTCCAAAATTAGCATTCAACCAATTCTAGTTTGATAGACGAATTGGTTAAATTCTCATTTTGGACCAAAATTAGAATTAGCTTATACCAATTCACCAATTCCCATTTTCCTATTCTAGGTTAATTCCAACCAAGTGCACGGTCAAAACCATCAAGTAATTTTTGTGAAGTTGCCCCCACTTGTACGATAAAATGTTATGTCGGCAAGTGCGAAATTGGAAAATGTTATGTGTTTTTGACAATCACAATCACACATGCACAAGCGTGATTGTCAAAACTGTTATGTAGTTTCCATTAAGGTGTGCAGGTGTGTGGTCAAAAACATCAAGTAATTTTTGTGTAGTTGGCCCCACTTGTAGGATGAAATGTTATGTGCGTAGGGGCCAATTTGGAAAAATGTTATGTGTTTCCGACCATCGCTATCTTAAGTGGTCAAGTGTGATTTCGAAAACATTATCTGTTATGTAGTTTCCATTTTAGGTGCGCAAGTGTGCGGTCAAAAACATCAAGTAATTTTTGTGAAGTCGGCCCCACTTGTAGGTTGAAATGTTATCCCCCTAATAAAATGCACCACCGTACAAATGTGAAAAATCCAAAAACACCATGGATTTTTATGAAATTTTCAGGCTTTGTTCTTCATGATCTGTAGATTCTGAATCGAAAACACCAAAAAAATTTGAAAACAAATCATTGTGTTTTCCTAAATCTGGAAAAAAAAAAATTCGTATGTAGGTGCATTTTATCAGGAGGATAGCCAGCGCTGAAATGTTATGTGTGCAAGTGCCAAATTGGAAAAATGTTATGTGTTTTTGACTATCGCTATCTTAAGGGCTCAAGTGCGATTTTGAAAACATCGTTTGTTATGTAGTTTCCATTTTAGGTGCGCAAGTGTGCGGTAAAAAACATCAAGTCATTTTTGTGAAGTCGGCCCCACTTGTAGGATGAAATGTTATGTGCGCGGGTGCTGAATTGAAAAAGTGTTTTGTGTTTTCGACCATCGCTATCTTAAGTGCGCAAGTGCAATTTCAAAAACATTAGGTGTTTTTAGATTTCAAAAATATTCCTAAGTCTTCAACACCTGATTTCATTCATATAGTTTCGCCATCGTATGTGAAATCTGAATCTAATGTTGATCAACTGTTGTCATATGTCCGCATGGTATCTTTTAAGTCCTTGCGATCATGCGTTAACCACGGATCTGGGTTTTCAAGCCAGCGCATAGGGGCCCAGTATCCCCCAGTATCTATGGATACTGTCGGATTGACAACTCTGCAAAGATCTAATGGTTGTTGTATGACCACAAGGTATCTTTTGGGGCCTTTCGATCATGCGACAGCCGTCGATATGACTTTACTCACATGCACCTCTAAACGGTGGGCCCACTGCCACCAGTGCGAGCTGTATACACATGGGCATTTCTAATTGGTCAAAGTTATTTGCTGATGTGGAAATTAAGTGGGGCCAGTCCATTTAATCTGTTTATTAAGCTATCATCACCGAAAGAAAGATCCAACAACTGTCGTATGATCGCAAGGAATCTTTCCTGGCCTTCAGATCATGCAACAACCGTCGATATGGTATCAAGGCCATGAAACTTTACTTTATCTCTCGTCATAAAATGAAGTTGATACTAACCGGTCCTGTCACCGCTAGCAGACGTGGTAACCCCTAACATTTTATGCCACACTTAACTGTAAATGCAACTGTCGCTAACATTATCCTCTAACCGCTAGCAAACGCAGTAACCCCTAACATTTTACGCCACAATTAACTGTAAATACCCACTGTCGCTAACATTGTCCTCTCACCGCTAGCAGACGCAGTAACCCCTAACATTTTACGCCACACTTAACTCTAAATGCAACAGTCACTAACATTGTCCTCTCACAGCTACCAGACGCAGTAAACCCTAACATTTTAAGCCACACTTGAATGTAAATGCAATTGTCGCTAACATTGTCCTGTCACTGCTAGCAAACGCATTAAACCCTAACATTTTAAGCCACACTTGACTGTAAATGCAACAGTCGCGAACATTGTCCTGTCACCGCTAGCAGATGCAATAACCCCTCCCTAACATTTTACGCCACACTTGACTATAAATGCAACAGTCGCTAACATTGTCCTCTCACCGCTAGCAGACGCAGTAAGCCCTCCCTAACATATTAGGCCACACTTAACTGTCTCTTTTATGTCCTTTCTTCATAGTCTCCTTCGCAAGGTTACTGTCTCCTTATGTAGTTTGATTTTTCAATGTATTGGACTGAAAGGTTTCATTTTTTTCGGTCTAATTCACCTTTCATGTACTTTACTGCACGTCTCATCATCACTCAAAAATGGTGAAAAACTAAGCAGACCTCTGTCCTTTCTTGTCGGGGATAACATGGCTTTATATGGGTTCTATGTATGTCCCTATGTATGTGACAATGTCCAATTTCTATACGATGGTGCATTCTTTCGGGAGGATAGCCGTGTCCGATTAAAGATAGCAAATTTTTACAATCTATGAAATCTATGAAATGTAACACATACGTCTAGGTCAGATTGTGTAAATTTTTAGCATCGATGTTTGGGATCATATTCCTTGATCTTTGCATTCTTAAACTCTCTCACTCATCTTGATGATAGATCATAGAGTATGATCCAAAACATTGATGCTAAAAATTTACACACAATCTGACTCAGAAGTATATGTGTTACATTAATAGACTAATTTTTATTATTATTTTAATGGATTTTTGATTTCTCTGATTAGACAGAAAGAGTATCATATTGGAATGGGCAGTTTGGCTAGACAGTCGACTAGACACAAAAGCATTTGAATTTAATTTTTCGTACAAACATATTTTAGTTTGCTTTTGTTATGTATTCTATTATAGCAATTGTAGAATGATGCATGTTTGTTTGATGACAATGCTAGTGATCATAACAAGCAGTACGGTTAGGCTAGGCAGTGGGGTCGCATGCAGCAATACACACTTTCACCAATCTATCTTTTATGGATGATATTAATGAGCAATATGGCTAGGCTGCGGAGTGGAAGAGTCACTATGAGCAATATGGTTAGGTTAGGTAGCAGAGATCCATTATGATCATTATCAAAACTATAACTTAAGTATTGATATCAACATGATTAAAAGAATGTAACTGTAATTAATGATTAAAAGAATGTAACTATAATTAATGTATTATGTGGATGTCTATATAGAAGAATAATAGACAAAGTTATAGAATATAGCATATACAGGGTCAATCTCAGATCAAAATAAAGCAATTGACATAATGCAAACGTGGGAGATTCTATATTTGAGGTACATGTTTTATGGTTTAGGGCTTTAGGGTTAAGGTTTGGGTTGATGGTTTGGGGGTTTGTTGAAATTTGCAATGCAAGCACCTTAGAATCTAACAACAAAATGAGAACACCTTTACAAAGAGAGAGACAAGAATATAATTGTTACATTTCTCAAGAAGCAAAGGTTACAAAATTGCAAGAGTATGATTGCTGGATAAATTTCAATGAATAGAACACTATGCTTTCATAGAAAAACATGTATCTAAAATAAAGAAAAATAACTTAAAAAGATAGGATATACAAACTAGAGCATGGTATGCAAACTAAAGTGAATGATATGCAAACTAGAGATGAAAAATCAAATTGGAGCACAACTAGACCAAACTAAACTAAATTAAACTCAACTAAGTGAACTTAAGCGAGACATGCATGTGCAAACATGTGCTCAAATAGCTTGATTCCCAAGTGAGAATTAGGGAAGCACTAAGCTCTAAGGATGAAAGACAGGAATGGATCCCAACAATAAAAGGCCTAATTAGGTAACCATGTATAATGAAAGTCTCTCAAAGTGGAGAAAAACCCCATGGAAGAATACTCATCTAAAAAAAAGATATATATTGCATGAAAGAAACATGAAATGCATAAGGAAGGACTAAGAAGCTTCCAAAGAATGTCCCAAAAGAATAGAAACATGAAGAACATCTTTGAAGCACAAAGAATTTGTAGATAATTTTCGAATAACAATTGCCATAGTGCTAAATGAAGAACCTCCTGTGAAAAAGATAATGATCAAGATCAAGAAGACAACAATCTACATGAGTGTCCCCAATGACACCACTCGAATAATGAACAAATGACAAACAAAGATAAACATGTCATTTGAAGATACAAATGGTGTGTGAATATGCATGAGTGACCCCAACGACGCTAATCAACCACACAAGAGTAAATTATTAGTAAAAAACACAGTTGTCAATAGTTTAAACAACTGATCAACTGAGGATAAGTTACCTCTATATGGTAAAAGTTCAATCTCATTGAAATATAACCACTACATCTAATTAGTACATAGGAACAAATATACATAGATCTAGAGTTCCTAGAATGCACTTTGGAGCTCTTGGAGTGCAATTTGAAGTGCCTAGAGTGCTTGGAGTGCACTCTGGAGCTTCTAGAGCACCTAATATGCATGAGGATATTCTTTGAGCATGTGTGCACAATTAATTTATGCAGCCATACCAAATATGCCTAATGCAATAAAACTATGTATGTGCAACATAAATGCACACTCTAACAAGTTTGGAGGTTTGGGGTTGGAGTCTAGAGGTTGGGGTTTAGGGATTGAGATTTTAGGGGTTTAAAGTTTCAGTTGTTGGTTTAGAGTTTTAGGATTTAGGGTTTGGGGTTGAGGGTTGAGAGTATGGGGTTTGGGTTTAGAGTTTAGGAGTTTAAGGTTTTACTATTTTAAGGTTTATGGTTTATGGTTTTGGGGTTTGAGGTTGACTTTTGGGCTTACATAAATTTACATAATCAAAAGAATATAACTGTAATTGGATGCATCACATAGATGTCCTTAAAAAAGAATAATATACATAGAGTACATAAAATAACATATACGAAGTTAATCTCAAATTAAAACAAAGCAATGACATACTGCAAAAATAGGAGGCACCACATTTGGGTTACAAATTTTGGGATTTTAGGGTTTAGTTTTTAGGTGTGGGCTTTAGGGTTAAGAGCTGAGGGTTTGAGATTTTAGGTTCAGGTTTTGAAACCCCCAACCCTGACCCAAACCCCAAACTACAAATCGTAGGCCCTAAACCCTCAAGCCTAAACCCTCATCCTTGAGTAGTCAACCATGAACCTTGAACACTAAAACCCAAACCCCCAACCCCAACCTTTGAACCCTATAGCCCCGTATACATAAAAAAATGACTCGAGTAATTAATTAAATATTTATTATTTAATTAATAGTCTTTTCTACTATTACCAAATAAATTATTTATTTTATTTAGTTAATTCACTTAACCTATTCTTCTAAACCTAAGTCTTCCAATTTACTTCTATTAAGTGATTTTCTAAAATTTCCTAATATCCCTATCACCATATGACTAGGTCTATGCTTCCACCTCATGTGCCACCTCACTCTAGGCTAAGATAATTATTTTATTTTATTTTATAATTAGCCTATTTATCCTCAACCATGAGTCCAATTCCAAAGGCGTCCAAAGGGGTATGTGACGTAAGGAGACTTAATCTCATGGCTACATGTCCTCATGGGACTTAGTCTATGCCACCTTACTTACAATGTAGTCGCTTGTTTCTCCACTTCACTTGGTCAAGGATGACTCATACAAACACTTGTGCAAAGAGTCCTATTATGGAAAAGTTCCTTTCTTTCTTCCTCTTATGAGTCATGAAGAGACACTTGACAATTGTCTCTCCTTCCCACATGACCCTCCACCTTGTCATTGTAGGAGGAACATTCTCTCTCCCCCCCCCCCCCCCCCCCTCTCTCTCTCTCACACACACACACACATTCCAACTACTTCCTACTTCTTGTCAACCTCTCTAACCAAGTCAATTTGAACCATTGATCTTATCACCTTTCAATACTATCCATTTGATCTTTCTACATGTGCTTGAGGGTCACAAAAACCTATAGAAAGAACACTTTTCCATTTGAAGCTTATTATCATCTTGAGAGAATTAGCATCATTATTATCATCTTGTGCCTTTTAGCATTCTAAGCATTGTTTGTGAGCACTTTGAGAGCATTTGTGAGCAATAGCATAATCATATCATTTAGAATCATCATTAGCTATTTAGGATCATTTTGTCTATCCATCATCCATCTTGTATCTACCATTTTTAGTATTTTAGGAATTCACCTTAAGTACATTGCATAACCACTATTTCAAACTTTGAAGGCATCTTGGGAAGCTGATTTGAAGTCTAAGAGCTCAACAACAACCAAGAATTCAAAGAATAGGAAGGCAATCGAATCAAGCTACAAGGAGTAGGCATCAAGGTAAAAGTGTTATTTTTATTTACTTCATATTTCATTGTGTGTGCATAATAAATGGAATTTTAAGCTAATTAGTGGTTAGTGATTGAATTATATTGTTAAACATATTAGTTGAATACATTTGTTGCTCCCACCATAGGACAACGCCTTAGATTTAATAAAAAATTCTAGTTTTGTGTGAAGAAAAGCTCTACAAGTTGTTTCTGTACATCTATTCTCGCAGACTGGTGTGAGACAAATTGTGGTTCCAATATTAAGAATAATTGATAACATTTAATAGCTAGTTCATCTTGCATCTAATGTCAATTTGGGGTCGTAGGCTGATGAAAGGTATAGTGGTTGTCTTCTCAAGGGATGAAGATAGCACACCAAGTAGGGATGAATGCAGCTAGAACACATAGGAAGAAACCTACAACAAACCAAAAACAAAACTGGTGACAAGAATTAAATTGACAACTTACAATTCCAAAAAAGCTATTCTAAAAACTAGAAAGTATTAGAAAGAAAGAACATTTAATCTAGAATATTATATCATGAAGGATAAACAACACACCAAATATATATAAATTCGATTAAATCTAAAATAAATAATAATTTATTAGAATTATGTACAATAACATAAATTATAATATCTAAATTAATATAAATAATGCTAAGCTAATAATTGATTAGAATCATAGCACATAGAAAATAAACACACAACTAATCTACAATAAATCACTAGACATCCTAAGAAGTGGATCCTGCCTCCTAAATACATTTGGTGAGAAAGAAAGAATGCCTTCTACGCTACTTCGATCAAAATAACATTATATTATTCTCCTAAAAATATTATAGAGACTTCATGCAATATTCTACTACAGGAAATTCACGTACAAAAGTCTGTGTATTTGATATCAATCTATATATTTTTCTTGAGATAATATTACATCCCATATATATTGGCTGAGTTGTAACAAATGACATCTCAAACAACCTAAGATAGAATAGTTGAGTCCATTCTTCACGAAAAGCTTTGTTTGGAAGCCACAAATTGGAAAATAAATTTGTTACAACCATAGCTACAAAATAAGAAATTATATGTTTCTCCTTTAACACATGGCTGTTGCAAGTTCTATGCTTAGCAAGATTTTTTTTTAGTATATTTTAAGCTCAACATGAATGACACATATAGAGGCCAAGCTGTCAACCAAAAATGGTTGATCGTTATCTTACATGTGCATGCTTTGCCATAAATTTTGATCTGTGTCACCATTTGGAGAAACCAAGCATTGATCAGTTATAGGAGTAATAAGGCATCCATGTGATTGAAGAAAGTGATAATTGGATGGTCCAACAAGATGATAGTGTACATGTTATCTTGGTTGCACAAAAATAAATCAGAAAATGTTTCTTTCAAAAAACCACTTGCATCTTTCCGCCCATTCATTATCTAAGAATTTTGTTGCCTACAAACTCAAATGGAACCATTATGGACAAAACCCACGTCTCGGATTTTTGAGATTCTTCCTCATCTACTCGCAAAATGCAACGCAAAACTGACCATCCTTATTTTTGGCTGGGAACAAATTTTCTACATGATGTAAGAATAAGAAATGTTTAAATTAGCAAACATATTTATGCCATAGTTTTTTTCTCAATATAATCCTTGATCAATATTATTGGAAGAAATAGTGCTCTGAATTGTTGTGGCAATAATGAATGCCAATAAGATTCCTACATAAAAGGTGACATGAAGCATGTTGTAGATATATATATATGTCAAGCCATAAAATAACAATATTTATTAGTAATAATAATCAATAATTAATCTCTATATTTTAATTTCAAAACTATATTTAATATCACTTATATATATATTGAAACATAATCAGCTTAAAATGGAAAAGTGGTAAGATATTAAAAAGAAATGGAATGTGAGGATGAGTATGAGAGTGCATGAAAGAGCATAAAATATAACATAAAATGGAGCAAAATTAGCTCTCAGCATTCCCGCCAACATAGTATATTGCACGTCCTCATGCAATCATTATTACTGAGAAGCTTAATGTGAATTGGTGGGCTTGGAATTTATGATTTCAACTCTTAATGCCACTCATGCATAATCATAATGCCCTTTATTCATGACAAGCTTTTATTGCTTTGTACCTTTCCAAAAAAAATTTTAAAATATTGATACCTCCTTCAACATCCATACATTTCTTCATTTTTTTCTATTTTGAACCCCCCCTTTTTTTGTATGACATTAATTTATCTCCATATTTAGCCATGTGAAATAGGTGAGATGAAATGATAGGCGCCAAAAATGATATGAAGGGTGAAATGATAAGCAATATGAACTTATTATGCAAGGTGAAATATAATGGATTCTACAATGGGATGGCAAGGATAAAGTGAACTAATGGGTGAAAGGATATGTAATAAGGATGGCATACCTCCCCCCTAACTTAAAAAGGTTGACCGTCCTCAGGAAATGAGGAGAGGAAAGATATGGATGCTGCATATATGATCAATATATTAAGAAATATAAATAAAGTTAAGAGATAAAATAATAGAAAATAAAATTGACTATTTTACCAACTTGCATGTCCTTATACGCCAAGGTTCGGTAGCCAAAAGAACTCAGCAACTGTGAAGCATGAACAAAGAAGGAACAAAAATGCTGATTGAAATTGTTAATGCATAAAAGATCACCATCTGAAGGAAGCGTTATAGATCACACTGAAGGGAGCTGAATCCATTTTCCATAGCACCGCGACTAAATGTGTAGCATGTACTATAGGTGAGCAAAGTCATGGTGATCATCAGAAACTGAAGGACAACCACACAAAAGAGTAACAAGAGATGCTAGACACATTGATAGAGGGAAAGAGCCATAGAAGAAGCTGAGTGCTCTTGAAAAATGGTTAGCTCAAACCAATTATTGCATTTTTTTTCTTTTTTCAATTTTCATCATGACAAGTGGCCGCTGGCAAGCCAGTTTTCAATCACTTACCACTTAGTGGCACTATAAAAATAGTTTTCACCACTAAGAATTTATTTTGCAATTAATATCCGTCCGAATCTGGTTTTCAAATATTAACTGGCCAGCAACGCCCGAAGGTTTTCATTGTTGGATCTTTTATTACTTTTATTACTTTTTTTTTTTTTTTCATTTTTTGAATAACTGCATAGATTGACCAAAGACAAATAAATCCTTATATAGATGATGAAGAATGATACCATCCAAAACCTGAGTTCCTTCCATGACCTTACAAAAGGCATTGTTGAAATTGGATTGCATAATGGACTTGAAATGATGACCAAGAATAACCTCAGCATAATTGGGATCACATAACCACTGCACTATAAATAATATTGATCTATGTGTCTCATGCCACTGAATTTGGAAGCTTCTTGTAGAACTTCAGAGTACACACTGACACACTTGGCTAAAGGAATTACTCACAATGATGGAAATCCTCGGATGACATATTGCTCTATGATGACAAAACATGTCGACATCACATGAAGCTATACTATCTTATCTTGTTAAGAATACGAGATATCCATTGTATGAAATAACACACCATCATTACCAATTGTAGTTTCCAATCTATCCATAAAACTTTAGGTAGATGGAGACTCATCTCAAGGAAGGAGTGTGATGCAATATGCTCAAGTTCCTATTGGGTGTCTTCAAGTTGTCTCTGGATGTGTAGCTCTAGAAAATAACACTACAAGATTCATGAATCTCATAGACCAAGTTGCATACCGCCCTCTAGCACCAAAGAAGAGAAATCTCATATGTGATTGGTGAACATCTCGAATATGCCAAGGGTGAAATCTTCATGTGATCTCGAATAGTGAAGCAAAATAGAAATTGGTATGCTCTAGATAGCTAGAAAGGCCAACAAAATGTTATCAAAGCCAACATAGTGTGTTATTCAATGCTTATGTAGAGAAGCATCATCAACTGGTATGGGTGCAAAGGTATCATCTCACCATGATCAAAGACTTGTATCCATATTCTCAAGATCAAGCATATCAAATATAGTAAAGAAATATCAATCATTCAATAACTCTACCATGAAGTAGGTAATTAATTGTTGCAAATGAAAGGTAGAGTTATTATGAAAGATAGATACTTGATAATGAATGAATAAAAATACAATGAATTATTGCATAATATCAATGCCAATCAACACAAAAACACATACCTTGAATTGGTTGAGATCTAACATGTGCAGATTTACTAGAAGTACCAATCAAACAGTTAATGAAGTTTTATTGGAAATCAACCAAGAACCACAAAATTTGAGGGATTTCCCCCCAGCTTAAATTCATACTCCAAGGCCATGAGAACATTAAGATGATCCAAAGAATGAAATAAAGTGAGTAATGACGTTTAAGAATTTCTTGAGCCTTATTCAATGATCAATAAATTAAATATTTCAACAATTCTATGGATTCCCCCTAACTAAATGTCACATTACAAAAGCATGGTGCATTTGGATCATCCAAGGAATCAAGAAATTGAATGAGCACCTTTTATCAACGAATGATCATCTTAAGATACAAGAACCAAGAATGAGAAAGATATAGATATTTACTTTAATTCTTTTTAAATAAAAGATCATCCACTTGTACCATGTTTTGTTTGGTCATTAATGCATTTAATTATTTTTAGTGATTGAGGGCATGGATTCATTCCTTGTTTACATAGGGAGTTAAATGCACCACTTTGTGGACTCACTCTATGTTTACTTGGAAAGTTAAATATTTCATTGTTCAACCCTTTTTCATTTGTGAGTAGTATTGATAAGCAACTTTAGATTACTTTTGATTGAGCTTGTTAGCTAAATTAGGTGTTGGACTCTCTTATTTCTAATCGCCCCTCATTATTTGCCCTTTGGGTGCAAGGTCAGCATTCATACATGGGGGAGGGGTCTACTTGAAAAGAGCATTAAGTGTTCCACAAAGTTTTGCCCTTTTATGCTTTCTTGATCTCATTAGTTTTCTTAAGTGTGGACTCACTTTGAGTTGATGTGAGGAGTTAAATGTTCCACTTTTGGGCTCACTTTAAGTTGATGTGAGGAGTTAAATGTTCCACCTTTGGACTCACTTTGAGTTGGTGTGAAGAGTTAAATGTTCCACTTTTGGACTCACTTTGAGTTGGTATGAAGAGTTAAATGTTTCACTTTTGGACTCACTTTGAGTTGGTGTGAAGAGTTAAATGTTCCACTTTTGGACTCACTTTGAGTTTGTGTGAAGGGTTAAGTGTTCCACTTTTTGGATTCACTTCACATTCTCTTGAAGGGTTAAATGTTCCACTTTTGGACTCGCTTCACATTCTTTTGAAGGGTTAAATGTTCCACTTTTGGACTGGCTTCATATTTTCTTGAAGGGTTAAATGTTCCACTTTTGGACTCGCTTCACATTATCTTAAAGGGTTAAATGTTCCACTCTTGGACTCACTTCGCATTCACTTGAAGGGTTAAGTGTCCCACTTTTGGACTCGCTTCACGTTTACTTGAAGAGTTAAGTGTTCCACCTTTAGTGCTTTAAATACTTTTTTATAGTGGATTGCTTAGAGCTAATTGGATTTTAGGATTGTTCTAACCATTGTGGAGCTAAAAAGTTGTGCTTGTAGGTGCTCTCATTGCTTGAAAATTTGCCAAAAAAAAAAAATGCATGTCAAAGAGGGCTACTAATGGTTTTTGCAGGGCTGCCCTAAACATAAAAATCAAACCAAGTGTTTGTTTAATTGCTTTCTTTATTGAGTGCGGCATATACTACTTGTTTCATTTCATAGGCACTTAATACCTTGTTGTAGGAATTTTGAGGTGGTAGGAGAGTATGCTCTTCACCCTTGTGGTGAAATAGAAATCTTGACCCATCTTGGGATTTTGAAAGCAAGGGGGTAATTGAATTTGCTTGGTGTGTTTGGGAGAAGTTTTTGAGATAGGGGATTATGCTCTTCACCCTTGTGGTGAACCAAAAACCTTGAACCTCAAAAATAATCCACTCTTTGTTTAGTATAGGAATCCTTTAGCGGGCCTTCTCTTGAGCAATCAAGAGGAATGACCCAAGTGGGGACAAGCCTTTTGCTGGCTATTCTGACTCACTATAATCTCAAGGCTATCGAGGACACAAAACCTTGGTAGACATAACACTTGTCTTCGCTCATGGGATCGTGACCATGGGGAAAGCATTGAGCAAGAATGCTTAAGGTACTCTTGAGGCCGCGAGGTCCTAGTCCTTTATGAGGAGCAAGAGGGGTGTTATGAATGGAAGCCCTTACTAAGAACCATAGGTTAGAAGTCACCTTTATTTAGCCGCTTATCTTCTTAGTGCAAGGATTGATCCAAGTGGACTAACCCGGATCACCCCAAGATACTCACCATATGTGTCCCTTTGGTTGTGTTATTTGACACTTCCACGACAAAGCCAATATCTCTTGTGGGCAACCACTTGGTGTGAGGCAAGGGGACATCAAGTTGTGTGCTAAGTTGGTAAGTATTGAGCCTTGTCTTGTAGGTAGATATTGCTTGAAGTGTCCTCGATTGTGTGATACCAGTGTAAACGTTCTCAACATACAAACAATCGATAGCATTCATAGGGTGCTTTTTCAATTTTGATATCACACGTGTTTGTCTTGGCAAGGTTGCTTTTGCCCTTGTTTCAAGTGCTTGAAGACATGTTTGATCCCATACTGTTTGCAAACCTGTCAATTTTTTGTTGTCATTGTGATTACATTCGAAAAATTAACCCTCAGACTAAAAATTTTTAACGAACAAGCCTTAAAACTGAGATTTTGACACTCACTGGTCATAGAGTCATACGACACTGAACAAGTGGCATGTCTTGTTGTGAGAATTATCGCACGCCAGTTCGCCCCTGTAAGTCTGTCGTCCTGTTTGATGAAAAGTGGCACGCTGATAGCTTGGAAACTGTCGCCTGGATTAAGGCGAAGTGTCACCTCAATATAAACTGCCACCCTTCTTGCCTAGAAAGTGTCACCTGGGCAATTTCTACTGGGTTTTTAGTTTCAGTCAGTTTCAGTTGCTGCTAGTCAAATTAAGTCTTGGAGTAGGTTTCTTGCTCTGTTGTTGGAGACCTATTTTGGCTCTAAATCTCTAATTTTTGCTCGCTAGGAATATCATCAATTGGTTTACAAGGCCACTTTGGAAATAGTTGTCAGGTTAGAAGGTATTCTTGGTGAGAAAGCTTATCTCTAGAATTGTTAGCTACATTCTTGGAGAATTTTAGTGCTCTTATTGTCCAAATCACTTTCACTTAATCAATTTCAGTTATATTTTTGGCCTAGTCCAACCTCCTGATTCAAAAGGGCAAGGGTAGTCACCCTTTGATTTGAAGCATCTCTTTGACAGTGTTGGTAAAGCCCCTTTTTCTATCTTTTCATTTCATTTCGAACAATAGAGAATTTTGATTATCCTAGTCTGGTGTTGATAGTTCAGGAGGTCATCTTATCATTAAGAATCTCTTTCTTTCATGTCAGTTACAACAAGGTACCAAGTCAATCAAGGGAAGTGACCCCATGTTGTCTTTAACCAGTTACCACCAGTTAAGACTCATCAAAAGCACAAGGGAAAAGAACCCATTTTCGATCAATCTCCTAAAAGTGAATCTGAGGTTTGTTTTAATCCAAAAGGTAATCCTAGTGAAGTGAGCACCTCTTTAGCACCACTTTCATCAAGTATGGACATGAGTTACACTTTCACTCGACAACAAAGAGAAGCCATGAATCAAACTCTTGAGGATATCTTCCAATGACATAGGAGAGTGTATGGTGGTTCTTCTCATACTAGTCCACCCGGGTCACCCCCCAACAACACAAGGTATTTTGATGCTCACCAACGAGCTGAAAGACATTATAGACAAACTCACTCAAATTCTGGGTCACAACATGAGCACCAGAACAATGAATCTAGTGACCATCACATCAACATAGCCAACGCAATAAGGCATTCAAGAAAATCTTCTCCACTTAAAGATACCTCTCAATATGCAAATATGAGGTTGAAAAGCATTGAAAGGGAGAAGCAAGCCTATCTAGATGAACAAGCTGCCAAAAAGGAAAAATTTAGACAACTAGAAGAAGAGGAACGTGCATTATTGGACATAAGAAAAAGAGTTGCCCAAGAAGAAGAAGATAGGCTCTATGCACAACTCCAAAATCAATTTAATGGGAGGGGTACCAATAGTGGGACCAACTCACCCCCATCTACCCCTTCACCAAGTCCTAGAAGAAGGTCAAGGACGCCCTCAAGATCCCCAAGTCCTAGAGGTAGAAGGACTTCAAGATATGATCACCATAGGAGACAGTCACCTCCTAGACTTTCAAAGCAACCCTCTCAACGAGCACGTCATCACTCACAACACGGAGGAAGTTATGCCAACTTCAATCATATAGATTTTATGACTATGCAACAAGAACCATCCTTTCAAGCATATGTAGAAAGGTATGTGGAACAAAACAAGGATCAGTTCCTAGAAAGTCTCATCAACAAAGGTGCTAAGGTCCCATATAATTTTGATGTGGACCAAAAGGTAAAGAAGCAAGATCCATCAACTAATGAGGTGATCAAACAACTGCAAAAGGATATAGAAAGGATGAGGGCTCCTAAAAGCACATTTAATTTGGATTCCATATGTCCCAACCCAATTGACAAGAGTGTGGTGTTGGTTGAGTTTCCTAAGAAAATTGAGTTTCCAACCTATGACAAATATGATGGCATTGGTGATCCTCATGACCATGTTAGACAGTTCTATATAATGAGCTTTTCTTTTCACCATGAAGACTCCTATTTGATGAGATTATTCCCAAGGAGTCTCAAGGGTCAAGCCATGGAGTGGTTTACTAACCTTACTCCTCCAGTTAAGACATTTAGAGAGCTTGTGGAAAGATTCGTTCAACATTTTTCTTACAACTTATCAAGGTCGGTCACCATGCTTGATTTGTGCAAACTCAAACAGAATCAAGGGGAATCCTTTGTTACCTTCCTACAAAGATGGAGACGTTTGTGCTCAAAATATCCAAGGACAATTCATGAGGAGGAAAGAATAGACATCATTGTGAGCAACTTGGTACCAGAATTAAGGTATGAAGTAAGGAAGATCCCATTTAATTCTTTTGATACCATGGTAGAAGTGGCGTGTCGCATAGAGGATGTCCTGAAAGAACAAGGAATTTTGGCCAAAACAACTAACAACAACAATGGTCAAAACAATAATAATAATGGTAACAAGGACAAAAAGACCTCCTATTGGAATAAGAATAAGCAAGTGGTCAATGAAGAAGTTGTTAACTCATCACAACCTAAGAATGAAGGAGTTCTTAACCTCTCTAATGCAATCCAAGCCATGAAGCTGCAAACATCTTCGACACAACAGGAGAATAAACCCAAGTATCAAGGGAGACCTAAAGCAGAAAAGAGACAATTTACCAAACTTGGGGACTCCTATGTAGACATTTTTAAGACGTTAATTGCTCATAATTTGGCACAACCTCAGGATCCTACAAAGTTCCGCATACCAGATCCTAAGCCTCATTGGTGGGATGAGAAGGCTTTTTGTGTCTTTCACAATGGAATTGGACATGATATAGAAAATTGTTTTAAACTTAAGCATCTTGTCCAAGATCTTATTGAAAGTGGATGATTACAAGTTGATGGTTTAACCACTAATGTGGATCACAAAGCTTTTAAAGAACCCTTGCCCAAATATGAGAAGGGAGAGAATTCTAACAACAAGAATGGCAAGGCTGCTATCAACTACACCTACACAAATGCTGAAAATGTTATTAATATGCTTGAAGTTGTTGATGACAATGTCAACATGATAAGAGGGAAAGACCCTTATGGATATGATGTGGATTCAAATCCTATGCTTAATGAAGGACCCGTTGTGGTCCTAAGAGGTCCTCACTCATGAAGGATGTCTCAACCCCTCAATGTTGTCACTAGAAGCTAGTCTCAAGCTCCCATTGTTATTAGAGGTCCTAGCTCTAGTAAATCTAAGCAACCAGTGTCAAAAAGTGTTCTTCCTAAATCTGTTGTTGGTCTTGATCTAAACTATAATCTTGTTGACCAATTACAATGTACACCAGTGCAGATTTCAATTTTTGAGCTTTTGGAATTGTCCCCTAAGCATAAGTGTGTCCTTGAGGATGCCTTACGAGCAGCTAATGTCCCTAATGATACAGATGTAGATCAATTCTATAATATGGTCAAACACTTGGCTAGCCCTCACTACCTTACATTCTCAGAAGAAGATGAAAAGTCATTAAGCCACCCACACAATTTGGCCCTTCATATAGAGGTTATGATCCACAAGACCCATGTTAGGCGCGTATTGATAGATGGGGGTGCAGGGCTAAATATTTGTACCATGAGTTTGTCGAAGGCTCTAGGATATTCTAAAGAAGTCATTAACACAAGGAAGAAGATAACTATCAAGGCTTATGATGAAGCAGAACGTAGTTCTAAAGGATTGGCCATTTTGCCTATTCGCATTGGTCTAGTAGAGAAAGATATTTTGTTCCAGATTGTTGACGCGGGTCCTTTGGCTTACAATATTTTTTTGGGTAGACCTTGGATACATGAGATGCAAGCAGTCCCATCTACTTATCATCAGTGTATGAAGTTCCCTTACAATGGAGTAGAAGTTTGCATACCCGAGGATAGCACATTGTCAGTCAACACAATTTCAGTAGGATCTCACATTCCTTTGAATAGGGAGGCTGACACTTTTGATACCACATTTGAACAATGCAAAGACAAATTCAAAGCCATGGATCTTGGCATGGGGGATTACAAAATTGATTCATTCACAAGATTTCCAATTTCCCCTAGGTCTTATGGCAAACCTTCTCAAGATATGAAACCCTCATCTTTAGCCATAACATTATTCGACAAGTTTGTGGAATCCTCAGTTCTGATTCAAGAGGAAAAAGAAGAGGTTGCCATTAGGGACTGGATTTACTGAGAAGAGAAATACCTACATAATGAGAATTTTGCACCTTCCCCTAGAGCTTATGGGAGAGGGTATACATTGGTCAAGAATATGGGGTATCCAGGACATGGTCCTCTTAGTCACAAATTGGATGCCAGGGCTGAACCTTTGGATCATGCACTTTTTGCACGAAGGGATAAGTCAACAGTTGGCTTAGGTTTTGAAAATAAGAAAAAATGTCCCTGTCTCGACTGCGACGGATAGTGACAATGACTCAGACTACACACCTAATCTTTCTAATCAACAAGACATGTCTGATGATTGGGTGCCTTCAAAAAATCTCCTTTGGGGAGATTCAAAAGATTTGATAATTGACAGTCCTATCCCAGCTGCGACGGATAGTGACTATACGAATGCTAGATTGATAATGGAAAGTGTTGCTATCCTAGCTGCGATAGATAGTAACAATGCTAGTGTTAGAGAAGGGAAAACTCTTCCCAATCTTGAAGCTTCTACATCACAAAGCCCAAATAATGATTCAGAAACAGACTCACGTGAGTTCGAATGAGACTCACTTTCAGATGCAACAGTTGATTTGGATATGGATGTTGTCCATACTTATAGTACTCAACCCGATGTGACCAACGAGCCTAGTGTAGGACTAGAGGATTGGACTCCTCGAATTGCCTTAGTGGACGACGCTTCGTTTGGTAGGACAAATCCTGATTCAGGTATCTTAGAAGGAGACTTGATGAATCTCAATTGTATGGTCACTAGAGATAACACCTTCCACATACAAAATGTTGAACCAGTCATTGACCTACCCCTTGTCCATTTCCACCTAATTGACTGGTCTCAATGACATCAAGAGCCTAAACTCCTCACTTTTCAGAATGACTACGAAATTGCCTGCTATCTAAATACTCTTGAATCTGTAGTCTCTTCCACCAGTGAACTGACAAGTATGACAGAGCCTGATATTAAGTACCTTAGTCTAAAAATGAAAGAAAAAGAAAAAAAGAAAGATGGTTCTGATGGCGAAAACCACTTTGTGGTGGTGTCAAAACCCAAAATAGTACAAAGAAAAGACGTATCTGAAGGTGAAAACCTTTTTGAGGCACCTAAGGATGGGGTACTTAATAACTTGCCAAGTTACTTCCAGGACAGGTCATCAATTCTCATTGAGCCCACACAACCAGTGAATTTGAATACAGAAGAGGCTCCCCAAATAGTGCACCTAGCTCAGTCTCTATCAGTTGAAGAAAAAGAGGCATATACAAAGTTTTTGCAAAAGAAGAAAATCAACTTTTCTTGGACATATTCTGATATGCCAGGGCTTGACACTGATCTTATTATGCATCATCTATCTATAGCTCCAGAAATAAAACTAGTTAAACAAAAGTTGAGGAAAATGCATCCTCACATAGCTCTTCTTGTTAAAGTTGAATTAGAAAAGCTCTTACGCGTAGGATTCATTCGAGATATTGACTATGCTGAGTGGATCTCCAATATTGTTCCAGTTTCAAAACATGATGGGTCCATTCACATTTGCACAAACTTCAGAGACCTCAAAAAAGCATGCCCAAAGGATGACTTTCCACTCCCAAACATAGACATGATAGTGGATATGATGGCGGGTTATGAGATATATTCCTTAATGGATGGGTTTTCTGGATATAACCAGATAAAAATAGCTCTCGAAGATCAAGAGAAAACAACTTTCACATGTGCATGGGGAACCTATTGTTGGAACATCATGCCATTTGGCCTAAAGAATGCAGGAGCAACATACCAACAAGCTATGACCACAATTTTTCATGATATGATGCATAAGAACATGGAAGATTATGTGGATGATACCTTGGCTAAATCTAAGAAATGAGATACACACCTCGATGATTTGGAAGTGATTCTAGATCGCATGGAACTATTTCAACTTAGATTGAATTCAAAAAAGTGTGCATTTGGAGTTACCTCAAGTAAACTTCTAGGATTCATAATTTCAGCAAAAGGAGTAGAGGTTGATCCTGAAAAGGTCCAAGCTATCTTAGATATGCCACCTCCAAGAAACATTAGTCAGATGAGAAGTCTTCAAGGATGACTCCAGTCAATTAGGAGGTTTATCTCACAGCTAGCAGATAGAGCACAACCCTTTAATAAGACACTGCATAAGGATGCTTCTTGTGTATGGAATGAGGAATGCCAAAAGAGCCTAGATCAAATTAAATAGTACTTGGCTAATCCTCCAATTTTGATGCCTCCTATTCCAGGGAAGCCTTTGATTCTATACATTTCAGCTACAGAGTCTTCCTTGGGGGCATTGTTGGCTCAATTAGATGACACTGGCAAAGAAAGGGCCATATACTATATCAGTCGTACACTAGTATCTTATGAGATCAATTATAATAACATTGAGAAATCTTGTCTTGCAGTAGTGTTTGCTTCCCAAAAGTTGTGACACTATATGCTTGCTCATACTATACATTTGGTTGCAAAAATTGATCCTCTTAAGTACTTGCTCAGTAAGGCTACCCTCACGGGTAGGCTTGCTAAGTGGATGATGGTTTTATCTGAATTTGATATAGAGTACATTGAAAGAAAGGCCATAAAAGGGCAAACTATTGCTAACCAGTTAGCTGATTTTCCAGTTAAGGATAGTATGCCTATTCAGGTAGAGTTCCTAGATGAACATATTCTATACATGACCACTCGCACTTGGAAGATGTTCTTCGATGGTTCCAACATGCAAAATGGATCAGGTGGGGGAGTATTATTTGTTTCTCCTCATGGGTATAATATACCAAAATCTTACAAACTTTTATTCCCATGTACAAACAATATTGCCGAATATGACGCATTAACCAATGGATTGAAACTAGCTATAGAATGGAACATAATAGAATTGCATGTCTTTGGGGATTCATAGTTAATTATCAACCAAGTCAATGTGGAGTATCAAACCAAGGATGATAAATTGGTACCTTACAAAAAGATGGTTAATTCATTGAGATGTTACTTTACCTTTGTGACATTCCAACAGATCCCTAGATTAGAAAACAAAGCTGCAGATGCTATGGCCATGTTAGCCTCACTCCTTTAGTTGGAACAGCATGAATCAAGATTTGAATTCCTGGTGGAAGAGCTACACCATCCCATATTTGACTCATCTGAAAGTCATGTCATTTGTACCCTTGTCACTCATGAGTCTTCTCAATATGGTGCTATCTACTCATATCTCCGTGATGGCATCATCCCTGACACATTCAACCATTCTGAACGTCAAAACCTTGTCTGTAATGCCTCTCACTACACCCTCATCTCTGGTGATTTATATAGGAGGGGTTTAGATGGGACACTTCTTAGGTGCTTGGAAAAGGAGGAATCCAACCAAGCGATAGCGGACATCCACGAGGGCATTTGTGGTGGCCATTCCAATGGTCTTGCCATGGCCTGAAGGTTGCTTAGGGTGGGGTATTACTGGCCCACAATGCAAGCAGATGCAGTAGCTTTTTCTAAGTCTTGTGAGAAATGTCAAAAACATGGCAACCTGATTCATGCTCCAGGTAGGGAGCTAATTCCTTCTATTTCGCATTGGCCATTTCAGCGCTGGGCCTTTGACCTTGTAGGGAAAATTCACCCCAACTCATCAGGTGGACATAAGTTTATCATCACAGCTACTAATTATTTCACGAAGTGGGTAGAGGCAGTCCCTCTTTCCGTTGCCTCAAGCAAAATAGTTTCCCTATTTATTCTGAATCATATTATTTGCCGATTTGGAGTGCCTTCTGGGATTATTACTGATAATGGAGGACAATTCAAGAATAAGGACCTAAAGCATTTATGCAAAAATTTTAAAATCAAGCAACATTGGTCCTTTATCTACTTCCCACAAGGAAATGGACAGGCATAAGCCTCTAATAAAACCATTCCTAAGATTCTTCATAGGACAGTGCACAAGAATGGTAGGGATTGGCACTTGCAAATCAATCCAGCACTATGGGCATATAGAACAAGCATTCACACACCTACATGAGCCACGCCTTTTTCCCTTACCTATGGTGCTGAAGCGGTATTACCTTTAGAAGTAGATATCCCTTCACTTAGAGTCTCACTCAAAGGTTTGATTATAGATATGGATTATCGTGCCATGAGGTTACAAGAACTAGAACTTCTAGATGAGAAGTGTAAGGCTTCCTTTGATCACATGAGAGTATATCAGAAGCGTATGTCCAAGGTATTTAACAAGAAGGTTCTCCCTAGAGAGTTTCAAATAGGTGATCTAGTTTTGAGAGAGAACCCTAAGAATCAACAGAACAGAGAACAAAAGGGCAAGTTTGAACCCAATTGGCTTGGACCATACATTATTACAACAACTTTTGGTACAGGTGCATATTTACTGTCAGATGAAGATGGAGAACAGCTCCCTGAGCCCATCAACATTGTGCACCTCAAGAAGTTCTATTCTTGATGCTTGTTTCTATCTGGGGGCATCCTTTGTACATATTTATGGATCTTGAAAAAATACCAAAAAAATTGATATATGATGCTAAAAAAATCTTTAAAAGCATATACAGTCCTAAAAAAAATGCAAAAAAATCAAAAAATGCAAAAAAATTCAAAAAAAGAAAAACAAGAAAAAGTGCCTTGGTGAAAACCTGGAAACAGGCGCCACTTGAAGCCTTTGCACTCTTGTCTTTTAGCATGCGTCCTCAACCCTTAGCCATTCTCCATCAGGCCTTGACCTTATTTGACTTGGTCTGGAATTGGTCTTTATCTTTGTCTAGGGGGCATAACTATTAGCATAGGTCCTTTAGGGGCGTTTGTCTCTTGGGGCATTTCACAACAAGTGTTTTTCAACACCACCCCAAACAGTGTTTTTCAACACTACCCTTGCGTCGAGTGTTTCTTAACACTTATCAGATGTCTTTCCCAATAGTCTAAGTTTGATGCAATATTTCTCATTAGCAGATGTGATAACTAGAGTCTGACTCTATGACCAACACACATGCACTTAAACAATCAACTCGCTTGAGATATGTTGACTTTATTTTTCTTTGTGTGCTATCTATGAGGATTTCTTTGATGAGTGGTTTCTCCCTGAGAAGTTTTCGATGATGCATAGCTAGAAGGCTGAGGGTATGAGAACATGTTTTATTTCTTTATCTGCTTGTGGGTATATTTTGTTGATCCTAACTGTCATGAACATCTTTGCTGGTCCTACTTGACACTAGGGATTGACAAGGTATTATCCTTGACTATTTTGTGAGTGTATGCTTCTAGTTATCTTGACTTTCATGTGTCTTGATACAAGCATAATCTCACCATATCAAACTTAGGTAATCTCACTACATTAGTCATTTGGACCTCCATGTCTTTGATGCCTAGGTGGGATTTCCACATTTCTATCTGATAAAGATCATATTCATATCCACATAGTTATGCTAGTGTGCATTATATGATCTTACGGTGCTACCTAAATGCTCGATGATGATAATTAGATGTCTATAGGCATTGTGACCTTGCAAATCAACCACTTTCATAGTAGCTTGCATTTTTAGGTTCATGTTAGTTTAGTTTTTGCATCTTGCATATGGAGAGAGCTCTCCTTTTTCATCTTACGTGGACCTGTCGGTCAACTGCGCTCACCTTTCCTTTTCAACTCATGTCTTTCACTCCTTGTCTTTCATATCATGACCTATTCCCGTCATCACAAGGGGTTAATCATATCATCATATCTTTATCAAAACTATCATTTTCAAGAAACATGAGTCTACATCATACACATGAGAATCAAACAATGCGAGAGAACATACATGCATTTTGAGCAAAATGACAAGACAATACATAAACTGACACATCCATCACAAGTGAGACATAAACACATGATATATCAAACATCTAGTAATCTCATATATAAATCAATGCCATGATACAATATGAGATCCCAAAATCTGGATCAAAAGTCTCATGATATGTCCAAACATCTAAACCTAAGACTCGCTGCCACCATCCTGAGGACCGAGTGGTGGAGGGGGTGGTGCCACATCTGGAACCACATCCAATCTACCCACCACTACTGAGTAGGAAGGAGCCCTCTAACCCACTGGCACTACCTATATGTAGAGACCATAATAATATGCAGCTCGTGCTGCCTCTCTCTGTCTCTCTGCAAGGGCAACCTGTAAGGCTCTCTCTCACCACTCTGTCTCTGCCCACTGATTAGTGAGCTACTGCTCTCTAACTATTATAGTGATCTTGAGCTATTGTATCTCTACCTCCAGAGCCTATATCTGAGCTCTCATATCCTCTCCTCTTGCAGGTGGGTCCTGCCTGGCCGTTGCCTGTTGGTGAGTTGGTCTCGCCTCATCCTCCAGAGTGGCTGATCTCCGTCCCCGTCACCATTTTCAGCCACCTAATCTGGATCCCTCCCCTCTCTCCATCCCTCTCCCTCTCCCTCTCCCTCCATCTCCTTTATCCCCTCCATCACCCCGTCATCCCCCTCATCCCCCTGTGCCGCTGGTGGCTGTGCATATGGGACTGTAAATCTAGGAAAGGGAGTCCTGCGCCTCTCTACCCTATACACTACATCTGCACCTGCATCCGCTATGTCTGGTAGGTACTCCCATGGCTCCTAGCGTATAGCGGTGGTATCCTGTACTACCTGCTAGTAGTCCAACATCGGCAGCCAACCCTATCCATCCTCATCTCAGAATCGTGCATGTGTCGTGGTCTCTATGGACACCCTCTGTTGGCATCCGAACTGCCTCCAGACTCGCATAATCACAAATCTCTCCACAATGTCTGGGTGATGGCCTACCAGTGGCTGACTACATAGCATGTAGTCTAGCTCCCACCTGTCACTCCACTGCTCGCATGACCTGTATGGTCTCCATGTGAATGAGGCAAGCTCATCCAGTATCCTGTGATAATAAGAAACATCCGCGCTATGTGTATGTGGGATGAACCTTGCATATCTGTATATATAGGGATACTTGAACTCCCTAGGCTGTACTCATGGATGCACTACTACAATATGCTCCCATGCCCATATCTGAGCGAGTATAGCCCCGCATGCCCAAGTCCTATCATCTCTATAAATGATCTCATGCAGCTCGTAGTACATATCAGCTAAGATAGTCGGGCCCCATGCCATCCGTCGTGGTTGTGCCACCAGGTCTACTAGTAATCTCCCCCATCCCAAGGGGAAGCCCTTCTGACTCCTGTTAGGGATAAGGGCCTGTCCAATAAATGATGCCACAATGCATGGCACCAGAAAGTCTCTGCCAAAGTCCTCCATCAACCTCTCCCAACTGACGTGCCGATCTAGGATTGTGACATCCTGAAACATCCCCTGGATAATCTATCGACTTACCGTCACATCTTGATCATAGTATACCTGTGCCACCAAACAATCATGTCAATTTCTATCATATGGAAACTTTACAACTATGCTTATCTATAAACATGATTATACTTACAGGCTCTCCATGGCACGAAACCCGTAGAATCTGATAGACATCCTCTAATGTGATAGATGCCTCTCCCATCGATAGATGAAAAGTGTTGTGCTCACTATGCCATCTCTTGGTAAGAGCAGTCAACAATCCATGATCAGCTTAGATATGAGGAAACTGCAGTAGATAGTGGAATCCCATGGCTTTGATATCGGCCTTGCCTAGATCATCCAGATCTCGAACAAACTGAAATCCAATCACCTGGGGTGCTCTGATCCGAAGCGTAGGGAAGACCTCCTGTACATCATGAAACCATACCAGATGTCATAACATATCATGAAGGATGTACCAGTACAAAGCATCTTAAAATCAAACATTGTCAGGACTCATGTCATTTTGGCTCGAAAACGTTAAAACATGTCAAAATTTTCTCCTGGGTGACACTATTTTTTTGACTAAGTATCACGCAACACTTTCTCTTAAGCAATGTGACACTCTTTTTTTGGGTGACACTTCACATAGTGTCATGCGACATTTCACCCTTTGTCGTGCGACACTGGTTTCTATGTCCGCGTGACACTATTTTGACCTACGAAGTGTCGCACAACATTTTCCTTCAAAGGGCATGACACATGTAAAGTGTCACGTGACTTGTCACCCTAGTCTAAAAATTTGACATGTTTAAATGTATTAAATGTAATAAACGACTCAAACAACGGCTAGTTTTCAGATACATATCGGGGCACCGTAATGTGGAGGCCAGTTGTGCAACCAGGCACACTCAAATCGGTGTCTGTGGATGGGAACTCCTGCTGGTTGAGCCATCGCTATCTCTCAAAGCTCTAGAATCTCAAATAGTGAAAAGTCAAATGATTTTGAAAATGACACATTTTCACCCCTTATATAGCATTTTGACTTTTTGACCAAATTTCAAAACACCTCAAAATTGCACGAAAATTGCACCCCTAGCTAATTTCGACGTCCTGGATCCATTTTCGGACTCAAAATCAAAATCTGAGGTCATCTTGATAGTCAAAATCACATTTTAAATTTGCCCCTTCTTTTGAGCAATTGACTGACCTTTTGAGGCATAATTTGATTTTCGGTGGAATTTCTTCCTTCCATGTCTCTCAAATTTTCTAGTCTTCCATTCACTCTATTTATAGTCTCCTATTTCTATTCTTCTACATCCTCATTGGGGCATGTTTTCACTGCTCGATGGTTATCCTGTTATTATTTATCTTCGATTATGATTTCATTTTGATTTGATCATCTTTTATCGATTTGTTGTTCTCCTCTATCTGATTTTGATTTCAATTCTGAGGGGGCAGTATCTATTGGATTTTCATCCTTGATTCCTTGATTCTCTTGATTCAGACATCTTTTGTGAGCTTTTGCTTAAATTTGAGATTCTTATCTCTTACTTTGAATGTGATCCCGAATCGACCTCATGTTCAAAGGCCTTTGTTTATGCTTTATCCGGATGTGATCCCGAATCGACCTCACATCTGAGTTGTTTTGTGATCCCAAATCAATCTCACATTTCAACTTCATTCTTTGACTACATGTGTTCCCAAATCAATCACACATTAGTTAAAGAGGGGCAAATGTATGCACCCAAAAATGGTCGCCTAGACTTTGGGCCCCATTTATTTGATTTATCAACCCTGAATCAGTTTTATCAAAAATCAACATCTTTCAACATTATCAATTTCCTTGATCAAATCCTAATTTTATCATTTATTCAATTAATTCCTTGGGCTAACCATTTTATCCTAAGTTTTTATTTACTTAAAAGGAATATTTCCTCCCCTTTTAATAAATAAAAAAGCCCCCTTTTTCCTCTTATCCTAAGTTGCACAAATAAGGCATTTATTCTTATTTTATAAAAAGAGAAAAAGCATTTTTTGTCTCTTATGGACATAAAGTCAACTCTTATTTTCTCATTGGAGGATATTTGTGCACAAGGATCAAGCTTCCATTTTTCTCCACCGTTGATTAAGTCTTTTGCCTCTTAATCTCAATGGTCCATTTCATCTCATTTCTTATAAAAGGAGAGCTCTCTCCTTCATTTTGCATCCATCATCTTTATACTATTGTTATGCTGCAGGTTTTCTAGATCATTTGGAGCTCTTTGAAGACATTGTTGTTGCATTACATTCTAGTTGCATATTTGCTTCCTTAGTTGCATAATCATAGTATTTTTAGTATAGATTTCTTTTATGCAATAGATTAATCTCACATAGCTTAATTAGGGGAATTGTAATCCATTGCTATTTCATTTCTTAGTTTAATTTGCATTGTCATTTCATACACTACTTTGCATCATCATTTAGATTTGCATTGCATTGTATATCTTGATTCCATTTGGGGATATTGGCATTGTTTCCCTTGTCTCCATTGTGAATCTCTCATTGTGTGGTTGACTAGCAAGGTCATTAGCTTCATAGCTCTAGCTAAGAGCAACTCTACATCTTGCAACTCCACATATAGAGAGCTATGGATCAATTTTTGAGGCCTCATCCTTGAGTGTTCTTGATTGTAAGGATCCATAGAAGTGCACTACTTTTGTGTGTACAGAAATTAGAGTGGATTGTTTTCTTATGTGTGTGAAATATCTCCAAAATTTGTAATCCAATAAGTAGATAAGAAGAACTAAATTGATGGTTTGTGAATTGATCAATATGTTCCTCTGGTTCTTGCAAACAAAAATCACATCCTTTCATCATATCATCAATTTCATGCACATTAATAGAATGGAAAGGATCATTAAAATCTCATCATTATATGTAGTTTGAACCACCTTATTATGTAATGTTTTATTAGGAATTGTGATTTCCCTAGGTGGATATGTTGGAGTGGTTTGTGGGTGAAATGAATGGAATAATGATAATGGAAAAGGTTGCATTAGATATAGAGTTGGTGGATTTGAGTAGGATGGGAATAACACAGATGGTAGGGATGGATATAGAGGTTTTTGTGAGCATTCACTTTTGCATTCACCATATATACTAGGTGAAGAAGTATATTTTGAAGAAACATGTTGTCTTTGCAATGCAATAGAGTGATGACACATGCTAACATCACAATGCATACCTTGATCTCCTTGATTTGTTGTTTTAAATTGTTCTTCAGTTACAAAGAATACTTATTCTCTTTCACCCTTAGCATGGTGAGGCTCACAAATAAGTTGTACCTCATTCACCATGTTCTCTTGGTTTTTGGGGCATATGCACTTATCGTCCTGCCTATAACAAATAGAACAACAAATGTTTAAATTTTCATTCTTAAAATCACATTGTCCTAAAAATTCATCAATTATTTTCTCTTGTTCAGACATAGAAATAACATTTGCACATACCTGTAACAATGGAAGATCAAGATAGTCTAAGTTGCATTTATCGGGTATAGAGGGTTCAAAAACATCACCTTTGATCGATGTGATTCTCCCTCCAATTTATTCTTTTGTTTTTAAATTTGAAAGAAGGGGTCTAGGGGTTACAACCCCAAGTGGGGTCAAGGGGCAACACCCCGTGCTGGGTCCCAGGGCAACACCCTGACTTCTTGTGTTCCCTTCAAATTTTGCATTTTGAAGCATTTTCCACCCAAAATTGATGTGTTTGAACTACCTTGAAAATGCATCAATTTTAATATTTTTCTTCAAAATTACCCTTTCGTACGATTTTCTCACAACAATTAGTGATAACACAAAAATGGATTTAACTTCTAAAACCCATTTACAAACTTTAAAACAATGCAACTATATGATTTAAGCAACACAAATTAGGATTAATTACTTAAGCAAGGCTAGCAATTGTGCAAGCTTTCATCCTAACACATTGTTCCTAACTTAGGTCACTACGACTTCACGCCTATAATACCTTTCCCCGACAACAATGCCAAAAATGTAGAGACAAACTGTGCTTCCAGTATTAAGAATAATTGATAAGATTTAATAGCTAGTTCATGTCACATCTAATGTCAATCTGGGGTCATAGACAAATGAAAGGTATAGTGGTTGTCTGCTCAAGGGATGAAGATAGCACACCAAGTGAGGATGAATGTAACTATAACACACAGGAAGAAACCTACAACAAACCAAAATAAAATTGGCGATAGGAAATGTCACTTCTTGGCGACGAGAATTAAACTCACAACTTACAATTCCATGAAGGCTATTCTAAAAACTAGAAAGCATTAGAAAGAAAGAACATTTAATCTAGAATATTATTTTACGAAGGATAAACAACACACCAAACATTTATAAATTTGATCAAATCTAAAGCAAATAATAATTAATTAGAATTATGTACAATAACATAAATTATAATATCTAAATTAATATAAATAATGATAAGCTAATAATTGATTAGAATCATAACACATAGAAAATAAACACACAACTAATCTACAATAAATCACCAAACATCCTGAGAAGTGGATCCCGCTTCCTCAATACATCTGGTGAGAAAGAATGAATGCCTTCTATGCTGCTTCGATCAAAATAACATTATTTTATTGTCCCACAAATATTACAGAGACTTCATGCAATATTCTGCTATAGGAAACTCATGTACAAAAGTCTGTGTATTTGATATCAATCTATATTTTTTTCTTGAGCTAATATTATAGCCCATATATATTGGCTAAGTTGTAACAAATGACATCTCAAATAACCTAAGATGGAATAGTCGAGTCCATTATTCATGAAAAGCTTTGTTTGCAAGCCACAAATTGGAAAATAAATTTCTTACAACTATAGCTACAAAAGAAGAAATTGTATGTTTCTCCTTTAACACAAGATTGTTAAAGGTTCTAGATGTTGTAGCAAGATTTATTTTTAGTATATTTTGAGCTCCACATGAATGACACATATGGAGGCCAAGCTGTCAACCAAAAATTACTATTTCTTATCATACATGTGCATGCTTTTCCATAAATTTTGATGTGTCACCAACTATTTGGAGAAACCAAGCATTGAGCAGTTATAGGAGTAATAAGGCATCCACGTGATTAAAGAATGTGATAATTGGATGGTCCAACAAGATGATAGTGTACATGTTATCTTGGTCACAACAATAAAACAAAAAATATTTCTTTTAGAAAACCACTTGTATCTTTCTGTTCAATATTTTTTTGAGAATTCTATCGCGAAAAGCTGTAATGGGACCATTATGGACAAAACCCATGTCTTAGATTTTTGAGATTCTTTCTCATTTGCCTGCAAAATGCAACACAAAATTGACTGTCCTTATTTTTGGCTGGGAACAAATTTGCTACATGATGTAAGAAATAAGAAATGTTTAAATTAGAAAACATATTCATGTCATAGTTTTTTTCTCAATATAATCCTTGGTCAATATTATTAGAAGAAATAATGCTCTGAATTGATGTGGCAATAATGAATGCCAATAAGATTCCTACATAAAATGTGACATGAAGCATGTTGTAGATATATATGTCAAATCATAAAATAACAATACTTATTAGTAATAATAATCAATAATAATCTCTATATTTTAATCTCAAAACTATATTTAATATCACTTCTCTCTCTCTCTCTCTCTCTCTATATATATATATATATATATATATATATATATATATATATATATATATATATATATATATATATATATATATATCATAATCAACCTAAAATGGAAAAGTGGTAAGATATTAAAAAGAAATGGAATGCGAGGATGAGTATGAGAGTGCATGAAATGGCATAAAATGGAGTAGAATTAGCTCTCATCAATGGGCGCATCCATCCCCAACCTGTGCATCCATCACATAAGGTAATTTTTCACAAGAGCAGAATTAGCTGGCTTTATTTTCTATTTTATGCTAACATATTGTTTATGTGCACTTGTCTCTAGTTTCTGTACTTTTGTTATTTTATTCTGCACATATACCAGTTTATGTTGTGCATACATTCTGTTATATTGTGCATTTGTAGTTCTATTTTGTGCATTTATTCTACTTATTTGCACATTTGTTAGGCCTAGGTAGGATCATAGTATAGTTTGTCAATTTGCATATTTTTATTTTTGGAAAATCTTCTAATAGGTTCATGTTGTTTTCTGCTACTTAGTACTTAGGTTGTTTGCAGGTTTGTGTAGTTGAAGGCCCCTCTTAAACTACTAATCTTTTTCTTACAAGTTCTCAGAGCAAAGGGGTTGTTTTTGAAATACTACACCTTCATTTGGACATAAAATACATCATATTCTTTCATTTTATCTGTCTTCTTTAGATTATATTAGTTTACTTTGAAGTGTTTTTTTTGTTGCATTAAGCACTTGTGTAATCACAATATTGATACAATTGTATTCTCTCTCCTCACTTTTGTGGATCTTGGGTGTAAGAGAAATCTATATCAATATTCTAGCATGTCTGCCTCCCAAGAATCCCATAAGGACGAGTGAGAGGGAATGACCCAAGTGGTAACGGGCTAAGTCCAAGCCCTTCCAAGCCACTATAAAAAATATCTTGGTGGTGAAAACCATAGGGAGTGGATGATGTTATGTCATGATACAATTATCTCTTAGTACCCACATGGTGCGTAAAAACCTATAGAGTGAAACTTCTATAAGCTGAGGGATCCCCTTAACAAAGGGTATAAGTGGGTGCAAGCATAAATTTCCAAACATATGCCCTTATTAGAAACCTTTGTGTAGAAGCCAAAATCTTTCTATTTGCTGGTGCAGGAGGTCCCCAAAGCCTCTGAAGCCGTCCCACATTCTCGTAGTTCTTATTAGAGATAACAATTCCTTGGGAGGTGATGACCTAAGGATTTTGAAGTTTGGTATGCCTAAGAAGAGAGTTCATTGTAAGGGGGAGCCCGTCCCTCCAAACTTCTAAGCTATTCGCTTTGAATAAGTGTCATTTGGATATTTCCACAATGGGAATCCAATAGATATTATCCTTGCCAACCTTAGGATTTGTAAGTGTGTTTGTTCACTTTTTAGTTAAAAAAATTAGAAAAAAAATCATTATATCTATTGTGTGTGTATATTTCTTGTCAAAATTATTAGAAAAACACAAAAATAATTAGGAAAAATAGAAAACCCAAAAACAAAATTTTGTAAAAACTTGAAAATCTTGATTCTGTCCATCCACATATAAGTTATGTGCATACATTGATCATTCCTGCACATTTGTGTGATTGTTCCATGTATATGTAATAGAATAGGGGAACACTCAACTTTGCAAAACATCATAAACGTATTTGGATACCCTTTTCAACATACTTTTAGATTCCATAATCATTAGAATAATGACATGATCTTTTGATAAAGTTTGAACATTACCCAAAACACAACTTCACCATTCAACATACCTTGTCAGCTCCATATCATTGCAAACATATTTTACCAGTGTTGATACAATCAAAATCTTCAAACTTTAGTAAGTTTCAATTATCAAGATCTATCATCCTTACATAGAAACTTGCTTAGATAAACCTTGACAACTTTGGTCACTATCTCCTATAGACTTAGTTATCCAAGATTGTCATTATCAACGTTAAATGTAGTCAACACTTGAGAGATCAACATCCTTGATACCAAAGTTTTCATCTAACCTACATCCACCATTTCACTTCACACCTTTATGGTTCAAATTAAATCCCAAAAGCAAAAAGAGAAGGAATTGCAATCAACCATGGAAAATTATAATGATAATGAAAATCCCTTTGCAAAATTTTTGAAAGGAACTTCATCCTCAACCCCTCAAGATTAAAAACTAATTGATGAGGAAATAAAAGAATCAGTGCAAGACCCAAAATTCCACAAATTCCTAGAAAGTGTCTTAGATATGGACAATGAAAAGTAACAATATCCTCTTAGGAATACCTTTTGGTTGTGGATCTCGTTTGCATGTTAGAAGTTTGAATGTAACAAATTGGATCCACAACCAAAAGGTATTCTTTAGAGGATATTTGTCCATATCCTTATGATAAAAACTTACCAGTGATCCCATTTCCCTCACACTTTGAGGTACCTAAATTTGACAAATACAAGGGGAACATGAATCCACAAGACCATGTTAGAGAGTTTTGTGCTGAATTTATTGTAGTAGCTCACAATGAAACTTATCTCGTGAGATTTTTTCCAAGAAGCCTAGGAGGACAATCAATGTAATGGTTCTTGAAACTACCTCTCGACATTAAATATTTTAGTGAGATAGTATACAAATTTGTAACACAATACTCTTACAACATTAAAAATGAAGTCACAATGTGTAATCTTTGCAACACACATCAAAAGAATGGAGAACCATTTCTCACTCTCTTACAAAGATGGAGATAATTATTTGCCAAATATCTAAGAGCTATACTTGAACAAGAGAAAATGGATATTTTTGTGCATAGTTTAAATCTAGAGATGAGTTACCGTTTACAACTCCAATGTCCACCAAATTTAAACAAACTTATTGAGAATGGAATTAAGATTGAGGAAGCCTTGGTTCAAAAAGGAGATTTGAAACTTAACAAAAAAGATAACGCTAGTTCTTCTAGTTCCAACAAAAATGATAAATCTAATTTTTTTAACAAAAACAAAAATGCTTTCAATGATGGAATTATTGACAATATAAATGTAAAATTAGCACAACCTATCTTGAATTTGGAAAGTATGACCAATGCTTCTCAATCCAATAATCAAACTAATAACCAATTAGGTTGAAGACCACCATATGTAAAAATAATAAGAACATTCACCCCCTTGGGAGAATCACTTGAATCTACTTTGAGGATGTTAATTACCAAGAAACTCATTGCACTTCCCAAAGTAAGAGATTGTGAACCTAGAGTGAAACCATCTTGGTGGAAAGATTCTGATTATTGTGAATACCATAGAAGCAAGGGACACAAGATCGACGACTGTCAAAGATTGAAAAATGTGATCCAAGACTTGATAGATAAATAGGAAATCATGGTGAAAGGACATACATCTAATGAGACACATACAAATTTCAAGGATCCACTTCCTGAACATGAGAAAGGAAGCTCCTCTAATACAAAAAATGGGAACCAATCTAACTATACAAGGACATCATATGAGTACATAAATCATATTTCCAAATGTGATTCACATGTCAATGTGATAACTATTAAGGAAAAACAAGAGTATAGGTCCGTCAATGTCACAACTCGTGGCCAAGATAAAGTTATCCTTCAAGGTGTGTCAAAACTCTCTCAAACCAAGTCTACCTATGTCCCCAAGTCCACAACAAATGTCTCAAATTGAAGTATAACATCTTAGAACAACTAAAGATAATTCCAACCCAAATTTCCATACTAGAGCTTTTGTGTCTTTTACCAGCTCATACAGATATCCTAGAAAAATCTCTATTAGAAACCAATGTTCCCATAGACCTTGACCAAGTGCAATTCCAAACTATGGTAGGACATCTAACCACTCCACATTATCTATCATTTACTGAAAATGATGACCTTGAAATAAACCGACCACATAATGCTCCGCTTCATATAGAGGTCTTAATTCAAAACCATAAGATCAAGAGAGTCCTTATAGATGAAGGAGATAGCTTGAATATCTGCACTTTGAAACTAGTCCTTCCATTGGGATTTTCAGAAATGCAGTTGATCCCAAGAAGAAAATTACAATAAAAGCCTATGAAGAAGACAAGAGAGCTTCTAGAGGTTATGTTGTCTTACCAATTAGAGTTGGCCCTATGGTCAAACATGTCATTTTCCAAGTGTTAGACATGGAACTTGCATGCAATAGTTTTTTGGGAAGACCATGGATGTATTCAATGCAAGTGGTACCATCTACTTACCATTAGTGTTTAAAATTCCCCTATAATGGACAAGAGATTACTATAAAAGGAGATCCAAATCTGTTTCAATATTGCAACACACTTAAGCCCACACTAGAGTTTCTTGTACCACATAATAGAGCTTCATCCTCTGCATCTACAATTGATCCTAATAACACAACATCTACATCAAAATCTTCCAGTTTAAAGATTGATATCAAAGAACAAGGTATGAGGGAATATTCCCTAGGACAAACATTTGGCATAACTGAACTACCTTTGTCAGAAAAGTCTTATGGAAAATCATTGACATCCAAACAACATTCAGATGTCCCTATAATAACACTTCATTGTACTTTTATCAGTGGGAGCACATTTTCAGATGAAGCAGAGGACAAAAATGCAAACTAATGGCTATGTAAAGAAAATAAAGAGGAATCCATCAACCACATGAACATACTAGTTGATCAATATGGAAAAGGATTCATCATAATGCAAAGAATGTGCTATGATGTAAAAAGACCTATAGGGTTAAGGAAAGAAGGTGTAGTGAAACCAGTTCAAACAATTCTAAATCCAAAAAGAGATACTAAAGTAACTAATTCATATTTTACCATCATAAAGAAAGACTTCATTTTTACAAGTGTTCGAAACAAAAGATAACTGTTTTCCATTTCAAATTGAAACAAAAGTACCAATTTCAAGAAGTGCACCCATCTACCCTATTCACCAAACCAGCTCAAAGTTCATTTGCATGCCCAAAACACTGTAAGTCCACCGTAGGCTCAACAGTACTGTGGCAACTATTCCCTAGCTCTTTCGTAGATAGGGTTTCAAGAAGAAACCACAAACAAAGTTTTCTATGATAAATTTTTCAAATTGATAGCCTAGCTCATAACAATGAGCTTAATAATGATATCAAATAAAACGTAAACCGTGCCCATAATATGTTCATGTTAATCTTCTTATAAACTCGACAACTAAAAGTAATTCCAAAATGTAATGATACAAAAACTTATGCCGTCGTTTGATATATTGACCCCATGCCTTCATAATAATAATGTCCTATTACATTATCAAATATAAATATAAATATGCCAACCAACTTCACATGGTGACGAACAATATTAACCAAGACTATAGTCTACCCACGTGCTCATAATGCAATTTTGATATTCAAACCAATGCCTTTGCAATGATAATATATTCAAGTTAATATATCTACAATAATAGTGTCCTTTGACACTGATTTCAAACAATGATCATAAACTTACTTTGAAGACCATTTTAACCATATCTTTTCCAAAACCAAAATACATATGTTACTCCATTAATATCATTACTACAACATGTCAAATGTCACCATGGTAGTGATTTGATACCAAATCAAAAATACCTATCATTGTAGTGAAGAGAAGATCAACTGTAAGTGTCGTAGGAGTCATGATCTTGTCATGATACCTTATCACCAGATACATTTAATCTTTTACATATTAGAAATTCAATGTCATATGGATTATGTATTCAATAAGAAATTTAATGATCTATCAATGAATTCATTGGTGGATCATTAAGTTCCTTATTAGAGGCACAACACATAGGACATCAAACTCTAATTAGTCCAAGCTTTAACATATATCAATCAATAAGATAGCAGACCAATACCATAGAAAACACAAATAACATAGGGCATAATATACATATATGTACTATCATCCTGTGAAGAAATCAACACTTGTAAATGCATGTATGCACTATAAGCCAATATTACCAATCTTAACAAGAACATGTTACTGTCACTATCATTGTCAACCAAACATATTTCTACATATCACTGTCAAGCATCTTAAATCAATGTATGCCAATACCAAATAAGAGATAATAATCATGATGGAATTGGAAGATGCTCAATACTAGATGATAATCATGATGGAACTAAAAGATGCTCAATACTAGCTAAACTAAATAGCAATGAAAGATGCTCAATACTAACTATTAGCTCTTGATTTAACTAGATTTTAACAACCTTGGAAATGCAGAGATGCACCTATGGGGTAGCTTGTTTCCCACAATCAGTACATTGATACAAGAACAAGGACCAATGAACAAAGCACAAAGGCTTTCTACACTATGAATTCTGCAAAATTCAGGCGAGTGTACCTAGGATTAGGATCACTTAATTTTCCTTTTTTCACTAATCCTCACAAAGTAGATATGTGCCCATAACACTTCTTATTATTTGTGACATAAAGAGATAGGGTGTGAAGCTAAACACACTACCAAGTTACTCACAAACAAAGCAGGGGCTTTAGCTATTAAGTCTACAACTATTGTCTTAAAGATTTAAAATTTGATTTCATTTAGGTTTTTGGGTGGAATGGATCTCTGAAATACCCCAAATCTATCATAGACCAGTGCCCTATCCAATGGGCAACAAAGTCAAATAAAAATTGCAACAAAGAGCTATGAAACAAGAAGACAACATATTCTAATATGTTGATGCCTTATACCAATCATACACCATTGATTAGATTCTACTTAGCAATCCACCTGTGTACTCAGATATGCAATCACCTACTCAAAGGACTTTAACCCTCCCCTTAGAAGAGACTTAAAAATAAGCAATACATTAATCAACATCCACTGAAAGACAAGATTGAGATACCCTTGATACCCCGACTCATACACATCTGAAAACCAGTCCCAAACTTAGTTATTTCTATGAAAACAACTCTATTGTAGCCATTTGTAGACATACAATAGAAAGACTAAAACACCTTTGATGCTCCAATCAATAAGATCAAGAACCAAATAGAGACAATTTGATAGTAGTATGAATATTTTGAAATCTTATACATAAGACAAACTTGTTACAATTTACATTCTTATATGAAAACCAGAAAGGATACAAGAACACCCTATATGAAGAGAAGAGGGCAATATCTACAGAAGGAACCACTCATGGAACCAACCCTGAAAATTATAGAGAAATTGGAACCCCTACTAAATGATCTTGGAAATCCTTATAAAAGATTGCAACAAGCTTGGGATCACTTAGGTCAAAATTAGGTCTACAACCACCACAACCACTAGGCACAGCAAGAAATGAAAGCAATCAGGAAAGCCTGGAAACCCTGGGAAAGATCAGATCAAATTTGAGGTACAATTATTTTGGTTTCACATCAACAGGCTAACTGCAATTATAACTCACCAATTTCTTGTTGCAAGCAAAACAACTTTAAATGCCAAAACCAACTTGGAAAATCTTGTGTGCACAGGGCATGGAAATAATTTTGACAACATCAAAACCTAGCAGACCTATTAAAATATCAGTTCTGCATTAAACATGCATGGCACATCAGGAACTAAAATCAGATCACGATGGCTACCCATATTTTATGCTCATCAATTCTCACATGTAACCATCCTGGAACAAAATCAAATCTGATATGACCTTGTCGTATCTAGCTTACTGTACTCAAACCCTGGAAAGAATCCTTAATTAGTTCAAATTTTGGCAGCAATGACGAACTGATCAAATTTAAAACATGACCATTGATCATATCCTTTCCTGCACATCAAGCAACTCTTGTTAATCGACAATAGTCAATTAAGATTTGAAAAATATCCGACCACGTCATCATCATTCGACGACCAATAAGAAGCAAGCATGTCGTCAACACCTGGCAATGGACCCATTTTGACCTCGGCAAGCTTCCCTTAACTCTAAGTCATTTAGATATCTGGCGACTAAAGGATTCACTTGATCTCGACACATTTTACTTAACCTAGGTTTGGTCTGGAGATTGGATGCCAAAGGTATTCCTGTGATCTCAAAGCATTTCCTTTAACTGGGGTTTAATCATGAGATCTAGCACCAATCGTCTGATCTTACCCTTCATCTTTGGTTCTCATTCATTGCCCAAAGCCTTGTCTTAACTCAACCTAGATCTGGAGATCAAGTGAGTGAGGAAAACTCATGATCACTGGGTCTTTAACTTAACCCATATCTGGTTCAGAGATCATGCGACTAAAGGCTTTCGCTGAATCGATGGATTCTTTGCTAACCCTGGGTTCTATTAAGCAAACACGCACCAGTTGTTGATCTTGCTATCATCTTATGGCCCTCACTGAATCTCAAAATATTTCAAGACTTGACTGTTTCTTTCAGTGACTTGGAGATAACCGTGTTTGCCAATTCGCTCAATGTTTAGTACTTAACCACCAAGATCACGAGATTATGAGATTACATTGTCGCCAATTTTCTGAATGCTAGACTTAATCACCCAAATCAAACATGATGCTAACTATGACTTATTCCAAGCCATCTGGAGATCACATGACAAAGGCAAGTCTCATAATCTCATAACATTTGTCTTGACCAGGGTTACATTCAGAGAATAAGAGAAAGCCTTGATCTCTGAATCGCTAGATATCTGCCTTAACCTCGGGTTTGTTCAAGAGATTCAACGACAATCATTGATCAAGATCAAGATCAACGGTTATCGCTGAGTTGTTGAATGTTTCCTTCCTTGACTATTTCATTACGAGAACACGTGCCCACCATTGATCAAAATCAACATCGACGGTTCTCACCTATTGGCTGAATGTTAAGTCTCTTAGCCATTTTATTACACAAATCGATGAATAAAGGAAAAAAACCACTCGCTCGATCGCTAAATGTTAGACACATAACTGCCAAGATCAGGAGAACATGTGAATCACTTAGTCACGAAGTCGCTGAATAGAAACTTAACTGCTCAGGCTTAGAAAATAGACATGTGCAGGATGGGGACTTTAAGTGGCCTGAAAAAGGTAATAAAGAAATAGATCTAGCTAGGATTTTTTTATGGACTTAGACAAATTTTGAAACCCTTGGGCATGGATAAACCCTAATTCTTCATACCTTCAAATTGTTATATCTCACTATTTTTTGCATTTAAGCTCATGCGATCTTAACTAAAGCTTGTACATACCTTAAACTATCCTAGACCAAGTTCGCAAGCCACAAAACATCCTTATCCATCTTCGCTGACCAAAACAAGTTTGCATTAGGGCATGGCAACTTTCTTAGGGTTTTACAGGAATAGACCATTTTCATTGGATTTTTGGCAATGAAAGGAAAATGGTCTAACAGTGGCTCTGTCTGAGGATGATGGGTAACTTGTGCCCATGCAAGAACTTAGAATCTTTGGAAGAAGTAGACCACCCACAGGATAAAACTCACAGGGAACCCTCTCAAAAAACTAACCAACTGGAAATAGGAAAGCAAGAAAGGAAAGACACAAAAAAAATGGAAATAATTGTACAATATGTTCAAATATTTACAAACAACCTCAAGTTCTGATAATGAGAATCAGTACTTACCTCTATCAAAGTTTTAATTCTCATCTCCATGCATCAGAGGTAAACTGAAGCCATTATTTTTTCCAATATGATCAAACATGATGGCATGAATCTTCAGCACATCATACGGAAAATAACCAGCACCCTCACTGTCAAAAGGCATTTGGAAATCACTGAAATGCTAAAGGTACTGATCATTGTGTGTCATAAAAATGTCACACTCTTTAAATAATTTATCCAACTAGGGAGAAAAATATCCTGACTCCACATCATAGCTAGAAATATGCTGGCCTCTTTCAAAACAGACTTGAATATCAAAAAAGAAATTTTAAAATTCAAGCCTTTGTACATCACACAAGTGCTCAAGAAGATTTCTTTGAATTGTAATTTATGGCTTTAGATTCAGCTTATCTTGGGAAACATCATCATGCCAGGCTGGAAATGTAAAAGACTCATGTTCTACCAGATAACTGATATATCCTAATTGATTCATTTCGAAATCTTTTGAAAATAAGGCATCAACACTCTCTATATCCCATTCCTAGAGAAATGAACATACCTCTAGATGAAGTAAATACTCTGATGTAGAACTTGAAACCTCTCTCGGCTCTTCATAAAATGTTTCAAATTGTGGCATGGACAAATAAGTAAGCAGTCCATTACACATGCCATCATTTTGGCATATGTATCCTTGACATGAATCACTATTGCAGGGCACACCATCAACACTATCAACTTCCCCTTGATAGGACATTGATCTCACATGATTAACAATATTAAAACCACCAATGTCCAGATCAAACAAGATGACCTCCATTTCTAGTTCAAGAGAAAAATGAGCTACCATGATTTCATATTCAGGCTCATATGAACTTTCATAAATCCTAGGATCAACAAAATCATATGATGAATCAAAGGATGAGAGCATACAAATTGAAAAATCAACTTTTTCCTCATTGTTAGCTGAAACATAAGAACTTGAATCGGATTCCTCACAAAGATGCCTATAAACCATTTCCTTATCTTCAAGAAGATTAGGGTCATTCTGGCTCCAAGAAACCTCTTTCTCACTATCAGCACAACTGAAGTATGATAGAATCTCATCATTTGGGGCTTTATCATCATCTGATGAAAGATCTTCCCCCTCTTCCTTTTTAATACTTGACTATAAACACTTTGTTTCTAAAGCCTCACAACTAGAAAGACTAGTTACAAAATTACTTGGTGTGTAACCCCTATATATATCTATCTCTGCATCAAGGACACTTTGCAATTCTTTACTAACCATGTTAAATCCTATACAAGGGGTATTCATTGCTTGCTAACAACAATCTTCATTTACATTTTGTTTAGAAACACAATATGAAATATGGTTAGTAAGACCAGCAGGGATAGAAACATTCTGACATTGACTCTCACTTCTTGATACACACCTATTTGTTTTATCTGATGCACTATGACAATGACCTCCAGAAGACAAAGATCCTTTGGTAATCCCATATTTTAGGTTATTTTCAATATCCATCATTGTAGTAAAAGCCTGATGTAAATTTTGTGGCTCTTTATCTCTCAACAAGAAGCTCATCTTTCTACCAAAAGCACCCAAATAGATTATCAAACAAATCTGATCATCGGGCCTATAGCCTCTTGGGATATCATGCAATGCTTTTCCAAATCTAATGTTGAATGATGGGACTAACTCATCTTCTTTAATTTCAATGTCCATCAATTTGTTCAACACATTGCTTGCATTCATCCTTTCAGCAAACTGCTCCATGAAAGTTGAACTCAATTCTTCCCATGAAGAAATAGAATTTGCTGGTAAAGAATAAAACCAAACTCTGGCATCATCTTTCAAAGTCTGGACCAGCAACTTCATCAAGATATCTTGATGACAAATATCAAAGTCTCCCATCAGATCATCAAAATCTTGAAAATGCTTATATGTTGAATCTGATTGTTCCCCCTTAAACTCTTGTAAATGCTTCCTAACTTCGCTAGGAATCTCATTTGGGAAACAATGAATACCATCAAAACACAATGGCTCATACATTTGTATAGAAAATTTTTTGCACAAATCCATTATGGACTACACCTTTACTTAATGAAATTCTCAAGTTTTATCATGAATAACTCATACAACCATAAGGACACTTATATCACACATATGTCTCCAAAGAAAGCAACCTAGATTTTTCCACAAATATGGAGAGATATGTAGACTCACAATCCAAAATTCCCTCCTATGGTGACTTCACCCAATAAGGACCATGCAAATACAAAACATTAAATGGAAAATACCTGGTAGTACTATAGTTGAAACTTAACTTATTGACTGGGAAGCGGGGTAGATCTAGAGCCTTCTTTGTAGCTCCATTGGTTCTTATTAACTGGGAAGTAGGGCAGATCTAGAGCCTTCTTTGTAGCTCCATTAGGTTCTTTTCCAGTAGAGTCGCCACCTTCTTGAAAAGGAAAATATTTTACTTATTTTTGGTATTTCTTTCCAGGATCTTAAAAACTGTTTATCAAGACTACAAATACATCTTTCATACACTGATCAAACAGAGAACTCAAAGTCACCACTCACAACTTGGTGAGATGATATAAATTTTTTTGAATCTGACTCTATACTTTCAATGGTAACTACTGGATGTGATAAATAAGAAGGCCAAGAGTCTATCTCTACTCGTACCTATGTTATTTATGACAAATTTATAACACCAGAGACATCAAACTGGATTTAGCATGACTATTGCATCTATATTCCCCAGTAGAGTCACCATTTTGTTAGCTCTTGATTTAACAAGATTTTAACAACCTTGAAAATGCAGAGATGCACCTATGGGGTAGCTTATTTCCCACAATCAATCCATTCATACAAGAACAAGGACCAATGAACAAAGCACAAAGGCTTTCTACACTTTGAACTCTACAGAATTTATGCAAGTGTCCCTAGGATTAGGATCACTTAATTTTCCTTTTTTCACTAATCCTCACAAAGCATACATGTGCCCATACAAATTCTTATTATCTATGACATAAAGGGATAGGGTGTGAAGCTAAACACACTACCAAGTTACTCACAAACAAAGCATGGGCTTTAACTATTAAGTTGACAACTATTGTCTTAAAGATTTAGAATTTGATTCCATTTAGGTTTTTGGGTGGAATGGATCTCTGGAATACCCCAAATCTATCATAGACCAGTGCCCTATCCGATGGGCAACCCAGTCAAATAAACATTGCAATAGAGAGCTATGAAACAAGAAGACAACATATTCTAATATGTTGATGCCTTATACCAATCATACACCATTGATCAGATTCTACTTAGCAATCCACTCATGGGGTATATGCACAAAGATGGGGGACCAAAAAGATGCCACTTTTGTTTTTGGCCCCCCATCGCACATAGTGTGTACGCACTAAAGCGCGTGCACGCTATAGCGCGCACGCCCTATGGCTTGGGTTGCCCGAGCCTTAGGCTTGGGCAATCCATAACAAAGCGCGTGCGCGCTATAGCGTGCACGCGCTTTGGAAAAATATTTTCCAAAGCACGTGGGCGCTATAGCGCGCACGCGCTTTGAAAAAGCCAATATAAATGGCAAACGCGGGTTTGAGAAAGCCCAAAACTCATTTTGCTTTCTCAAACCCGCGTGTGCAGTGAAGAAAACCTCCCAAAGCGCACACGCCTTCCACCTGCTGCTATTATTTTCCTTCATCCATTGATCAAATGGCTCCACCGCGTCAACGAAGTTGATTGAGAAGAAGAGGTAAGTGTTTCTACAACTTATGCCTCTTATTTGTTTTAAAATTTTAGTTTTTTTGCAATTTATTTTGCTTTAATTTATTTTTGTTTAAATTCTTTGTATAGTGAAGATTTTAAAATGTAATTTTTTTAATTTTCAGGAAGAAATAATCTCCCTCCACCAAACCCTCCACCAAACACTCCTCCAAACCCTCCATCTCCTCATGAAGAACAAAATGAACCTGAATTGCCCCCTCCAACAATTGAGAAACCTCCTCCTGGAACCCAAGAAAATTTGATGAACCAAATTGAAAAAGGGCAAAAAGAATTAGAATCTTTAATTAGTAGGTTAAAAGATTCTAGAGGTACAAATCTAGGACGGGAAAGTCTTGCTAAATCATTAGAAACAATCTTGACCCACGTAAGCGCGGTTAGTGGGAAACTTAATATATGGCAGGATAAAAAAGAACAAAAAAGATATTATGCAAATAAATTATCTTATGCCGACATAAAGAAGAAAAAAATCACAAAAGATGACATTTGTTTGCTATTTAAAAAACCAGGGGACACAAATACTCTTAGAACTACAACAAAGAGGTTCCCAATTCATTGGTGCACAAATGAAGACATTAAAAACAATTTTTGGGATAGATGGTGGATGGTCTTTGATGCGTCTCCTTGTAACAATCATGAAGTTCCCATATATTTCTTGAGGAAACTCTATTGTGAGTTTGTACTCAAAGAGGTGCCAAATTATTTTGACATTCTAGATTCTCAAGGTAGAGGAGGGGGGTCATCATTTGATTGAGAAGGGGCACATCGTGACCCTAATGCACCTAGGCCTATTATTGGCAAGCCACAGGTAGATCATGTTATTATTCCTTCTACTGTGAAGGAACATGTAGAGACAGACACACTAGGCACAATTAGTGCTCTGACACATACTCTCATTCAGTGTGCCACTCCTTTAGTTGAGGGTGACCATGGTCAATCCTTGAGGGGCCATATTTGTCGGTCATGTGGATGCTTGTGCACATATGGTACTGGCGAGAGAGAGGAAGATGATCCTGGATTTATGACCGATAGCTTTCTAAATACGACATTTGGCATTGACACACAGGTAAATATTTCCAAGTTCATGAAATTGCTTTGATCATATTTCATTTATAAAAGAATAACTATTTAATTTGTAGTATCTATTGTTTATGATGAAAATTCAGGGCAAGAGTGTCAGTGACAGTGATGGTGGCAGTGGAAGTGGCAATGATCCTAATGTCCCCTTTTACACTTCACCACCACACACCGGAGGACGCGGTGGAACCTTCACAGAGGTATCATTTACTCATTAGTAGGGTTGTAAAAAATATATGTAATCTTGATAACTACATAATTTAATTTTTTTGTTTCATTTTCAGCTTTTGACATCAGAGACTCCTCCTTCTGTCCGTGATACTTTGGATCGCGGAGTAGCTGCAGCAGTAGCTAGTTCTGAAGCACTGACTGAGGTATGAAAGAGATCACTTAACTTTAATTGTTATTTTAATAGTTTGTATTGAATTTTATAATGATATCCATGTATGTATTTTAATTATTATTTTGATCATTGTTGTAGGGACTTATGACTCAGATCGCCAGCATGCACCTTCGGTGGATGAACATAGTGACTATCTGCTAGCGGTAAGCCAATATTCAATTTTATGTCATTGTATAATTCAATTTTGATGTATATTAGTTATCTCTATCTAATTTTATTTTTTATTAGGTCGAGCTACAGAAGAGTCTAGATAGAAGGACGAGTGAGCACACTCGGAAGACTATGGCATCCACTACATCTCCATCGACGCGATGATTGAAGATAGCTCGGGATTTGTTTTCTTCCCCTAGCGGGAAAGGACTAGATTAGGGATATGGATTGTATGCCTATATGGCATTAGTGGACATATTTTTTGTATATTGTATCAGTGATACGTTGTACATCCATTTGGCTTTGAGGAAGCCAGTTTTACTGAATATATTCAATGTATGACATTATTGGACATATATATTTAACTTCATGCCCTACGAATATATATTTTTTATGTTTTAGGTATGCAATTCATGTGTTTGGTGTATTGATGTATACTAAATTATGTTTATGTTCATGTCTTTGCTTTGTAAATTTCCCATGCCTTATAGTTATGCGTGTATGTTTAACTTGCTAACTGTGCTACAAATGCCAGTCACTGTCCTCAATAAAATTCAATTCCTTAACTGTAATAATAACAAAAGTAATGAAATGAATGCATAAATGTATAAATATAATATGTAAGAAGCCTAAGTGGCTCTTGTTCTTGCAATGATAATTTTTTAAAAAAATTCTAACAAATCCAGATACTAATGCTTCAACAATTTGTTTATAGCTTGGTTGAAAATTTGATGCAAATAGGTAGGTTAGATTGGGGTTATTTTATAAATAAAATTTTCTTGGTTTCCTCAAAGGTGTTCCTTACCCAAGTGGCCCCAAGTGCCAATATGCCACTAACCTATCAATCTGACTTCTCCCAACTACCTTACTATTATAGGGATTCAATATGGCTTAAAATATGAATCTAACAATGTTCAAGTGGTTCTTGAAGTCCTACTCCAAGATCTTACCCTCAATCCACACTCTAGGCTCTCTATCCTTGTAGTCTTAACCAGCGAGTTTTTCCCAAATAAATCTTAGTTTTCCCAAAAAACTTCCAAAATAAATTACATATTTAGATACCTTTTATGGTTTTACAAAACATATCTCAGAATTAGGTAGGGTTAATTTGGAACACAACCCCCAAAAACTGCTGCTCCACTTTCATTCCTAGACGTAATAGGTCACTTTTACAAAGGAACCCTATTAAAAACTTAACACCCAACCTTGCCACTTTTCAAAGAGTGCTAATATGATCCCAATTAGAGAAATTTAAAGTCAATTGGATCCTATAGGCTTTCTATACCCAAAAGCCCCAAATTGCTCCCTCTAGGCCTTCAAAAATAAGGCCTTATTAAAAACAACTCAAAACTTGTTTCCAGAACTCCTCCTTGTGGATTCACATTTCATTTGACATATACTTCTGCTGTTTCAAATAAAATTATACCCTTGTTAAGGCGGATCCTTTGCTGCTACACTTGTGGCATCAATTTTGTATCATTTTCCCACTCTTCGTCATGGTGTACACCCACTAAAACAACTTATCCTGCATCCAAATGGTTAGTAACATCATACATATGTTACATAAGGTCCATTCAATGAAAAACACTATTTAAATTCATTGAATGGCCCATTATATCATCAAAAAGACCAAAATAGAGTTATTTCAATGCACCAAAATGACCACCTACAGCAACTTTCCAAATTTGAAGCAAAACAGATTATATAATCATTCAATATAGATGAAAAATGATGTTATGATGTTATTATATCACCCACAATTCTGTTCCAAACTCAAAACAATCAAACTTCAATACCGTTTTGGCTTTAGGGACACTAGGCCTAAACCTAGCCTTTAGTTAGAACTCTTTACCAGTGGACTTCCTGACCACTCTAAAGCATGTAGATGGTCCTCATATGACCTAAGGACTCTGAAAAAACTCTTAGTTTGTTCCTTTTACAACCATAACATAGCAAACTAAACCTGCACGCCAATTTCCTAGGCCTAAACCTAGCCTTTAGTTAGAAATCTTCACTAGTGGACTTCCTAAACACTCCCAAGCATGTAGATGGTCCTCATATGACCAAAGGAGTCTGAAACAAGTCTTGGTTTGTTCCCTTTGCAACCATACCATAGCAAACTAAAATTGCACGCTAATTTTCTACGCCTAAACCTGGCCTTTAGTTAGAACTCTTCACCAGCGGACTTCCTGACCACTCCCAAGCATCCAGATGGTCCTCATATGACCTAAGGACTCTGAAAAAACTCTTGGTTCATTCCCTTTACAATCATCCCATAGCAAACTAGACCTGCACGCCAATTTCCTAGGCCTAAACCTAGCGTTTAGTTAGAACTCTTCACCAGTGGATTTCCTGACCACTTCCAAACATGTAGATGGTCCTCATATGACCTAAGGACTCTGAAACAACTCTTGGTTTGTTTCCTTTAGAATCATCCCATCGCAAACTAGACCTGCACACCAATTTCCTAGGCCTAAACCTGGCCTTTAGTTAGAACTTTTCACCAGTGGACTTCCTGACCACTCCCAAGCATCTAGATGGTCCTCATATGACCTAAGGACTCTGAAAAAACTCTTGGTTTGTTCCCTTTACAATCATCCCATTGCAAACTAGACCTGCACACCAATTTCCTAAGCCTCAACCTAGCCTTTAGTTAGAACTCTTCACCAGTGGAATTCCTGACCACTCCCAAGCATGTAGATGGTCCTCATATGACTTAAGGACTTTGAAAAAACTCTTGTTTTTTGCCCTTTACAACCATACCATAGCAAACTAGACCTGCACGCCAATTTCCTCAGCCTAAACTTAGTCTTTAGTTGGAAACATTCACCTGTGGACTTCCTGACCACTCCCAAGCATGTAGATGGTCCTCATATGACCTAAGGACTCTGAAACAACTATTGGTTTGTTCCTTTTACGGCCATACCATAGCAAATTAGACCTGCACGCCAATTTTCTATGCCTAAACCTAGCTTTTAAATAGAACTCTTCACCAGTGGACTTCTTGACCACTCCCAAGCATGTAGATGGTCCTCATATGACCTAAGGACTCTGAAACAACTCTTGGTTTGTTCCCTTTACAACCATACCATAGCAAACTAGACCTGGACGCCAATTTTCTTGTAGCCTTCTCAACTTCGATTTTCCACTCTAACTTCTTCACAACTTGGTATCTTGACACAATCAAGATATTTTTAGACACCCATTTAGAAGTTATTTAAGATCTCAAAGCCTTGTTTTCCAACTCCACTCCAACACCACCTAACACTCACTTTGGAGACAGACCTAATTTAATGCAGAGGTGATAGCCGAAAAGTAGTGTGCCCTTCACTTGAGTCCCACAATTCACCAATCACCTATAATGACTTAAGGGTATTCCCAATCTCTTAGGATGGTGTAACACAATCAATTAAGTGAGTTTCTATCCCAATAAATTCCCTTCCCAAAGTTAGACACTTAATCAAAGTTCAATATCTTTTTGGCTTTAGGGAAACTAGGCCTAAAAGTGACTTATTGCTGAAACTCTTCACCAGTGGACTTCCTGGCCAATCCCAAGCATGTAAATGGTCCTCATTTGACCTAAGGCCTCTAAAATAATAACTGGTTCATTGCCATCAAGACCGTACCATAGTGAACTAGACCTGCATGCACTTTTCCTTGTCGCTTTTTCAACCTTGATTTTCCACTATAACTTATTCACAACTTGGTATCTTGACACAATCAGGATATTTTTAGACACCCATTTGGAATTTATTTAACATCCCAAAGCCTTTTTTTCTAACTCCACTACAGCACAACCTAACACTCACCTTGGACACAGACCTAATTTAATGTAGAGGTGACAGCCGAAAAGTATTGTGCCCTTCACTTGACTCCCACAATTCACCAATCACCTGTAATGACTTAAGGGTATTCCCAATCTCTTAGGATGGTGTAACACAATCAATTAAGTGAGTTTCTATCCCATTAAACTCCCTTCACAAAGTTAGACACTTAATCAAAGTTTAATGTCTTTTTGGCTTTAGGGAAACTAGGCCTAAAAGTGACTTATTGCTGAAACTCTTCACCAGTGGACTTCCTGACCAATCCCAAGCATGTAAATAGTCCTCATTTGACCTAAGGCCTCTGAAATAACAACTGGTTCATTCCCATTAAGACTGTACTATAGTGAACTAGACCTACACGCACTTTTCCTTGTAGCCTTCTCAACCTTGATTTTCCACTCTAACTTATTGACAACTTGGTATCTTGACACAATCAGGATATTTTTAGACACCCATTTCGAAGTTATTTAACATTCCAAAGCCTTGTTTTTCAGCTCCACTCCAGCACAACCTAACACTCACCTTGGACACAGACCTAATTTAATGCAGAGGTGACAGCCGAAAAGTAGTGTGCCCTTCACTTGACTCCCACAATTCACCAATCACCTGTAATGACTTATGGGTATTCCCAATCTCTTAGGATGGTGTAACATAGTCAATTAAGTGAGTTTCTATCTCAATAAACTCCCTTTGTAAAGTTAGACACTTAATCAAAGTTCAATGTCTTTTTGGCTTTAGGGAAACTAGGCCTAAAAGTGACTTATTACTGAAACTCTTCACCAATGGACTTCCTGACCACTCCAAAGCATGTAGATGGTCCTCATATGACCTAAGAACTCTAAAAACACTCTTATTTTGTTACTTTTACAACCATACCATATCAAACTAGACCTGCACGCCAATTTCTTAGGCCTAAACTTAGCCTTTAGTTAGAACTCTTCACCAGTGGACTTCCTGACCACTCCCAAGCATGTAGATGGTCCTCATATGACCTAAGGATTCTGAAACAACTATTGGTTTGTTCCCTTTATGACCATACCATAGCAAACGAGACCTGCACGCCAATTTCCTATGCCTAAACCTAGCTTTTAAATAGAACTCTTCACCAGTGGACTTCTTGACCACTCCCAGGCATGTAGATGGTCCTCATATGACCTAAGGACTCTGAAACAACTCTTGGTTTGTTCCCTTTACAACCATACCATAGCAAACTAGACCTGCACGACAATTTTCTTGTAGCCTTCTCAACTTCGATTTTCCACTCTAACTTCTTCACAACTTGGTATCTTGACACAATCAAGATATTTTTAGACACCCATTTAGAAGTTATTTAAGATCTCAAAGCTTTGTTTTTCAACTCCACTCCAACACCACCTAACACTCACCTTGGAGACAGACCTAATTTAATGCAGAGGTGACAGCCGAAAAGTAGTGTACCCTTCACTTGAGTCCCACAATTCACCAATCACCTGTAATGACTTAAGAGTATTCCCAATCTCTTAGGATGGTGTAACACAATCAATTAAGTGAGTTTCTATCCCAATAAACTCCCTTCACAAAGTTAAACACTTAATCAAAGTTCAATGTCTTTTTGGCTTTAGGGAAACTAGGCCTAAAAGTGACTTATTGCTGAAACTCTTCACCAGTGGACTTCCTGACCAATCCCAAGCATGTAAATGGTCCTCATTTGACCTAAGGCCTCTGAAATAATAATTGGTTCATTCCCATTAAGACCGTACTATAGTGAACTAGACCTGCACGCACTTTTCCTTGTAGCCTTCTCAACCTCAATTTTCCACTCTAACTTATTCACAACTTGGTATCTTGACACAATCAGGATATTTTTAGACACCCATTTGGAAGTTATTTAACATCCCAAAGCCTTATTTTCCAACTCCACTCTAGCACAACCTAACACTCACCTTGGACACAAACCTAATTTAATGCAGAGGTGACAGCCGAAAAGTAGTGTGCCCTTCACTTGACTCCCACAATTCACCAATCACCTGTAATGACTTATGGGTATTCTCAATCTCTTAGGATGGTGTAACACAATCAATTAAGTGATTTTCTATCCCAATAAACTCCCTTTGCAAAGTTAGACACTTAATCAAAGTTCAATGTCTTTTTGGCTTTAGGGAAACTAGGCCTAAAAGTGACTTATTACTGAAACTCTTCACCAATGGACTTCCTGACCACTCCAAAGCATGTAGATGGTCCTCATATGACCTAAGAACTCTGAAAAAACTCTTATTTTGTTACTTTTACAACCATACCATATCAAACTAGACCTGCACGCCAATTTCCTAGGCCTAAACCTAGCCTTTAGTTAGAACTCTTCACCAGTGGACTTCCTGACCACTCCCAAGCATGTAGATGGTCCTCATATGACCTAAGGAGTCTGAAACAAGTCTTGGTTTGTTCCCTTTACAACCATACCATAGCAAACTAGAACTGTACGCTAATTTCCTACGCCTAAACCTGGCCTTTAGTTAGAACTCTTCACCAGCGGACTTCCTGACCACTCCCAAGCATCCAGATGGTCCTCATATGACCTAATGACTCTGAAACAACTCTTGGTTCGTTCCCTTTACAATCATCCCATAGCAAACTAGACTTGCACGCCAATTTTCTAGGCCTAAACCTAGCGTTTAGTTAGAACTCTTCACCAGTAGATTTCCTGACCACTTCCAAACATGTAGATGGTCCTCATATGACCTAAGAACTTTGAAACAACTCTTGGTTTGTTATTGTTACAACCATACCATATCAAACTAGACCTGCACACTAATTTCCTAGGCCTAAACCTAGCCTTTAGTTAGAAATCTTCACCAGTGGATTTCCTGACCACTCCAAAGCATGTAGATGGTCCTCATATGACCTAAGGACTCTGAAAAAACTCTTGGTTTGTTCTCTTTACAACCATACCATAGCAAACTAGACCTACACGCTAATTTCCTATGCCTAAACCTGGCCTTTAGTTAGAACTCTTCACCAGTGGACTTCCTGACCACTCCCAAGCATGTAAATGGTCCTCATATGACCTAAGGACTCTGAAATAACTCTTGGTTTGTTCCTTTTACAACCATACCATAGCAAACTAGACTTGCACGCCAATTTCCTAGGCCAATTAACCTTTAAAACCTCACAAATCTAACCTAGCAATTTGTCACTATCTAGGTGAACCCTGTGACCTAAGGTATCTTAGGCTTATAACTTTGCCAAAAGACCCTTGATCACACATTAGGATTCCAAACTAAAATTAGGATGATCTATACATATCCATCCTATTTATTACAAACACTAACAAAGCAACACAAATTTCTACTAGTGGAGGGTGCCCTGCACCATAATTGGCCTAGTCAAAAAGTCAGAGAACTCCATTTGATCTTTGAATAAGACTAATTCCTTGAGTTGATTCCAAGTTACTTGTTGAATCCTCAAGTTGAGTTAGCGTATTTAAGGTGATAGTGGAGAGCTCTGCATCAAGATGGTATGAAAGGAGAGAATGAAGTAAAGGATGGTCATTAAATGCTACAAACTTCTCGTTATACATACGAGGTAATGCATGAGCAATTTACAATCCACCCAATTTACAATGCTATATAAATTTGACATGTTACAATATTTTGTATCTCCATTTAGTCCAATGTACCAATTGGGTCTGCCCTACCCTTGATTGTCTCAAGTATTGCCTCGTGGTCTGACTCAAGAACCTTCCAAAGAGTTTTATTTTTTGGTCTTCCCCCATATCTGATTAAGTGGACATTTGATGCAACGATGAGGTTTGAATAATGAAGAATCTTTCTGTGTGTCTCCCAATCCTCAAACAACCACAACCTAGGGTTCTTCAGAGCATACCGTCTAAGCCATGTACCAGTTACAACCACTGCTCCTATAGGGTATTCCAATTCTTCACCATCGATAACTGAGTGATCCAGTTTCTTTTTTGCCTCTACACAACGACACAAATAATAATTTGTCCCTTCTTCATTGTCTTCAAGTGCAATAACAGCAAAAACATGGCCTGTAATGATATAAACATAATGAGGACATTAGTTTACTAAATATTTATGATAAAGTACTAAATTTGAGATTATTTGTATGTGGAAAATACCGACCTGGTTGTACTAGATCAGATAAGCAATCAAAGTCAATGGATGATTCCATTTTTGTCAGTTGTAGTGATTCATGGGGATGATAGGAGGCAAGTGGACTCAAACTATGTGTATACCATTCGTCAACCCATTCCTTTGACTCACACCCATCCCAATCTTCATCTACACATGATGAACAAAAGCATGCCATATGTCGTGTGTGGATACTCCATGAACCTGCATTACAACTTCTAAAAGAGTGTAGCTCACTCGATCCTGTCAATGTACAAAAATCCTCATATGGTGCAATGTTAGTTTCATCCATAAACCAAAAAAATCTACGAACCATAGACTCACCTTCATTACCTAGACCCATTGTAGCATTACACCATTGGACAATACATCTCGCATCTGACAATGTTGCTTTCTCTGTGTACTTTAATTCTTCACGTGCTAAAGCTCTTTTAATACATGCACCTGCACCATCATGCTCTCCCTTTCCATGACCGGCCTCTGTGAAATTCCACATATATTGAATTCCAGTAATCTTATGCATCCTGCAAAACTAATAAAACATCCGTGAATTCTTGAATTGGGATGCACAATTATCTGACCAAATGATATGTCGATGATATTTTATGCCCCTATTTTCCAAATGACCATAAAATAGTTGAAAGCAACCATGTACAAACTCTGTAGAATGTGAGCGATCATCGCTGATATAAAAATGATATTCCCTCAATATCTTTCTGTTCTGCTCTGTACTGTCTGGTGCATGCATGAATGCTATATGAACAAATATAGCAACCTGTTGAGAGCTGTAATACTTTGCTTGCACCTCATTCTGTGGTTGTAGTGTGTAGTTCTCTGCAAAGTGCACAACTGAAACAATGATTTCAAGTGGGAATGTGTCCTTGCACAACTTGAATTGCATATCTAACCATCGTGCTCTATGTGTATGCCTTGCATACTCATAAATAACTTTTTTACAAAAAATGTCCATGAACTGATACACTGGAATTTTTTCAATTACTAAATCACATCTTTTAGCCTCTTTTCCATCTTTTAGATTGTATGTCACGGTCTTATATTTTCCAAATTCCACTATTTCATTACCGATTGCATGCGTACTCTCCATATGTTGACAAATTGGCAAATGTCGCAAACCTCCGCAATCTATGCATGTACCATTCAAGCATGAGAGCTTGTAAAATTGTTGACCATCCACTCTTTCACATAAAATGGTAGATATTAATTCCCTTGAAGATCTAGGTGGGACATTTATGTTACAATCCTGCAAAACATTGTTAGAGTGCAAAGCTACACATATATTCCTATAAACTTCAAAATGGTTAGAAAATTCAATATGTACCCTACAACAAGAAGTTGTGCGTGTGTGATTTATCTTGACATAAAAAGGTTTACACATTTCAAAATATCTCTGACTAATTTTAATTTGAGGATACGAAAGCATAAATTTTGAAAAGAATTGTGTTTGAGTTGAATCCAAAAAATGTTTTGGATGTGGAACATGAATTTGACTACCAATCCTCCTTCTTACAACATCTCTTTGATTAGGAGATACCCATGTATTATTCTTCCAAAATTCTTCAATCAAGGATTTCAAAGCTTCAACAATTGCTTTATCTTTTCGCGGTAGTCTACAGGAAAATGCCCATAACTCATTGCTAGTTGGATCTTCCACTCTTTTACGCCTTCTCAGGGCTCTCATTAGAGACTTTCTACTTATTTTCAATGTTTTGCTTGTCTTTCTAATGAGTCAAGATTTCTTCATTTGATTGCTTACTATTGTTGATGTAAGTACACGACGTGTGACATTACTATCTTTCGTGCGTGATGTAGAACCCACACTCTCATATGCAGTCATTAGATTCTTTACAATAGATTTTTCGCTAGACTCATCCATTGTTCTTAGCCCAAGAATCTTCATGATGGGCCTAAATTTAAGATTTCTCATCATTTCAACAAATAGTTGACATCTTCCTGTCATGTTTAAATTCTCAAAAAATGATCTCCAAATACGATTAGCATTTCTTTGACAAGTACGCTTGGGAATCTTGTCAGGCATTGCTTGCAAAATGTTAGTATCAATATCAATCAAATATTTTGGCTTTCTATAAATAATTCTAGGAGCATCAGAAACATTATGTGTGAATTGCGTACCATCTTGAGTGTCATCAACATGAGACGATGTGGTTGCTACACCTTCAGATGTAGATAATGGTATGCCTTCAACATGATATAAGGGTGTGCCTTCAACATGACACATTGGTGTGACTCCACCTTCGGAAGTAGACGATGGTGTGCCTTCAACGTGATACATTGGTGTCCCTCCACCTTTGGAAGTAGACAATGGTGTGCCTTCAACATGATACATTGGTGTGCCTCCAACATTGGATGACAATGTCTCTTCAACTTGGGAACTCATAGATGATGTCCTCGCATTTTCATAATTCAATTGTCTCGTTGCACGCAAGTTTCTCATTCATTGTCTTTTTGTTTCCAATTCCAATTCTCTTTTACATTGTATTGATGTTTCATGTTCCTCATCCAAAGAAAAATCTTCTTGTATGGTTTCTAATTTTTTGTGTTCACGAAGTTGTCTCATTCTTTCCCTTTTCTTCTCTTTGTCTCTTTCATGCTCTTCCGATGTTAAATTCTTTGCTCGTTTCCTTGGCATGATGATGATTTCTACATATGAATTGATTACAATTTTAAAAATATAATATAAATGTAAAACAATAAGTCAAATTCTAATTTAAACCTCTTACAATATGATAAATTATAATATAAATTTATTATAATTATATCAAATTATGCATTGAACAAGTATATATCATACCAATTATAAACCAAAACACTCTTTATTCACATTTGACATGTAAAAAACTAAAAAACTTACCTCAATCAATAAATTTCGTTGATAATGATTGACCTTCGCAATTTGATGTTGATTTTTAAACAATAAAATAGTGCAAATTGACAAAATATGTTTTTTTGTCACTTAGCACCATGAAAAGAAGAAAACTTGTCGGCTAAGATGCAGAAATCAAACAAAAATAGAAAAAGTGGGCCTCAATCATGAGTTTCATGGCCAATTTAACCGTTGTTTTTAGTTTTGCATAGCGCGAGCGCGCTATGCAAAACTAAAAGTCTCTCGTCTTTACTTTTTCATAGCGCGCACGCGCTATGTAAAACTAAGACTAGAGTGATAGTCTTTAGTTTTTCATAGCGCGCACACGCTATGTAAAACTAAAGACTAGAGTGATAGTCTTTACTTTTTCATAGCGCGTACGCGCTATATAAAACAAGAAAAAGGGAGAGAGGGAGAAGGTGATAAAAAAGGGAGAGGGAGAGAAGGAGAGAGGGAGAAGTTGAGAGAGAGAGAGAGAAGGGGAAAGGGAGATAGACAAGGGGAAGGAGAATGAATGTAGTCCTTACAAGTAGTACTTATTTTGCCGCGGGCACTAGCAATAGCACTGAGAGACCAATAAATATGTGTATGTTTGAGCCTTGGTTGGATATGGGAGATGGTTGGATAGTTTGGATGGACTCTAGATTGGAGAGGGATCGTGAGGGAGTGGATTGAGATAAGGTCATCTGACTAGGATCTATGTGTTAGGCCAACAAATCTAGGGGTGACTATAGCATATACAATATGGTGGGTTAGGATGATACCAAGAGATATGTGTAGGATAGGGATTCCTACCCTATGGATGTGTAAGAGGGAGGTGCACATACAAGGACACCAGGTTGATGCATACCAGTTGGCTCAGTGCTTGAGGAGAGCAGTGGTAGTGGCACTATGGAGGAAGAGAAAGGAAGCATCACCTATGAGGGGGTACAAAGACAGGTAGAAACACTTTACCAAAGGGTGTTCAAGAAAAGAGTAGCTAGGTAAGATAGAGGGGGAGATGGAGGAAGACCATGGGTATAGGTAACCTAGATATATGGAAGAGATAGTGGGTAGGGATGTGTTACCATGATGGACATTGATCAGGGTGCACAAGCACAACCACAAGTACTAGGACAAGGACAAAGACAACATTGGTACCACAACCACCATCTAGTACATGGACCAATATGGAGGACTAGAGCATCCATGAAGGTACAAGGAGAGGGAACCTCATCCATAGGGGATCATGTGACAAAGATGTTAGGCCCAAAAGGAGGTAAATACAACTAAGAGTGGTGGGGTTAATCAATTGTTCACTCACAATTAAAACTTGAGAATGTCATAATATAACATATATGCAAATTAGATAACTATGCAGATAGACTAGATAAGAATGAAAATGCTTTGATAGTTTACCTCCCCAAGACATAATCAAGGATGGGGGTAAAAGGCTTAATTAGGAAAAGCAACTAGGTTAGGATGAATTATGGGTGAATAAAAATGCAAGCAAAATGGTGATGAAAAATGATCATGGATCTTGAGTACCCTTGCAAATGGCTTGTCATGTAGCGAGCACTTATTTTGATTTAGCAACATCAGTGAATAGCCAAGGTATGAAGAGCCAAGGTTGTGGCATAAATAGTGCATAGGACATGACACGACAAATAGAAACTGTTAGACTGGCATCACACAAGATTCATAAAGGACTTTGGTGCAAATGATGTTGGAAGAACACAAGCAAGAGATATGCCCTAGTGCACCATGTGACTATTGGAATCACATGTGGAAGTGCAAGGAACAAATTTAGACCACACACAAAAGAAAATAAAACCATAAACAAGTCCCAAGTTTCATCATTCACGACACACCATGATATAAAGGATCATGGTAACCTTGAGGAGACTAAACAAGAGAACTCCAAGAAAGATATAAAAAAATCCAAAAGAACTAATGTCAACATGAATGTAACAAATATCTTTTGCCAAAATTAGATGATTGAAGAAAAAGATTAGATTTGACATGTTTGACATAAGGATGGATGCATCGTACGTAGACTGATGGTGGGATGATGAGTGACTACCTGAGGATAAAATACACTCATATATGTTATGATACCTAATGGCAATAGACAACCAAGAAAGACCAAATGTACCCAATTTATATCTAAATGTACCCAAATGTATATCTAACCCAACGTTTAAGAGCTATGTATGTTATGATACCTAATGGCAACAGACAACCAAGACAGACCAAACCAATTCTAGAGGCCCTGCAATGCTCAAAAGAGTAGGGCAATGGCATATCTACAACATTGGAAAATCATGTTAAGCATGATAATATCCACGGAGATTTGTGTCAGTTTTAGACAAAAAAATCAGTTTGAATAGATTATATATTTCACATGCTTATAGAAGCGTGCAATATGCAATATTTTCTTACTTGCGGTTGTAATTTTAGAAATCCTTGACAATCTAGAGAGAGAGAGAGAGAATTGATAGCAAGTGGGATAATGCAGATGCTTTAATAAACCACTATCTTCTTTACTCAAGCAACATCTGGTTCATCTGCTCAACTGGGGCATGTTTGGGATCAAACAGTCTCCATTTAAACTCAAGTCTCTAGAAGCAATTATATTTGTCAGTAGAGGAGATACACCTATTGGATCTGCAATAACTTTATGCTCACTGGAATTTCCATTTCTCTTCAATTGGGATACTCTTTCAAAAATTGCATCTACCCTTTTACCAATTTCAAAAATTGAATGGGTCTATTTGAGGACCTCCAAGGAGTTGGTTGCCTAAATGAGAACCTTGAGATGAATCGGGAACTTCTCTATGAAAGAGATCAGTACCTTGATAATCTCTCCACTTGTCAACTAAATTAAAACCTTGGACCATAGATGGCTGCCCTTTGTTGTAAAATGAGTCCAGTGAGACTACCTTTCCAAAGGTGCCAATGAACTTACATAATTTGATGGATATTGCCCAACATGAGTAACCGGGTTTCCCAAGTCCCGTAAATGTAAGGCCATTGATGAATAGGCATTTCTAATAGAAATATTTGTGGTGCTAGATTGAAGTGCATGAAAAAATTCTTTGCTTACTAATGAACCAATTTTCAAGGCTTCATTTCACATTGCTCTATGGATAATTCCACAACACTTGTTACTTCTCTATCTAAAATTTTTGTGTCAGTGTACATGTCCACTGAAGAGCTTCTGTCACTACTTGAGCTACTAGCAAATGGTGAGTACTCATGATGATCATCTCACATAGGCTCACACGCATATCTTACTTTTTTCCTTTGCCGCTTTCCCCTTCCTAGCTCTTCCTCCTTATCTGTAACTTCTATCATGGGTCCAAGAAGCTCTTCCCACTCTTTCCAAAATTGCATCTACCCTTTTACCAATTTAGGATATTGAATGGGTCTATTTGAGGACCTTCGAGGAGTTGCTCACCTAAATGAGAACCTTGAGATGAATTGGGAACTTCTCTACGAAAGAGATCAGTACTTTGAGAAGCTCTCTGTTTGTCAGTTGAATTATAACCTTGGACCATAGATGACTACCCTTTGTTATAAAATGAGGACTGAGACTACCTTTCCAAAGGTGCCAATGAACTTACATAATTTGAGGGATATTGCCCAACATGAGTAACTAGGTTTCCCAAGTCCCGTAAATGTAAGACCATTGATGAATAGGCATTTCTAATAGAAATATTTGTGGTGCTAGAATGAAGTGCATGGCCAAATTATTTTCTTGCTAATGAACCAATTTGAGGCTTCATTTCACATTGCTCTATGATAATTCCACAGCACTTGTTACTTCTCTATCTGAAATTTTTGTGTTCTAGTGTACATGTGCACTAAAGAGCTTCTGTCACTACTTGAGCTACTAGCAAATGGTGAGTACTCATGTCATCATCATCATCTAACATAGGCTCACATGCATATCTTACTTCTTTCTTTTGCCGCTTTCCCCTTCCTAGCTCTTCTTCCTTATCTATAACTTCTATCATGACATGGGTCCAAGAAGCTCTTCCCACTCTTTTCCATTAATTGTGGGCTTTTACTCTTCGTCCTAAGTAATTGGCATACCTTCGATGGCACCAAAAATCACCATTAGATTCTAAAATGTCCCTTTCTCTCACATTAATCTCTCTATTAAGAAGATTTTCTATATCTTCTTCGGTATATTGAATAGATGTAACTGCAATCCCATGTTCATCAAGAATATTCCTTGCACCATTGAGTGATATATCATGCAATTCCTTAATAGTTTCATTCTTAAGAAAATTCATAACTAGATTTTCCATAGCCAATTTTCTTCTTCATCATTGCAATATTTTCTCCTCAACTGCACATTTTGTAATCAGTTGATATACAATCACATTTTTCTCTTAGCCAATTCCATGGGCTCGCAATTAAACCTGTAAATCCATAAAAGGGTTGAAATTTGGATCCGATTTGATGCACCTTCACTATTTGATCTATCCCTTCCCTTTCATTTCACTTGCTTTGCTTATTTTTCACATCATAGGCCAAGATTTGACAGTGGATATGACCTTGGTGCTATCGACGTTAATGGTAAATTTTACCTTTTAGCTATTATTTTTTGTCATTTTTATTGTATGATGCTTTTGTATATGAATTGTGGATATTCTTTAGGAAACATTTCATCCTTCTTGTAGGATGCCTTTGTATACAAATTTTAGAGAATCTCTATTTTGGAAAGAGAGAGAGGAAGAGAGAGTGCTCTCTATCTCTCTCTTTTCCTCTCAATTCAATATAGGGCGCACGCGCTATTGAAAACTATGACTTTCATAGCACGCACGCGCTATGAAAGCCATAGTTTTCAATAGTGCGCTCGCGCTATAGCGTGTGCGCCCTATAGGGTGCACGCACTTTTCAAGGCATTGGAATTTACCAATCCTAAGGCTTGGATTTGCCTTGGAAATCCAACCCAAAGGCTTGGACGATTCAAACAGGCCTGAGACGTGTTTTCCAGCAAACATACAAAAAAATAACATGTTTTTTTGTGTGCTCCTCGTCAGGTTTACTCGTAGTTCAAGAACGTAAAAATCAGACAACATGATATTGTAGATCTCTCTGTTAGCTATCTAAGCATATAATTTATTTTGAATTCTGATTATGTTAAGTTTTTCAACTCTAATTTCTTTTGTGTGTATGTCTGTTTTTTGTAAAAAACCAACGTTTAGTATTTTGGGCATAGATTTTGGCTCGTTCATCAAATTTTGCAACAAGTTACATTTTTAGAAACTAGACTCCATTCTACACACTTTTTAAAAAAAAAATTTAATTTTTGATTAGTTTTAAATGATTTCTAGGGGGAGCACATAGAAATTTCATGTTTTTAGGATGTGTGCACTTCATAAATTCATAAAAAATTATACATTCATCAAAAAATTACCAAAAAATTCTGGGATAAACTACGTGGTGTTAGCTAACTTCTCACCAGAGTGATTAAAAAAATTCAAAAAAAAAGTTAACATTTTAGGGGGAGCACACCTGACGCTATGTTATGTTTTTTCACAAAAAATAGGACCACTTTTTGTGCTCCCCCTTTTTGAGGGCCTTAATCTGACTATTTTCAAAATAAGTTAGTAGTTTAGGAACTAGATTTAGAGTATTACAACTCTTGTTTTTGTCGCATCTTAAAATTTTGAGTCTAACTATCTTCAATTTGTTGTTGAAGTTCAGAGTTTGCTGATTTCAGGAAAAAAGTGGCATCTTATACCCCCTTTTTGGTCCCCCATCTTTGTGCACTTACCCCATGTACACAAATATGCAATCACCTACTCAAAGAACTTTAACCCTCCCCTTAGAAGAGACCTAGAAATAAGAAATACATTAATCAGCATCCACTGAAAGACAAGATTGAGATACCCTCGATACCCCAACTCATACATATCTGAAAACCAGTCCTAAACTCAATTATTTCTGCGAAAATAACTCTATTGCAGCCATTTGTAGACATACAATAGAAAGACTAAAACAACCTTGATGCTCCAATCAATAAGATCAAGAACCAAATGGAGACAATCTGATACTAGTATGAATATGCTGAAATCTTATACATAAGACAGACTTGTTACAATTTACATTCTTATCTGAAAACCAGAAAGGATACAAGAACACCCTATATGAAGAGAAGAGGGCAATATTTACAGAAGGAACCACTCATGGAACCAACCCTAAAAATTCTAGAGAAATTGGAACCCCTACTAAATGATCTTAGAAATCGTTATAAAGGATTGCAATAGCTTGGGATCATTTAGGTCAAAATTAAGTCTACAACCACCACAACCATTGGGCACAACAAGAAATGAAAGCAATTAGGAAAGCCTAGAAACCCCAAGAAAGATCAAATCAAATCTGAGGCACAATTATTTTGGTTTCACATCAATAGGCTAACTACAATTATAACTCACCGATTTCTTGTTGGAGGCAAAATAACTTTAAATGCCAGAACCAACTTGGAAAATCTTGCGTGCACAGGGCATGGAAATAATTCTGACAACATCAAAACCTAGCCACCCTATTAAAATATTAGTTTTGCATTAAACATGCTAGGCACATTAGGAACTAAAATCAGATCACGACGGCTACCCATATTTTATGCTCATCAATTCTCACCTGTAACCATCCTGGAACAAAATCAAATCTGATATGGCCTTGTCGTATCTAGCTCACTGTACTCAAACCCTGGAAAGAATTCTTAATCAGTTCAAATTATGGCAGCAACGGCTAACTAATCAAATTTAAAACATGACCGTTGATCATATCCTTTCCCGGCACATCGGGCGGCTCTTGTTAATCGACAATAGTCAATTAAGCTTTAAAAAATATCTGGCCACATCATCATCATTTGGTAACCAATAGGAAGCAAGCACATCAGCAACACTTGGCAACAAACCCACTTTGACCTCGGCAAGCTTCCCTTAACTCTAAGTCATTCAGAGATATGGCGACTGAAGGCTTCGCTTGATCTCGACACATTTTACTTAACCTGGGTCTGGTCTGGAGATTGGGCGACAAAGACATTCACATGATCTTTGAGCATTTCCTTTAACTGGGGTTTAATCACAAGATCTAGCACCAACTGTCTGATCTTACCCTTCATCTTCGGTTCGCATTCATCGCCCAAAGCCTTGTCTTAACTCAACCTAGATATGGAGATTAAGTGACTGAGGAAAACTCATGATCACTGGGTCTTCAACTTAATCCATGTCTAGTTCAGAGATCACGCGACTAAAGGCTTTCACTGAATCACTAGATTCTTTGCTAACCCTGGGTTCTATTAAGTGAACACGCACCAACCATTGATCTTTCTATCATCTTACAGTCCTCACTAAATCTCAAAATGTTTTAAGACTTGACTGTTTCTTTCAGTGACTTGGAGATAACCGCATTCACCAGTTCGCTCAATGTTTAGTACTTAACTGTTAGGATCACGAGATTATGCGATTACATTGTCACCATTTCACTGAATGCTAGACTTAACCACCCAAATCAAACCTGATGCTAACTATGACTTAACCCAGACCATATGGAGATCACACGACAAAGTCAAGTCTCATAATTTCTCATAACATTTGTCTTGACTAGGGTTACATTCAAAGAATAAGTGAAAGCCTTGATCTCTGAATGGCTAGATATGCCTTAACCTTGGGTTTGTTCAAGAGATTCAGTGACAGTCGTCGATCAAGATCAACATCAACGGTTATCACTGAATGTTTCCTTCCTTAACTGTTTCATTACGAGAACATGCGCCCACTGTTGATCAAAATCAACATCAACAGTTCTCGCCTATTCGTTGAATGTTAAGTGCCTTAGCCATTTTATTATGCGAATCAGCGACTGAAGGAAAACAAATCATCTGTTGGATTGTTGAATGTTAGACACATAACCGCCAAGATTAGGAGAACACACGAATCACTCAGTCGCGAAGTCGCTGAATAGAAACTTAATTGCTCGGGCTTAGAAAATAGAGATGTGCAAAATGGGGGACTTTAAGTGGCCCGAAAAAGGTAATGAAGAAATAGATTTGGCTAGGGTTTTTTTTATGGACTTAGACAAATTTTGAAACCCTTGGGCATGGATAAACCCTAATTCTTCATACCTTCAAATTGCTATATCTCACTTTTTTTTGCATTTAAGCTCATGCGATCTTAACTAAAGCTTGTACATACCTTAAACTATCCTTGACCAAGTTCGCAAGCCACAAAACATCCTTATTCATCTTCGTTGACCAAAACAAGTTTGCAGTAGGGCATGACAACTTTCTTAGGGTTTTGCAGGAATAGACCATTTTCATTGGATTTTTGGCAATGACAGGAAAATGGTCTAACACTAACTAAACTGAATATCATGCTTATGCCTTTGGTGAATTGAATTGAACCAATCAATTGAATACTTGATGCTTATACCTTTGGGTGTCTTTGACATCAAGGGCAACAACACAACCGAAGGCAACAATGAGTTCTTAGATGAGGCAATATTCTTGAGGCTAAGATGATGGGTCACAAGCATTCAAGATCTAAATGTCCATTTAGAGCTAAGTTCGAGGGAAAGAAGAAGATGCAAATTGAGTGATGACTCTTGATATGTTAATGTTTTTTTTGTAAATTTTATAGGCCATATTAGATATTCTGTTGGTATATACCCCTAGTTTGGGGAGATAGTTTTGCACTTTAGTGCTTTGAGGACCATTTTAAGTTGGATCTTGCTCATTTTGAAATGGGGAAAACTATATGGTGTTAGGTGGTGATGTCTCTATGCACAAGGAGTTATTTTGTTATGGACATCTATGTAAATTTTCTTCTATATAATATAATGGGTATTGTCCCACAACAACTATTAATCTACCAAAAAAATTTGATATTAATAATTAAATTATAATATTATAATTTTTTTGAAGTAGAATAATGAACAAATATGACATCTTTCAACATATTTTACTTTATTCTTTCTAAATATATTAGTAATAATTTAAATTTTCAAACATTTTTTGCTTCACTAAAAATTTAACAAAAATATTAAAATTAAAAAAATCTAAAATAATATAATTATATCATAATAATAATTTAATATTTATTACAATATCATAATATTATAATAATTAATAATAATTTAATATTTATTACAATATCAAAATATTATAATAATTAATAATAATTTAATATTTATTACAATATTAAAATATTATAATTTTTAAAATAGAAGAATGAATAAATATGATGTCTTTCATTGACTTTTTACATAAAAATATAGACATGCTAGTTGTTAAATCTGATGCTACATAGACATTACACCCAATTTTCACCATTATCCAATATTTAGCGGATCTTGAAAGTAAAGTGACAAATTGTGATGTAAAACGTTTCAGTTTCGTTAATGTCCGATAACAGTCTGGTTTATACACACGTATTATCCACATTAGACAGAACGTTCGGCAATCTTCCTTGCGATTTCTAGAGTTTTCACGACCTTCAATTATTGCCTTTACACTGTTAAGCGCACCATGACGTGGAAAAAATCTACCTTGGCCTCAAAACGATTTCTAGTATTCTTCTTTCCGATTCTAGAACAAAGCAGGAAAAGGAAAAGATTGAGACGTTATATAATGCCTTCTCAGTGTGCTCGACTCCTGTAGAATTGTATTCTTGAACGGCGTTTGGCAAAAAAGAGATTGTTGCAGCAAAGATTTTGAGGAAGAGCGGCTTAAACAAGGTAAGCGGTCTAATTAGCTATAAAAAGATTTGTAAATCTTTGTTTTGTTAAATTTGTGCAGCGAATGAGTGTGGACAGTAGTACTTGAGAATCGAAGATACTGTTTTGTAAAACAGGTTAGAAATTTAATGTGTAATTTTTGAAATAAGAACGTTTTACAGTATTTAGACTTTGTTTTTATTTTGGATCCGAGAAAGTAGGTTACTGTTTTAGAAGGGAGGTTAGAAATTGTCGTTGAAGAGGTGAGAGCGGAAGAAAGAACTTTGTTCAAATTTGGTTTTGAGATTTATCTTCTGAGTGTGGAATGATGCATTTGAGGAGGATGTTGTTCTTTAAAAGAGGTCAGAAATTTTGTGTTTACAGCGACAATGGAGGAAATAAGAATTTAATTGAAAAATTAAAAGTACCTTAGGTTTTTGTTTTTAGTTTTGAAGTCAAAGAGTGTGAAATAGCACATTTGGATCTCCGAAATTTTGTGCTTAGAGCAGTAATTGAGGAAGCGAGAACTGTTTCTGTGCATCTTATGTTTGGATTTTGATTTATAAATGTGCCTGAAAGCAGTGTTTAAGATGTTAGGACTGTATTTTGTAATAGAGTTGCAAGAAATTTGTGTTTGTACGGGTAATTCAAGGAGGAAGGAGCGAAGTGTTTTTCCAGAGGTCTTTGAATTTTGTGTTCAGAATTTGTTTTCGTTTTGGATGTAAACCATTGTAAAAGTCTGTATCTGAAAGGAGTTCGTTTCTTAAAGGAACTTTGAAATCTTGTACTTGAAAGCAGTAATTGAGGAAGATACAGACAAATTGAGGTCTCAGACAATTTGAAGAAGAGCTAAATATAGAAGAGATGTCATGCTAAAAAAATTCAATTAGTTAAACACATATAAAGTGGGAGGAATTAAACTTATGTAGTTAAACACATGTGAAGTGGGAAGAATTAAACTTATGCCGACACTCTCCCTTGTAATTTGGACCATTGAAGATTCTCAAATTCAGAAAAAAAAACACAAAAGAAAGAATTGCAACGATAAACAGGGATTGTTTTTAACATATATATCAATCTTTTATTCATTCAAATTAATTACATCGTCCCTCAATTGAAGTCTTTCCTCACAGATTTGCAGACTTGACACAATGTTTCAAAATAGTACAGAGTGCATATCTTTATAGAGATTGTATCTTTCTATTTGATTTTTATTTTATTCTTCTGGAATAAGGAGTGTACCAAAAAATATCGAGGATAAATCTTAGTAACTCTTTATTAAGCAGAACTAATAAATAATGCCATCGAAGTTAGGAAAGTTCTCATAACTGTGTAAAGTCGTTAAGGGGAAAATGGTCGAAACAGAGGTAAGTGATCTTTATTGAAAAAGAAAGTATGTTTTTCTTTCTGAATTCTGAAGGTACATGATTATGAGTGTGATATTCGGCATCAAAGTCTCAAGGAAAACAGTTGAAAAGAGATGTACTGTATTTAATAAAAGTCTAAAGTAGAAGGCTTAGAAATTATAGATTCTTGATATTCTTTTACAGCTAAATAAGTATATACAACAGTACTGAGAAAGCAAGGATGTTTTTATATAGAGCAGTTCACTTGAAGCAAGGAATTTAAGTTTTTTTAAGACTTTGAAGTTGTTTGCATAGAGGATCAAAAGTTCATGACATAGTGAGTAGATGACGACCCTTGTTTCTAGAAGTCTAATGTAGAAATTGGATTTATTATTTTAATGTGTCATCTCAAAATTACCGAGGAAAATATGTTTTAAATGAAGCCTCAATCTCATTACTGAAAGTAAAATCTGCTGCAGGTCTGATTTGACGGTGGTGGTGAACAGTCATTTGCAACTAGACCAAAGAAATCAAGGAATAATTCTCAACATCTTCAGAGGTCTCTGCAAAAATGTACAGGCTTTTTCAGCCAATTGCTCCTGGCGCACCTAGGATTGTAGGTCCAGCAAGTGGTAACTACATTGGTCCTCCCGGTCCCAATTTTACTATACAGCAATGGGTAATTCCTTCGAAAACTCTGCCCCAAGATAAGGATCCTAAGTTTTACAAGGAGATGGCTCCTGTGATTAGAAGTATCAACTTTCCAAAGATAAAAGGTGGACGTGCAACACCTAGGTCACCTCGTGCTGGATTTGCCATTAAGAAGCCTTTAAAGATTGGGGTTAGGGTTGGCCAGCATGAAAACCCTCGTGCTCTTGAACGCACTAGTCCATTTGATGCCCTTGAGTATTCTCCTCGTTATTTACTGCGGAATGGATTTGGGAAAGGTACTAAAAGATTGGCTGGTGCACAGACTCGTGTGCCGCGCCTTATGGCAGGAAACAGAGCAGTTGCAGGTCTGGAGCATGCTTTAATGGCAGAGTCAGAGCAACTTGCAGTATAGTTGCCAATTTGTTATGTTTCTTTAGATGCCCACTAGTTTAAACTCTTAATGAGATCAAATTTGAACTGTTAAGATTACAAAGTATGGGAGCTGTAGCCTGGTTTTACAGACAAAATATTTTAACAGGCATGGTGCATGTGTTAGATTTTGATGGCTAAGTAGTGTATACAAGGTAGGGAAGTTCATGCCGTGTGTGTGTTTAGTTTGGGTCACTTGGTTCCAATTTGAGGAGTTTGATGGTACCCTAAACTCATTGTGTTCATTGTGTTTGTGGAGGATGTGAGATGTGGTGTCAGGAATGTGTTTATTTAAATATATATAAAGTCTTTAATGAAGACTGAATATTCTTAAGATAGATTAGATTTTTATATTTCTTAACGATTATTGTTTTATTTCTTGTTTTATTTCTGGGATTTATTATTAGATATTTTTTTTATTTATTTATTAACATTTCAAATCCTACTCCATCATCCACCATTAACATGAGAGCGCTATAGAAAAAGACAAATCATAATACATTTATTGTTGATCACCTACTTACATGCAAATTAAGATTGTGTGACAAAGATTAACTTATCATTATCACAGAGAGATTAAAGAAAAAGGGCTTTTTCTCCTGTTGAAAAAGAAGTCCAGTTGAAGCATCTAGCAATTATTTATCTGGTTTGGGTTTGCTCATAAAAAGTAGAAAATACTCAAATATTGGATATGGTTTGGTTAAAGAGAATAATGTTGCAGTCTGTGCAGTTCTCTAGATGCAGGGTATTAATTAGATGATTTTCATGCAGCTTTTGTGGTTGCAAAATACATTTCTTCCAGAGTGGAATGTGAATTTGTCGATATTTAAGCAGCCTAAAATATGAAATTAATTGAATTTTTATTGCTTATTTTCAGTGTTTAGAGCAAACAATTTTGGATACCTATTTATAGAGCGTTTTATAAATTGTTCTTTTGATTCATTGTTGCATGCTTTAAATTCAGTTTACATGCACAAAGAAGCTTCTGTTCAGAACATATTTGTTTAGAAGAAACATAATTCTGTGACTACATGCACGAAGTCTCCAGCAGATCTCTGATCTTTCGTCTGCATTCCCAAAGAAAAGATATAATATCAGGTTTGCACCATTATGTGACAAGAAGACCATCCAGGGTTTCTATTCTATTTTGTATATTTTATAATTTCAAACATTTCATTTATCTTTTCTGCATTAGAGCATGGAAGTCAATAAGGAGTATGATGAAGAGCACATACCTTCTACAACCAATACCAGAAAAAACAGGTGGGCTGTTATGAGTAATGACAGAGCTATAACATGGTATAATTCACCTTCTAAATGAACAAGTCCTGGCCTTCTAAGATATTGTGACTTCAAGGTGGAGTTTTGCTTTCATCTCAATTGCTTTACATAGTTGTAGAGGTATCCATTCATTTTTCTTCTAGCATCATCAAGTGATGCTATCTGAGATAAAGACTTCAGATAGATAGACACGAAAGAAGAAATTAGCCTCTAATAAACTGGCTTGGGTTCTTCAAGTAGTGGAGAGAACTACATTATAATTTGAGAGTTTCAGGAGATTAACATCTAGAATTCAAGTGGAGGAGTTTCACAGTCCAAACGATTTATGATTGTTCATCACTACTTCCACTGTACTCACCATATGTGACATTGAACATTTATTATTTATTGTAAAGGATGGATGTGTTATATAAATATAATTATTTTAATCATTATAGAAAAGAGAAATACATGATTGTTTATCATAATTTGTAATATATTTTTCATATTTGGTATTGAACATATTATTCATTGTGAAAAGGTGGATATGTTATGTAAATATAATTATTTTAACAATTATAGAAAAGAGAAATAAATATAAACATAAAATAAACAGTATATCTAAACACATACAAGCATAAAATAAACAATATATCACAATATAGGTATATGTAAAGAAACTTTTTGTGGAAGAAAAATCCCTCTCTCCAAAATAGTCCAATGCATTATTTTAGTAAACAACATAGTTACAATACACTTACAAATCAAATCTTCATGGAGCATTACCCTTGGGTCCTCTTTTCAAATAGTACAGTTTGAAAGTACATCTAACAAACATATCCGTAAATAACAAAATATTTAGATTGCTCAAAAACCAAATCCATAGTCTGAAATTGAGTTTTCTTAAACTTATAATTCAAAAAGTGCACACCTATCAATATAAATAAGGATGAAGCACTTTTTATAACACATTTATCTTTACCCTAAGTGTAGGAGTTGAACTTCAATAGTCTAAGATCACCTACAAAACAAAATACCCTCTTGCAATAGTAAATTTTGCTTGATTATGGATTCAAAATGTACAATCATTAAGAATGAATCAATGATAGTTATGTACCCTTATAAGAGAGGTTAAAAATTATTAATTAGCAAATATAAAGCATCAAGAACCGGTGAGCTCGATAGCCGAAAAATAGCAAGAAAGAGAACAACTAACCAATCAAGGCTCACTTAGAACCCTAAAATATTAACTCATGCCTTCGAAAACTAATATTCTGGAATACTTTATGGACAAGAGTTCCTAGTGATCCCATCTATTGAGAAACCCATTTTTTCAAACAATATGTTATCTTGTTCCATTCTCAAGGGACGTGGAAAAAGGTGACAAAAGCCACAAATCTACAAAGTCTCACAGTGTAATTTACCGCCAAGACCAATTACAATTTCACTTCCTCCACTTGCCGCTTATTCAACATATCAACCACTGTCCAAGAATCAGATTTACTGATGATCTTTTTCCAACCAAGGGCACAACTTTTCTGCAGTCCAAAAAGGATAGCAAGAGCTTTCATAAAGTTGTATGTTGTCCTTTATACAAAGAAAAGATAAAGAGAACAATCCCCAAATTATTTATACCAACCCCACCAATTCTAGCATGTCCAAGATTACTTCTGGAAGAACCATCAATATTTATCTACAATACATTAAGATAAGGGAACACCCAACATCCATCTCAACATACCTTGTTCTAATTGTCAACTCGTTCCAGAAGAGGGGAATGTCATACCATAGCCAACCCAACCCAACCTCTGAAGGATATTGTTGTGAAGTTTTCACACCATCACGCTATTGCAAATAGGGACCCCCTCTTTTCACTTCGATTGTAACAATAGATAGTCTTTGAGGTCTTAAGATAGCATCAATCTCGAGTCTCCTGACCTTAGTGTAGTGTTTGACAAGGTCTTGGAGGAATCAATCAATCTGTACCTCGAGCTAGAGTTTAGGCTTGAGTTTGAGCAGAGATCTAGAGCTGATGGCGCTTAAGTTAGATCAGATGTGGCCAATAAGTGTGTCAACCTTTGCGATTTCACCTTGAAGAGGAGGCAGGATTGGGAGCCTAAGTTAGCTAAGTGTGGGTTGAACCCATGCCTACTTCAGAGGCCCGCCTATGAGTAATTGCTCAAAATTATTAGAGGTCAAAATCATATTGAGAAAGTCTAAGATGAATTCAAAATCAGATCCAATTCAGACAAAACTTGGGTTACTAATCTTGCTTTGGGAGCATGACTTAAGATCTGATCATGATTGAGGCTGGCATGATTTAAAGGGCGAGAGGAGAAAGATTTGAATGGGCGATACATGTTTGGGAGTTAGAAACTCCTCGACGATGGCGGATTCTGCCATCCCCCGAGGATTAATCTTCCACTCCAATCGGATTCTGCTCTACATTAAAGACAAATCCTCAACACATAAACAAATTCTTGTCTAGTCGGCCTAGAGGGCCCGAGAACAATTAAATAAAAAATTAAATCTCATTGGCTCACTAGTATCTCCAGCTTTGGGCAGCAGGCAACATTAGAGGTGGTGAAAATATAAATACAACGACATTATGATATTTGCAGCCACTGGAATTTTCCTAGAGTTTGATTGCTCTCCTTCATGATTGAAATTGGAATTTCATACCTTTTGAATCAAAATGCCAAACACTGGAGTGTGGGGGGGGATCAAAGTTCTATATGCTGTCGAACTCCAAATCTTCTTCGTAAACAAAATGGATTAAAATGAATTCAGACAAAATCAGATGGGAATGGTTGAGAGGTCATTGAAATAGGATTAGGTTCAATTCATTAGGAGCCTCGTTGAAACAGAATATAAATTTATTTTGGGGGCTTCATAATGCTAATTCCTCTTAATTGATGAAGGGATTGGATTAATCTTATTGCTAAGGATTAAATGTTAGAGTTTTTTTTTAATTTTCTTCAATTAGAGAAAATAATAAGCTTTTCACCTTCAAGCAATGAGATATCCCCTAAGGCATTAAAGAAGACATTTTCAAGAATTTGATAAATTCTAGCCTGTCAATTCAGATTCAAATCATAAATCCTTGACTTATTTATCAAAATTTTAAACTCTAAAGTCTAATCGAGGATTTATTGTGGCAAGAAGGAGGTGGAATCTAAAGGAATTTTATTTCATGAAAATTCTAAGTTTCTTCATTTTGTCTCTTTTCATCATCCCACAAACTTAATGTGTTTCTCCTATTGTTTTGCAAGGTCATTCTCGGAGGAGAAGGGCTTGGTGGGAGGAGGATGATGGCAAGGTGATGATCAAGACCTCAAGTGCAAGCTACAGGAGGAAGGCCATCCTCAAGTTTAAGCTTGAGGATTCCAAATGGGAAGAGATAGATTCAACATCAAGACAGTCAAAATACAAATTTGGATTCAGATCAAGATGCAGCTCAAGTTCGAGAGTGAATCCCACCACATGAAGATATTATCAAGATCTCAAGTGCAACCAAATTTGGGACACAGGTGCAAATTTAAGTCAAGGCCATAAGGAAAATCTTCCGAGGATGAAGAAGACTCGAAAATGAAGCAATCTGGGAATATGAACCATGACCATCATCCTCAAGGAGTTGATAGTTTTAGAAGAGTTAATCAAAGTTAGAAATGATGAGTGATATTTTCTCTTCATCAAAAGGATTAAATAGATCTACAAGATAAGAGTGATGAGGTGGCACTGAGTTGTCTTATAGAACCAAAAAATTCCATATTCAAGCACAATTAATCACGACATGCCAAGTGTCTAGTCTTCCCATTGGTTATCAAAAGTAATGTAATTTTCTTATTGGCCAACGATGTGGTGCCCTCATGTAATTGGTTGTAAGTTTGGCAACCCTAATTAGGGTTTTTGGGGATTAATCCTGGCCCTTGATCTTGGATCAATCTTGGCCCTTTGTTGTAATGGAACTACTATAAAAGGCCAAGGCCTTCTCATTTGTAAAGAGTTAGAAGGTTAGACAACAAGTAGTGGAGTTAGAAGCTAGAGAGCTAGTAGTGAGTAGGCTAGCTAAGGGAAAGACTTGATCAAATTGTTTTGATTAAGTAAAAATGGGTTTTGAAAGGACCCAGAACCTTGTACAATAACTCAAAAGATATAGCAATAAAAGGCCCAGATACAACAGTGGAAACCACCAACACAACAGAGGGAGCAACCACCAAAAAACCCCCACCAACGGACAACAGTCCTCAACAAGGGACCTTACGATTTAAATTTAGAGCCACCCTTGTAGGACCAAAGATTCATATCCAAAGAAGGAACCGATGGCTTTGGTTTCTTTCCTTTCACAGTTGTCCAACCGTCCTCCAACTTAGCAACATCATTCAACCAAACCCCTGAAGAAACAAAAGAATGGCCGATTTGATCAAATTTTTGTTATGATGCTTTTGAAGTAATAGATAATTCATTGTTGGTTCTTCATGGTAAATTACTTAATATTGCTTTGAATTATTGTACAGTTTCTTCAATCTTTCACTTGGATTAGATTTCTTTTCATGTTGAAGTAGTTTACTTGAATGGAAGTAATTGTGGATGTTGCTTTCTTGACTCGAACAAATCTAGGCCACTAGCCTCTTGTTGAGGGTAGGAGTGCCTTGTGTGGTAAGCTGATGATTGAAATTATTTAACTTCAATTGGCATTCAATATTTAGTTTGCATTCATTTGATGGGATTGAAGAGGAGATATTGATTTGAAAACTATTTGAGTGTTCCTTAGAATATTGTACTGGGTAGGTGGAGTCGTTGGCAAGATTGCATCTAGTAGAGTCCATGTACATCCAAAATTCCTTGCATTCATAGTTAGGAGTTAAGTTCAAGTTTGATTTGAAGTGGGAAAGTTTAAGATTAAAACCATATTTTCATTGCACATTGTGAAGCTAAATCTTTATAAGTGCAAAAATTTGATATCCATTGAATGAATAGCGTAAGTCCCCTAAGTGATTACCAGTAAATCATATTACTTCACTGAGCGAATGTCCACAATTGAAGGAACTTTGAAGTCATTTCATGATCTTACGTTGCAAGCTTAGCATGAGAGATGACCTTATATCAAGAGAGGATTGAGTAGTTGATGTTTCATCTCGAAACATTGGGTATTTGATCTTGCATGTTGTAGTGGAACAAAACTCACATCAACAGATACATGAATCATCGAATCCATAGGGGAAGATAGATTACATTTTTTTGATGAGGTCTCTTGGAGAATAATAATAATTCTCTTTCAAAGATGATGACCCAATACTTTCTTATCTTGTAAAATCCTCTTGCTTTTCCCAACCAAATTCTCTAAAGAGTAAAAGAAGGCCCTATGTTCCAAGTAACACGCAAAAATGAAGTCTTAGCTAGAGAATCACCTAGAAGATCCTAAAACTCAACCAAGGAGGATACTTGGGCACACACTTCATCCCAAACCCCCGCCAATAGTGCCAAATTTCAGGAGAGAAGGAACACTAGAAGAAAAATATGTGACTTGATCATTCCTCACTGAGTTGCAAAAAATACACATAGAAGGATTGTGAAATCATCTCTTTCTTAAATTCTTCAAGATGAGGCATATACCCTACACAACCAACCACATAAAATAAGTTGCATTTACGCTAAGAAAACTTGCTTTGCACCTGTTTCTGCCAAAGGACCCCTATTCCTTTGTGGGTTTTCCTGTCTAACTCTTGAATCCTAAAACAATTGAGGATTTTCCTTTTTTATCAAAGCCTCAAGAAATTATATCTCTCCTTGTAAGTAATTACAAGCTCTACTTGCCAATAGCTTCCAAGTTCTAGACGATCCTTCTTAAATTCCCTAGGAGGTTACTCATGAGGTTATTTCCACCTAGACACTTCTACTTGTCTGAGAACTTAAGAGATTTTGTAATCCTCCACATGACTCCAACATACCTCCAAAAAATGGTTACACAAATATAACAAATGTGGTTAGATTGATATGATAGGAGGGTTGTCATCTCAAGAATCAAAGTAGAAGAAAGCTTCTACACATCTATTGCAAATCCAAAATAGTCCATTTTTAATTAATTTAGCATCGCTTTTGAGAGTGCTCTCATGATCATAGAGCCTCTTCCCACAAGGCTATAGTTAGCAACATCAATACTCTCCACCCCTATCAGATACTTTAAACTAGTGATATATCCTAGCCCAATCCTAGTCCAAATGACAATGTGCCACCTCCAATAATGGCCACCAAGACCTTACCATTAAGAATTGGTTGTTGAAGATGAAGACCCTCTTCCTGTTTTGGCCTACAAATATAATCCCACTTGACCAAACACTACTTCTTCTAGAGAAAACTACCAGCCCATAAGAATTGGTAAGAGAGGGCATCAAACTCATGAATGAAGTTTGAAGGAGCCACAAATTACCCGTATATAGGGAGAGTGAATCATAGACTTTAGTAGAGTCACTTCCAATCGAAGAAAGAAATTTGCAGGTCCAATGATTAAATCTTATGTGGAGGTTATCTAGAACCTCTCTAAAACTAGCTAGGTAGAGATCCAATAGAAATGGGGATACCAAGATATAGAAAAGGAAGAGCTTTGATTTGGAATTTGAGAATTTGAGTGATCCTAGTCTGGATAAGCTTAAAATTATTAGAGAACAAAATAAAGGACTTGACTTCATTAATGATTTTCCTTGAGGATTCCAAATAAATATCCCAATATATTCTTATATTGAATGCCTCATTAACTCTTTCAAATACCATTGGATATATATCATCAACAAATCACAAATGCGAGTGTAACTTATGCAATTTTTTATTCCAATTTCATACCCTAATTATCCCTTGCCTCACATGAGACTTTATAAACCTTCACAAGCCTTCAACTATTAAAATATATAAGGAGGAAGAGGATCCCCATGGTGATGATCCTGAGTATATCTAAAGATCTCAAAGGGTTCACTACTAATAAGAATGGAGAAAGATAATAAGGTGATGTAGCCCATTTGATCCACTTTCTACCAAACAAAAAGTCTTCATAAAACTATGCAAAAAATCTCATTTGACATGGTGTGGTCATAATATTTGGCCATGTCAATATTTATGAACATAGCCTTCTCTTTGGACGTTGTCATGGAATGAATAGTCTCAATTGCAACAACAAATCTATCTAAAATTTCTACTGCCAACAAAACCCCTTGCTACTCCAAGAATAAAGGACAAAGCTAGAATTGAGTCTCTCAACAATAAATTTATTAATAATTTTGTATACAACATTACACAAGGCTATAGTCTAAAAGGGTCCAAAGTATCATCTCCTCCTTTTGGAATAAGATCAAGGAACATAGCATTCATAACTCTTAGTGTCTATTTAATCCTTTGAGATTCCAAGATCATCTCCAAAATATTAATTCATCCAAAGTGATAGTGTTGTGGTCCCACAACCACACCCCCTTTACAGCCCTTACGACTTAAAGTGGGACCCCCTTTTTGTGCCTTTTGTCTTTTGTTTTTTTTTTAATTTTTTAGAAGTTAGTTTCTTTTCCTTGTTCATTTTTCAACCCTTTTGGCCTTGTTTGTTTTTTCGGTCTTTCGGAGGTCCGAAAGAGCGACTAGTGAAAGACATCTCCTTTTCGGACTTTTCAGACATCTAGGTCTCTAAAAGTCCAGCTCGTTGGACCTGTCGGTATTGTCGGCCTTTCGAAGGTTCTATAACCCCGAAAGGTCTAAAAGGCCAACCTGCAAGGTCGCTGACATCAGCAAACCCACGGGCCTATAAAAGTGACCCGAGTATCTTTTTTCTTCACTTCAACTTTTTCACCTCTGAGTTTTTCTATGCCTGTCACTTGCTTTTCGCCTTTTGTGCCTTTTTCTCGGTGCTTGTCGCTCATTTCGCTGGTCTTCTCCCTTGTCGTCCTCTTTGTGGTAGGTGGTCTTTCCTCTCTTTCCTTCTCATTTCCATTTGTGTCTTTTCATTGTTTTGTTGTGTTCTATTAGTTCGGGTTTTGTTTTTAGTTTTAGGTTGTTCTTCTTAGTTTTTGGCCAGTCTAGTCGGCCCTTTTCGGCCTCAGGGATCGGCAAGGTTGTCCCCTTGCATCCCTTGGCAGTTTCATGGTCGAATCTCGCTGTCGAACCCATTTTTGGGTTTCGGCTCAAAACCCTAGTTTCAGACTTCGGGGTCCAAAAAACTTCCTTGTGCCATCTTCAAAAATTGGCTAAGTCTAGACCGTGTTCGGAGTTGATGGCGTTTCGGCTTTTTTGCACTCCAAAAAACCATCTCCTCCCGAAATGCCGACGCCGGCACAAAATTTCCCAAGTTTGGACCCCTTTCGGTGTTTCGGCCCTTTCGGACACCGAAACTATTGCACTCACCGAGATGACCGAGACGCCGCAAAGAACCTTTCGGCCATTTCAGCCTTTCAAAGGTCCGAAAACCCTAGAAGTCCGAAAAGGCCGATTTCCCTGTTATAGTCTTCTAGGGTTTGTTTTCAGCATCTGATTTTGTTCTAGTTTTTTCCTCGTGAAATGTTACTGATCCCACGCTTTTGTTCCTTTGCAGATATGGCTGAGAAACTACTGGCATCTCCAACAATGAAGTACCAGTTCAAAGGATACCACCCACCCTCTAAAGTAACAGATCTGCAGGCAGAGATTACAGATACAGACATCGGGCAAATAGACTGGAATGAGTACTTGACCAAGTGCACTCAACTAGTGGGACAATCGGAGGACTGCACCTCCTTGGTAAATTCATACTTGGTGAATGTCGTTGCACACCCAGTTTCCATCTAGTCGGCTGACCTAATAAACACACTAGCAAGCTACTATGTGCTAGATGAAAGGATGGTGAAGAACAGTCTTGGTGAGGTAGTGTTGGATCTCAGGCCGGACAACATTGAGGAAGTCTTCCACCTCCCCAAAGGAGTGGACAAGTTTTATAACTTTACTGTGACTAAGGAGCAAGAGTTTTATAATAAGGACATGCAAAGAGCCCATAATATTGTCAATAGTGACTATCTCATGCAACCGATGCCAAAGAACAAGTTGGAAAGGATAGACATGAGGAGGGGATATACGAAAGAAGATATTCAGGAAGCCATAAAAATGATAAGCAGGTTATATGGACTGCCCAAGTCTCAGCAATTGGAGCCCTGGATGATCTTCCTAATCCAAAAGATCAGAGAGAGACAGGCTAGATTTGATTGGGCCACTATTCTGAGTGATCGGCTCGATGAACAATTGATCTGGGTAAAAATAGACCCACATTTTTATGACTTCATATAGTGTACCTTCTTGCTACAAGGGTTGTATACACTGGATTGACCAGGGTGGGAAATATTGGAGAATAGAACACCTGACCATTCATGTTATATCCTCAACTGGTAAGAAAGGATTTCCTCGCACCTGAAAGCCCAAAGTACAGGATCGTTAATGATGCCTTTGTCTTTGCAATCGTCTGTTCCATTAAAGGGGACTATGCTAAAAGGTTATCAGTAGAAGCAACAGCTAAAGTTAAAGCAATTGGAGCATTCTATATCCAATTTAGAACCTTCACATCTATTCGGGTGGCCGGCAGCACTTTGGCACCCAAGAAGCTCCCACGGTACCCAATTGATCAGGTCGTCCTCCTAGAAATTGCAAGGCAATTATCTGATGCCCACAAGCACATTAAGCACAAGAAGAAACATTTCTGGGACTTTCCCATTTCCATCGGCGCCCATTGCGTGCCAGACATGAAAGTGTGCAAGTCATTGGCCGGAGAATGGGATGAATTCCCTTTGTCGACCTATAGTTTGGTCAGGCCACATTTTGACCCAATTGGAACCTACAGCCGCATCATGGGGAGACACTATGTGCATGAGTTGCATGTGGAAGATCATTGGGCAAACTACGTAGATGACTATGAGGTGAGGATCTATGACTATTGCCGGATGAGTCTGGAGCTTGCACAGGGTGCCTTGGCATTGAAAATCCTGCAAAAGGCAATAGAAACAAATTCAGAAAAGATACTGGATTCAATTTACAATGCAAACAAAGTATATAACAGGGCTATCCTCAATGCAAAGGTGGACAAAGATGAAAATGACAGCATGGACTTCAGAGCCCGGCATCTCATAAAACTAACAAAGACATGGATAGCCCGCCCTTTCTCCATACATGCCCTTCCCATGAAGCCAGTTCCAGAGAAATCATCTAAAGGGGGAAAGGGGGAGAAAAGACTTAAACCCCAATTTAAGGAAGCAGCCCCTCTGAAGCCGAGAGCAGTGTACAGGCATGAGAGGCCTACAGCCTATGGATCAACCACGCATTCCAAAGGTGTGAAGACTAAAATGAGGGGAAGTGTGGCATCTCCCAACAAGCCTGTCCCAAGTGATTCTGACTCCCCAGGCACGGCCAGAAAAATGAAGTTCAAAATAGTAGGACCCAAGCCGACTGGAGTAAGCAAGGGCCATGTTTACAAACAGAAAGCATGGTCAACTCCTACATAACTAGAGGATTTAGCAAATGAAGATGAGGATGCACTGGATAATGTTCCCCTCATCAGGAGGACCCGATCAGTAGGGTTTCTAAAGAAAAGAATGGTAGGGGAAGATGATCCCAAGGATGGCAAAGGGGCTAGTCAGGCAGAGCCAATGAACTTGGATGCCCTGGGCGATGATGAGTTCCACATCTCTGATTTTGTAGGGCTACATGGATTTCACGAGATGGTAGAACAACCTCCTATGCAATTCACCAGTCTCTTTGGTAACATGGGGGAGGACCTACAACAAGAAGCCCAAACACAAAAGGAGGTTGAGACGGTCAATGACCAAGAAGGAAGTACAAAGCGTGAAAAGGACTCTTCAGAAGGGGTCACAGTGAAGGAAGGAGTAAGTGCATAGGTGCCATTGGATGCATCCATTTCACCCCCACCTCCACCTCATCCTTCCACACTACCCACCTTTCCACCTCAAGAGATTCCCGTCACTTCTCAAAGTACCCCTTCATCTCAGCAACCTTCTTCTCTACATATTCCTTTTCCAACTCCCACTCCACCAGTTTTTTCAACCACTCCCCTCATGTCTCCTACACCTCCCCCACTCAGTATTCCTCCCCAAGTCCATGTTGAGTTGATGCATCAGAGCTCGCAGAAGCCAGAGAAGGAAGTTGAAGCCATCAACAAAGAGGTGGGAGAAACTCATATTGAAGAGTCACAAACAGAAGAAGAACCACCTACGGAGGAAGATAGGCCTCATACAGATGTCGATGAGCAAACAGTTGATGAGCAACAAACTGTCGATGAGCAAACTATCAATGAACAAACCGTTGATGAAGGGGAACATGAGCAGGAGATGGAGGAACTTGGCTAAGATACCGAAATGGAGCAGGATATAGGGCAAGAGCAATGAATGGGGGAAGAAGAAGAAGATCAAGAAATAGAGATGATGGGTCACTTGGCATCCTCCACCACACTAACTACTCTATATGAACCATTGAATGCATCATCAAAGCCCACATGGTTCACCAAAGAAGTGTGGCCAAGGGTGAGAGCATACACTGATGAAGAGGTGGACATAACTACTCTAGGGAATGCCTTTCACCAGATGCCACTCATTCCCCAAGCCAAAAGAATGTCTTATATGACACAAGATCAGGCGGGAAAGTGGAAAGCACAGGTGGCAGTTCCTACCCCGGGCTTGAACAAGAATGAGATCACTCAGGATGATTTTGACCCAGATAACCTTGAAGCCTCATTACAGGCAATTTTGGAGAAGAAGGGGGAAATAAATATAGATGTACCACATTCTTTTGTACAGGCTTGTGTTGACTGGAAGCTAGACTTTGAATACTTTGCTAAGATGTCTTTGAAGATCATCTTGAGGCCGCTAAGGGGCATTCTGATTGGGGTCATTTCATTAGTTGATATCATGAGTAAAGAGGATGGGGTAGAAGAAATGATCCTCAAATGGCACAAGGTTTTAGAAGATTTAAAGGTAATAAGGAAGCAGCGTTTCCAAATTTTGGTTAAGGTATATGAGGGAGCTGAGCTCAAAAATTTTGAGGAATGGATCCAAGGGATCACATTGGCATTGGCAATGTTTGAAAAGGTTTTGGAGAAACTGAATAAAAGGAGAGATGACAGCATGGAATTTGTTAATCAGCTGCATGAGTTCTTTAAGGGACTGGATTTAGATCTATATGAGGAAGATGATGATAGGATGATGCGTCCCGTAAATGCCATCATTGGGAAATACATAGACATCTTCCAATATGTCAAAATGAAGGAAGACCTCCAGCAGATGTTTTATCAGAGGGAGGAAATTTAGAAAATGGTGATGAGGGAAGCAAAAATCAAGGCCTTCCAGGAAGAACTGTTTGCATTTAGAGATCAACAGCAAGAAGTCCTCCAAGGCATTCAAATGCCTAATTTTGAAGAAGTTTCGGATGTAGTGGATAGGTTCAGGAAGGCGCATCTAGAAATCCTCCCAGTGTAGTAAACCTGCGGCCTAAAAAATTGGCTAATTATGAATAAGTTGTATATAGTTTAGTCAACACTTAGAAATTTTTGTTGCTTAGGAATTTCGGCTCTTTCGACCATATGGGGGTTTCGGACCGCGCCAAGCACGACAAGTCCGAAAATGGAGAATGGAGGACTTAGCACTTAATCAATTTTGCATCATGTTACTTTCGGATCAAGTGTCAGGTTTTGGGCATTTTTTGGTTCGTTTGAAAGTTGACTCCTTTCATCTCAAAGATCTTTTTTCCAGTCATCTGGGCTTTTTTCTTGGGGCCATTCATGCATGATTAGGGGATCTCCTACAGTTAAAGCCACATGGAGCAGCCGAGGACAAGGATCAAGGGTGTAAACTCAAAGTTTACCATCTACATGCAGCTGTTCTATTCCCATTTTTGAGAGATTTAGGGCTCATTTTCTTGAAATCTTTGTAAAGCACGAGGTTCAATTCCGTGCTAGGGGAGTTCTGATTAGTTTTAGAGATAGTTTCTTTCATGTAATCTGTAGTTCCAAGTTTATTTCCTAATTTCACGCAACTGAAACCCTAGTTGCGAAAATAAGAGCAGAGCTCTATAAATTGTAATAAAACGATGTAATGAAGGTCGACTAAATTATCAATACAAGTTATACAATTAGTGCTTCATTTGCAGTGTGATTTTTCTGTTGTCTATGCGAAATTCATGAATGTGTGATTTGCTCATTCTTTGTTTCAAAGAGCTGATTGTCTGTTTGATGATTTCAAGTCTGCGACCTCTTAATCTAGTGTTTGCTAGTATCATATTGCTCTGTTGTGATGAATCTCTGAGAAGATCTTTCTTTGGTGCCTAAAGATTAACTTGTCTCACATGTGCGCGCATCTGGAGTGGCTTCGTGATCTGATGAGCTTTGACCTATCATACATCTACATTGTTTGAATTTTGTTGATGATTGCATCCGTTCAACTGAAGATTGTGACACGATCTGATCTCTGTTGTGTGGGTTTTCTTCATCTTCTTGGTCTTTTAATTTTCATGGTGGTGTAATTGCTAGCATATGTCCATTAGGTTTCTTTCAACATTTCCCTTCAAGTTTCTCATTACTTTACTCTTTTTAACCTTACTTGCAAAGTCGCTTTCAATAGGATAATTCAAATTAATATTGTTTCGTTTCTTAAATCTGAAAATTGAATCAAAAAAGAGATATTGTGGAATCCTAAAGTTTGTTTTGCAGTTTCCCTTAAGAGAAGAACTAGCAAAGGCCTCCTTGATAAACAAATTCACATTTATCTTCTGTTGAGCTATCCGAGCGGTTGAGACCCAACCATCCGGAACCTTGAGATTGATTCTGTCAATCTTCCAAGAGAGGGGTTTGTTCCTACAAATTCCTAGTTGTTGCCCTCGTGTAAAAACGACGCTCAATAGATAGGTTTAATCAAAGATTAATTTATCCCATTAGAGATCAATGAGGGAATGCATTCTACAATGAGATCTTGTTCCTCCCTTGCTAGAGGGGTATCCTTAGTAAACAAAGTGGAATATAAACAAGAGATCTCTCTTGAAATCACCAAACAAGAAGAGAGTTGACTCTCTTCATAGGACCTAAGAGAAGTAATGATATTCCCTTTTCTTTGTTACCATAACTGATAACAATGTTGAAGATTGATTATCTGATGGAGCTGATGGTGAAGATCAACCAAGATCAGGGGAATTCATGATAGTAGAAAGGTTAGATTAGTTATAGTCTTGTCATTGATGTCAAACAATTGATTTATGATTTATATTATGTTGCCATATCATTCGGTAATGATATAAGATGAATCAGTTAAAGAGAAGAGAAAATGAAAATTTGAGAAGTTGAAGAACTTAAATGGGCAACTAATACAGATTGGACAATGATTTGATTATGTTGATATGATTTTTTTCTACCTAACATATGAGTATGTTAAGTTGGTAAAGCATGGTGATAAAGTTTTGAGAATTTGGTAAGTAAATTTGTTTTGGCTACCGAGATGGAAAAGTCACTTGATAAGGTAAAGAGAAAAAGATAGGTACTCGATAAGGTAAAGAGAAAAAGATAGGTCACTCGGTAAAGCAGAAAGCTTTAGACACTGAGCAATGTAACTAAAATTCTAATGAAGGACACTAAGCAAGGAACAATATTAAATAAGGATGGAATCGACTTTAATGATTAGCTATGATGAGCTAGATGATCATGATGTTGAGGAAAGTTAGTTACAAGAGATCTTTGGTTATGAAAATTCAAGATGAAGATCTACAACTATGTCTCCTAAATCTGCATTATGAGAATCAACAACAAATGCTAAAAAGGAATCCAAGTAGTCATCACATTTTGCAAGATCTAAAGCACTATGATCATCCTACTGAATAGTAGAGCCCATGTCTAAAGAAGTAGGAGGTAGAGGAGTAGGAAGCTAAACACTTGTATCAACAACGAAATGATTCAAGTGTCCAAACTTATCCTCACATACATAATTCACCCTTGGTAAAGGGGTGTGTACATCATGAATATCATCATCATCAACAACAAAAATGTGAAAAAGAATACAAGCGTGATGTATGATCAATAACTCCCATATCTATGACATCTCTAGTCTCCATGTCCCTAATTTAGACATAATCAGGAGTGAACTCAACAATTTTACCTTGTTCCCCATGAGTAATTTGGTAAATAGAAAGGAGATTAGTGGTCAAGGATGGTACATGAAGAACATCATTAAATGTTCCCCCTCCCATAGGAATAGAACCTTTCCCACAAACCCTCATGTATTTATTGTTACCCATCAATATATTAGGATAATTACAAGGCTCTAGGTTAAGATCGAGACATAATCAAATATGGATGTAATCATTAAATTATTGATGATTCCTATGTACTATCAGATCTAGGTTATTTTGTTACACTGTTGATCTTAGGTTTTCTAAGATATTGTAAAACCCTAATTAGGTCACGATAGTTTGATATAAAAGGAGTAAAGATGCCATTATGAAATGTATCATGAAGGAGTAGCTGCACTAAGGACATCAAGAGATCAGACAAGGTTTTTGACATAAAGGTTTGAAAGAAGCATTCAGTTTTTTAGAACATACACAAGGCTACCGAGCAAAACAAAAGGACACATACATCACTACAAGGTGATATATTTATGGTATATTACATATCTGAATCAGGCAAGATTAAGTTGCTAATTATAGATATATTTTACTGTTACCATTTAACCATTGTAGCAGATTTAAAATCTCCTAACAGAGTGGACTTAACCGTTCTTAGCTAAATCTCTTCACCGATTATACACATGTATTGCGTTGTTAAAATCCTCTAACCATGTAGATCTAGTCGGTCTAATTGTTACTCCTAATAGGGTAAGATCATCAGAAGTGATCACAATTTATAGCCTTAACCGACATACTTTATTACTGCAGTTGTGAAGATTTGTGGGTATCATCCCCACCACAGTTTTTACCTTCTTACAAGGGTTTTTTGCGATACCAAAATATCTTTTGTTATGTCTATGAAGTTTTCATGTATGGTATATTGATTAGATTACATGCAATTATAATTTCAGTTATATTTGAATGTGTGTTTCATACAATGGATTCAGTCGGTTAATGCTATCTACACCTACAAAGTTTTAGTCTTGAAAAGTTTTGAAGGTACTGATTCACCCCTCCCCTCTCAATACTTATCTTTCCATAATCCCAATAGGGGGGAGGGGGGAGATGAAGAGAGAGAATGATAAAGATATATGAGGTTATTGTTAGATAGTAGATAGATAGATAGATATAGTAGATCAAAGAGAAATAGAGGAAATGGGATATAAATAGAGAGAAGTGAAAGGTAAAGAGAGGGGTAAGATAAGATAAAGATAGGCAAGGAGAAATGAGTGTCTATGTGTGTGAGTAAGAAATATATAAAGGTAGGGATACAAAGGTAGATATAGAGAGTGTATGAGTTGGAAAGAAAGATATGGATATAGAAACAGAGAGGGATAGAGATCCATAAATATACCACAGTATTATCATTTGATAAATATTTTACTATCGACGTAACCATTGCACCCCTCAAAGGTGCAAGTGCTAATATATTTATTGGTTATAATGATTGCTAAATCATAAACCTTATATTAAGTGACCTACTCATTTACATGTCCATTATCTATCCTCTAAGGGCATCAAAGGAATCATATATTATTAATATATGTGATACTAATCATATGGAAAAGGATCATAAAGGAAATGTATCATTTACATTGTTGGAAAGCATTTTATGATAGAAAATTATGATGTAATGTATATATCCATTAAATACTGATTTACAGAATAATATATTGAAATTCATTCTATTAGGGATAAGGAACCAATACATATAGTCTGTTATTTAACCACTCGCTAATATTGTTAAGAAGATAGGCTGATTTTGTTAGGAAGAGGAGTAAAACCTCACAAGGTAGGGAATCCTGAGATAGGGTGAGAACATGTATCACAAAAACCTTAAGGGAGAAATCGCAACATGGGTATGAATTTGTGTTCCAAAAACCTCAAGGAAGCCTACTTGTAGATTGGTGTCCAAGCACCCTAAGGACAAGTAAATCACCATCTTTCTTAGGGTTGATTTTTAGGAGAGAAGTAAGGAATTAGACCTTAAGTATGTTAACTATCAAATATATTAAAAATTATTAATTGTTTAATGTGATTTAAATGTATAGTGATGTATGTTAATCATTAGGAATTGACATTCTCTTAATAAGGAACGTTACAAATTGTCATTTTCAAATGCAATCCAAACCCTACTTGAGAATTTTGGAATAATTCAAGTCCAATCCTAGTTAGAAATATTATACTTAAAATGGCATTGATGTAAATCGTCACTCCCCAACACTTGATGGAGTATAACAACCTTTCACCACACTAATAAGATTAAAAAAAAACATGAGCAAAGCCTTCTCAACTTTTGCACAATATGCTATTTCATTTCCTTTAAAATATGTAAGAAATCTCCTTCCAAAGAAAAAGGAGACTCAATATTCCCTCAAGTGAGAAAAAGTAGAAAGAGGTTTATTTATCAAACCCATAAATAATCAATAAAACATTCATCTAAGAAAACATGTGATCCTGTTGCCAATACCATCAACTTGCAAGGGTGGAGGAACTCCAGGCAAAAGTCTCCAAGTTAATCATTTTCTCCTTTGGAAGAGTTTATCTCCAGGGGATTTTGGCCATACAATCTCACAGCCATCATTGCCATACAAAGGTAAATTTTTCTTGCAAGTACATTATTGTATTCTAGGTTGACCGAGTAGATGCATATTTATCCTCTGAATTAATCCTAATTCCTCTATTAATTAAGTAGGTATTATTATCTATTTAATTAATTTATTATTACTTTCTATCATTAAATCATTTTTTTATAATTCATTAAATTAATTTATATGTTGATTTATTTATTTAATGAATTCTAATCTACCTAGACTCGCCTTATCCCTAATCTCTACCATATCACACACTACTCTATTTATAACCCTTTCACCCCACAATCGCATTCGCTTAACAAATGTGGGATAAACACAAATTATCTCTATCTTATCCTTTTATCCCACATTTGTCCCTACATTGTGGTTACCCATGAGGAAAACTATAAATCTACTTTCCCTCGCATTTCTAAGTCTCTATCAACTCTCTAACTCTTGACTCTCTAGCTCTTTATACATGTCACTAGCTTATTAGTCGTTGCCCCTACAAGCAGAGAACCAATGTTTTCAATTGAGCATTGCCTATTAATTTGGTGAAAGAGGGGAATTTTTTTCTGTCATTGGCTATAGTTTTAATATAGTATATAGTATGGGACATGTACATTTCAAAATTATTATTTTGTGTTATTTTGTAAAATTCGCTAATTGATCAACTATGATTTTTTCATTGGTTTTTTTAATTTTTAATGTGGTAAATTTGGGGAAAAAAAAGTCACCATGTGTGTTGTGTCCATAATTTGTTTACTTGGTGATGCATTTTTTTACATGTCGCATTAAATAGCTAGGGAAATACATCTAACAAAGTTAAATTTGATGAAATTTTTTCAGCTTGCATTATTTGTGTTGTCATCTAAAGAGGGGTGTGAGGAAGAGCGTAGCAATGACTGAGCGAGAGGTGAGGGAGGGTTTTGAGGTATGGAAGACAAAAAAAAATTTATTGCTTAGTTTACCTATAGAAAAAAATTATATTCAACGTGTTCATTATTAATGCTTAGCTTTTAAAGTAGTTTATGTTTGGTTTTTGGTTGAGCTATACATAGTTGAATATGTTTTAGTGGTTTTAAAAATTTTTGTGGTGCTTTGAATTATACTAGATCATATTCAAGTTCCCATAAGCAAGATTAATACTAGGTCGTGCTAAAAAAAATACATAGCAAAAGAGTGCAAAAAACTTGGAAAATGAAAAGAAGATTCTAGGAAGCCATAGTTTAGTTGTTGCTTGGTTGTTGGAGGGCTCTTCCATATGCATTTAGAATGTTTTTTTGATCATTCTGAGTGTTCATTTTCATTGTCACATTGTTAAAATAGCTAACACAACTTGTGCCTTGAAAATCATCTGTTTTTCATAATTGTCTGCATCTTAGAGCCTAGTGCAAATTCCAGTGTGTATACCATATGCATTATTTTAGATGTGGCATTTAATAATTGGCGAAATACACCTGGCAGAGTTAAATTTGATGGGATTTGTTTCAGCTCTTATTATTTGTGTTCTCGTCTTAACAAGACATGAGAAAAAGTAGAACAACGACTAGGCAAGAGGCAAGGGAGGGTTTTGAGGTATGGTGGGTGGTTTTTCTTGTTTTCTTGTTTGGTTTACCTGTTGTATAACTTGCTCTTTAGTGTTTTCATTGTTATTGCTTGGTTGCTAAAGCGGTTTATGCTTAGTTTTTGGTTGAGCTATGCATAGTTGAATATGTTTTAGTCATTTCAAAAAAAATTGTGGTGCTTTGAATTATATTGGACCAGACTAGCCTAGTAATGGGTCAAGTTCAAAAAATACATAGAAAAAGAATGCAAAATCCCCCCAAAACAATGACAAGTGAATTCAATGAAGTCCATACAAAGTCGTAAAAAAAATTCCCATATGCATTCAAAATGTCTTGTTGTTTTGGGTGTTCATTGTCACTGTCACATTGTTAAAATAGCTAATATAGCTCATGCCTTGAAAATCATTTGTTTATTCCTTGGTTTACATATGGCATAACTTACTATTCAATTTGTTTGTTGTTATTGCTTAGTTGTTAAAATATTTTATGCTTGGTTTTGGGTTAACCTATGCATTGTTGAATATGTTTTAGTGGTTTTTTTTAAAAACATGGTGCTTTGAATTATACTCAATCATATTCAAGTAGCAATAGGGACGCCTATAAGTGGGCTGGCTAGGTTCAAATAAATACACAGCAAAAGAATGCAAAAATCTCGTAAAATGAAAAGCAATTTGAAGAAAACTCTGGTTCAATTGTCGCTCAGCCCTTCCAAGTTGTTTCATAGGAAGGTGTACATTTGTTTTCAAAATGCATTTAGAATGTTTTGTTGTTAGGATAATTCATTGTCATTGTCACATTGTTGAAACAACTTATACAACTCGTGCGTAGTACTTTTTCCAAAGTGGAAATAATTTTTGGGTCATGCACTATAGTTTTTATATAGTATTCAACATTTACATTTTAAAAACATTATTTTCTGCGGTATTGTAATATCTACTAGTTGCTTGTCTATAATTTTCTTAATGGTTTTTTAAATTTTTAGTGTGAAAATTTAGGGAAGGAAAAAACTCTCAGTTGTTTTCTATCCATAATATATTTCTCGAGCATGACATTGTTTTAGATGTAGCATTTAATAGTTGAGTAAATATTTGTAGCAGAATTAAATTTGATGGGATTTGTTTCAACTTCTATTATTTTCATTGTAATATGAACAAGGTACAAGAAAGAGAAAACCAATGACTAAGCTAGAGGTGACAAACTGTTTTGATGTAAGGTGAATTTTATGTTTAGTTCTATTGTTTGGTTTTCCTATAGCATAATTTTCTCTTTTAAGTGTCCATTGTTATGACTAGGCCATTAAAATGGTTTGTGCTTCTTTCTTGGTTTCTCTATCGGCAGTCAAATATATTTAAGTATGTCTAGAAATTTTAAATGGTGAGAAGAAAACTAATAAATTTGTCAGCAATAATCTATTTGCAAGTGGATGCTCTGGGTTGTTGATGATGTGTATTATGCCAGGAGAATTACGGCCATCCTGTGAGAAAAATAATGAAAATCACCAGAAATTGTATTCATCAAATTAAAATATTGCATGCCATATAAAGACTATGGCAATGACTCACAAATTTTTTCTTGCATTAAAGAAACCGTAGGTGAAACTTGAAGCTTTAAAAGTCAAAGTGTAGTCATTTTGGGCCTGATACAAACTGGGTGAGATTTTAATAAATGCATATCAAATCAATTGCAAAAACCAACAAAGAGACAAAACAAACATATACAAAAAAGCATGGAATTTGACTGAGATCTAAAAGCCTTTACTGTTAGCAACAACAAAAATGACAAGCCAATGAGAAGAAGAGGCAAAATTATTCAAAATTTTATTGATAAAATCGAAATGTTACAGACAATACAAAAACTCATGAAATTTATCTTTAATTTGTACTAGTTAACAGGAAAGAGAGGAACCTGAAACATTAATTTCATTTAAAGCCTGTGTGGTTGTAGCGATGCTTTATCATATACAGTTGGCCATAGCGAAAGCAAGTTCTTGGTCATGTTTCAATAACCATATACCAAAAGAATACAAAACATGTGGAAAAGTGAAAAGCAATCTTGACAAAGATGTGCAACTACACTGAATTTTAGAAGTTGATTAGTTTTAGCTTCATTCAAGAAGTCTGGCTCATAATCTTGTTCGAAATTTTAGATATAGAGACAAATACCCATACATGCATGTACATGTTTATGTATATGTATATTCAAATATGCACTAGCGTGCACACACATACTTGTGTATATAACTTTGTATAGCCAGGGAACCAGTACGTATACACACTAACTTGGGAGGTCTACAATATAATTTCTTACAATATAAACAATTTGTGAAATGTTGCATTTAAAAAACATTTGCAGACCCAGCAATGAATTTGTCGATGCACTTTGCTTGTTGCCCATTGCAATGCATATGAAAAGAATTGCAATTGAATATGTTTTTAAACTCGATTGGTTGTGCAAGAATTGGGGGCAAGAGCAAGTGCCCATTTTTCACTTGGTAGTTGCAATTTTTGTGACAAGCATTTTACACTCAACATTGCTAAAGGAGAATGTTTTGTTTGCTATAGTGAAATTATATTATTTAGTTATGCTGCTAAAATTCATGACAACTTGAACAGGTATATAAATTTCAACTTCCAAGTGAAAAATGTGGTACTTTCTCTCACTTGTCTCAATTGTAGCTTTTAATTGAAATTGTTTTCTATTTTGATGATTGTTAGTCACTAGACTATGGACTCTATATCATAATGTGTATCGCTTGAATAGCCTTAACCTATGCTAAATGATTTGAACAATGTATATGTTTCATATGTAACATCAAACAACAATAACGCTTAAAAGATTGTTTCAAAAAGTGTAAGCCACTCTTTCCAAATTTAACCTTTTATACCATGCTTTCCTCTTGCTTTCTATCTCACAACTATTGTTATTACATTTTGCACTTCCACAGTTTACAGGTTAATTTCTCATTTAAGGATTACAACACTCGTAAGCTTCCTATGTCGTATAAATAATGTCTACTATGTTTTCGAGGACTTCTCATTGTAAGAGGAAAGTATGGTACAAAAGGTTGCATTCATCATGCCAAAGCTCAATTTGACAGCAAAATGCAACACCTTTAGTAGCATAATTCCCTCTTTCTTTATGCTTGGCAGTTATAATTCCTGCTTGGACAAGTTGACCACTTCATAGGTAAATTTGTTGAATTGTGTTTTTTCTTTTCATTAATCCAATTGCAGAGTGTTTAAAAGTAATCCACGCACAACAATATACAAAGTTTTTGCCTTTGCAAAAGTTTCCATCGTATACCTTTTGCTACAAGTATGATGGTTGATTACCTTGTTTTGTTTTTTCATCTAAGCCACTAATCTACATTCTTTTCACAACATTATCATATTTTTAACTCCACTTAAATTTTGATATCAATTCAAAAAACTCTATACTCACACTACAATACAGAGACTACTATTTGCCACACTTATCGATTTCATTAAACACATTCAAGATTTATCCCCTTTTCTCTCCAACCCTTTACTAAGCCCTTTCTTGTCTCTTTTGTAGTTCTTGTTCAAACAACAATGCTATATCAGATAAGCATACAAAGTTGCTTCAAAATAGCTTTTGATCATACGCTAATGCAAACAATGCAAGTTGAAACAAATTTAACTCTGCCAACAATATTTTATCATATTAAATGCCCCATCTAAAACAATGCACTACCGAGTACATGTATTACGGGACACAACACACGTAAAGTCTTTTTTTTTCCAGTTTTCCATATTCAAAATTTAAAAACTGCAAGGAAAATTATAGGAGACCAATCAACTAATTTTACAAAAATGCGCATAATAATGTTTCTAAAATGTGGATGTCTCATACTATATTAAAACTATACCAGATGACCAAAAATTTATCTTTGCTTTTAGAAAATAATTAGTTTGGTGTTCAACCGAAAACATTAATTCAAGCCTCAACCCCTATCATCTCTTGCTCACTCACTCTACTCTATCTCACACCTTGCTCAAACAACAATGCAATTCATTGCCCTTAAAACAAATTGCATTTCTCTAACTCTTAAAAGCTTAAGTTTTAACAAAACTCTAAATAAGTATTGTTCACATGAGTAACCAAAGCAAGATGCATCTTACATCTTCGCCCAATTGCAAAGTTCTCTTCAATTTGTTCTACAATTTTGAGTGGTTTTGTTTACTTTTTTCATATAACATTGTCTTTTAAGGAAGAGGTACATAAGAACCAAGCAAGGGCTAGCAACAACTCAACAAGGGCTTTCAAGACCTATGGAAGAGCCCAACAACAACTGAGCAACAACCAAGCAAGGGCATCATTCAAATTGTTTTTCACTTTGTCAATTTTGTTGCGCTATTTTTCTCTACATTTCTTTCAAACTTGCCCAATAATTGTCTCGCCTTTATCCCCCTGAATATGGTCAAGACTAATTCAAACCATTGTAAGAAATTTTAGTACTAAAACATATTCGGTTATGCATAGCTGAACCGAGAACCAAGTATGAATCATTTCAACAACCAATCCATAACAATGAACACTTTGAAGAGAAAATTATGCCATGGGTAAACCAAGAAATGAAACAAGGAAAAATAGCCACCATACATCAAAGCCCTTCCTCACATATTGTTCAGTCATTGCTCTACTCTTTCTCACACCTTGATCATATGACAACACAAATAATAAGATTTAAAACAAAACCCATCAAATTTTATTCTGCCACGGATGTGTCAACAACTATTAAATGCCACATCTAAAATAATGCATCGCTAAACTAATGTATTACAAATATAGCACATGTGGAGTCTTTTTTTTTCCATTTTCCCACATTAATTTTTTTTAAAAGCAATAAACATTGTCTTGGTCTTTTTTATTGTGCCCAAAAAAGATAATCGCAACACAAGGTAATCAGCCATCATACTTACATATATTAACATAAATGTGTTGGCAGAGACAAGGCACATGAACTATTTCTTTACTGTTACAAGGATTTTTAGATGATTTTTAATAAAGAAAACGACAATTGTTTTTTGTTTGCATACTACATTTGTACTATCATTTCTTTATTTTCCTTGTTAAAAGTCAGAATAAGATTCTTCTAGCAAAAGTAAAAGAATTTTACATGGTTCTATTAATAACATTGTATTAAACAAATAGATTGTGTACCTTCTCTATATTAACACATTTTGTCTAATGTGTGCAAATATATAGCGTATACATTGCAAAGTAGACTACCCTAACTTGACGAGAGCATTTTGTCTCATACTTTGCTTCAAGTACGGACATTTACTTACTTGCATTTTTGCCCGTTAAGGTTTTGACATTTTTATCCCAAACAACTGCTTATAAAAATAGGTAACGCTTTTCTTGCAACCTCACTATTCAACCAAACATATAACTTGCATTGTTCCAGCAACTACCCACTGCATTCTATCTTCCCTACACAAGGTAGAGACTATAACTCTATCAGAGCTCTTGTTTCATATCTTTCATAATATTATGAAGGTTTCATAACTAGTTTTGTCTTCTAAATTCTCCATTCTTCATAGCCTCTTGTGCATTGTGTTTCTAAGAGCACCAAAACATTAAACACAAGATCTTGATAGACAGGAGGGCAATGGAGTGAGGCTGAATGGTTGAATGCATTTTATTGTGTATTTAGTATTTGTCTTAAGTGTGTTCATAAGAACTCTATTGTTGTGATGTTGAGATAAACCAAATCTTTGATTTTGGTTCTCCATTTCCATCATCATTGAATTTGTTTCAATGATTTATCCAATTTTCAGAGTGATTTTGCACATTTTTTGAATTTGGACCCATCTTATATTTTGTAAGTCAATTATTTTAGGAAGTTGAGGTGGATACACAAAAAAAGCGCTTGTCATAAAAGGACTTTTCTAGTCCTTTGTGGATATTTTTCCTAGCAACGACTAGAAAGCATTGAGAGAATTTCATATTTTTGTGAAGACAATTTGCTTTTAGGCCTCAAGGAGATTAAGTTTATGAGGACTACATAGTTTTGTAGATTGTTTAGTTTAATTTTACAAAATGTGCTGAGTAGTAAAGATATATTTGATTTTTTTCTAAGTGAAATTATATTTATCCATAGTTCAAGACCATAAGTAGGAATACATCTTTTTATGAAACCATTTTGTATGTATGTAAACATTTTCTAACTGTTTAATAAAAGGAAACCTTACGTAACAATAGAGGGGCTTAGTTAATCAGGCAGCAGATGGAATACACGTTAGATCAATCTGCAACGGTTGGCTCCCTAGTCAAATCCACCAAAGTTAATGTGCAGAGTACAGCTTCAAAATGGATCACTTCGCAGATAGGATTTGGATTAGCTAATGGTGGAAGAAACAGAACAACATGGTTTCATCACTTGCGCCCTCAGCCACTCATTGTCCTTGATATCACCATGCTCCAGTTTAGATCGCACCTCCTAATATGCAGAAAACCCAAGTGAATTGCTTTGCCCTAGTTCTGACACAGTTTTCATCGACGAGCTAGATTTATGAAGTTTCATGGTTTGCGCTCTTAGTATAAAATAGTTATTTGCGTTTCCAAGGTCAGGTTAAGAGCGCATAACCTAAAGTGTTGAAACCAAGGAGATATTCATGTTTCAAGGTCTGCTGGAAATAATTCTTTCATGTCGCAGGGTTCCAAAAACTATCTAAGCATAAAACCCTCGATGTTTTCGCATTTCTCTGTTACCTTTGTGTTAATATGAAAACCCTGGCTGTTTTCGATCTCGCACTTCTGCCCTGTTTGTCAACATTCCCTATCTGCGCAACTGCGACTAGTTGGTGGGACCCAGTTCTTCTCGATTGTTTGGTGCGGTTAAGGTTCGGTCAGAATCAGTGGTTGTCGCATGTTCGCATGGAAAAGTTGCGAGATATTTACTCTTCACGAAGTTGCGACCGACTACCACCTGTCTTGTGGGGCCCAATTTTTCATGTCTTGTTAGTCGCTCAATCTCCAAATAAAAGAAGAATATTCCTTTCCTTCTCGTGACTGTGAATTTGCCTCTGTCGCGCAATCTCGTATTGGTGGGCCCTGCTTCTAAATGGTGGTACATGTGGACTGGTGTCAGTTTTCAATTGGTTGCTATGTGACGTGGGCTCCGAGTCTTCAAAACCTTTTAATCTACGGACGGCGTATAAGCGTAAGGAATATTCTCATGTCATGAGATCATGCGACATCCGTTGATCTAGGATCTGGGCACGAAGGATTAAGGTGGGTCCGCTGTCAATTTTGTTGCGACGTGTGCACTCTTCATTGGCTGCGAGCAGTGACAGGGATGTTCTCGGTGTCCCAGTTGTTGGTGGGACCTATTTTCTAACGGGTTCACGATCTGTCGCATGATCTCATGAGCCATTTTCATGCTATGCGATCATGTGACAAACCCTTTGTGTCGAGCTCACAGCGGCGGCAGTTATGCAGCAAGGTAAAAGGGTGACGTGGCAGTGTGTCGCATGTTCGCATAGCCCTTTTCCTGGCTATGCGATCATGCGACAACTGTTAAGAGAATGTCGCGGTTGCGGAGTTGTGAGGTGGATCCACGGTGCCAATGCTGCTGAGGTGCTAGATTGTGATTGGTTGTTGGCTGGTAATGTGACCGAGGACCTTTCAAAGGGGTTTTGTGACTGTTGACCGCAGTTGAGAGACTGTGGTCGCATGATCGCAAGGGTTAATAAAGTGCCTTGCGATCATGCGACTAATCTAAAATGTAAACCAGGATTCTTGGGGTGGTTAAGTAGATGACCGCGCGACTACGCAACTAAAGATAAATGGTTAAGTTGCCGAGCCCAGGAAAGTAAGGATCTGACGACAAAGGTGTAAAGTTGACCTGATTTTGATTGCTGGCCGTTGACATGTGTCTGGCGTCATCAAGTGACCGTTTGTTTTCAAATTTGAATTTCCTGAGAGCGTTTTTCGCCAAAAAGGACTGGTTTTAATTGTTTCTTCGACTGGATTTGATTTGGTTGGTGGCACCAGTTGTTGCAGACTACTCCAGGGGCCTCTGTGGTTGATTGCATTATTTTTTTGTACCCGGTGAAGTCTAGTTTTGTGCTCGAGGCATGTTGCAGGCGGCTAAAAGGACGGATTGACAGATTTCCATTGATTTGCAATACTCTCCTAGAAGTCTATTATAAAATAAAGCTGAATTAAATGCTACAGGTGGGGGTACGAATCTGGTCGCATGATCGCAAGAGTGGAAGGGATGCCTTGTGATCATGCAACAAGGCATATGCAATAACAGCAAGGACTGGTCGCATGATCTCAAGGAAGGAAAGGATGCCTTGCGATCATGCGACAAGGCATAGAGAGCAGGCCGTAGTAGATGGGGAAGGTCAACAACAGGACAGGGAAGATTAAAGATGCCCTGCTGGCATCCACGTGCGCCAACATTAGCTTCCCCTTTTCGTGATGATTCTAATGAGGATATTGACTAGATATACAGCTTCAAATATGATGCCCGGATGGATGAGTTGGGGAGTCCTCATTCTTCAGACAATGAGGAGGACGATTCAAAAAGTACCAACACGTCCTCTCATGAGGAGGATGAATCATCCGAGGGAGAAGATAAGGAGGAAGAGAATGCAGAGCAAGAAGAGGCTGATGAAGAGGAAATGGATGAGGACGAGGGCAAGGAGGAAATCAAAAGTGAAGTTAATGAAGAAGACCCGGATGCAGAGGACATGGTAGAAGGGAGCTCTAAGACCTCTAAGAATGATACAACATCTCTTTTTCTATAGCTTTGGGGTGTTGTCTCACAGGTTCCTCTGAGTTTTGATATTTTGTTTTTAGAATTTGAAACTACTGGACTTTGATAGAATCGTAGACTATTATTTATATTGGTGGTAGAGCTCTGTTGCTCTTCGATTTCCATCTGCAAACATTGGACTGGTTTTAATGGTAGTTAGTTTCTTATATATTTTAATATTTTCATGTACATTTTATTGTTGTTTATCTTAATACAAAACTCTGGTTTCGGCCTTTATTGATCAAAAAAAAATAGAGGGGCTTAGTCCTGCAAGCTGCCCTTCACCAATTTGCCTAGACAAATTTTAGAAATAGCAGGTACATCAATTTAGCATCATATAAAAACGGTCATGTTATTTAAGAAAATAAAAAATGTTATGACCATTTACCTACATGGGTAAGGAATAGCAGTTCACGCATTCAATTTACTGGAAAATTATATGCTGCCAAATATAATTGACCTAACAAGAATCAATAGAGATTTGATAAAAGGTCCAAGCTCCATTGCGTTCAAACATTTGACTTTTGTTCCCATTTCAAAGGAGTTAATGCGCCCAAATTAAATGAAATTCAATGTCGCTAGATATAATATATGTATTAATAATAATTAATAAAGATTGCTTTTGACGTCCAGGCTACATTGTGTTTGAACTTTCGAGTCTTGTTCCACTTCATAGAAATTAATGCACCAAAGTTAAAGGAAAATTCAATGTTGCTAGAAATAATTAATCTATTAAATAGCAATATTTATATCTATTAAATAGCAATCAATAAATATTGCTTTAGACATCCACGCTACATTGTGTTCAAACTTTTGAGTCTTGTTTCAATTCAAATAGGTTCTAAATTGATTTTGTACTAAACTATCATAAAATATCAAATGAGAATAAAGCATATTGTTAATTAATGAGGACCGCAAAAATCCCACACATGTTTAGACCATTGTATTCTGGATTACTTTCCAGAAACAGATTGTCAATGAAGATCCAGAGAATAAACAATTACTCATACTAGGAAAATATCTAATACAGATATTTTCCTTGGACATAAATTTGGTCCCAGAATGTCTACGAAAGATCTACAATTTGTAGTTCCCCAAAATTTATGCTTAAGCTTTAGTGTTTGTAAATGTACAAAATACAAAAGTTCGGAGTAGGAAACAGTCTGTACTGTTAACTACTGGCATCCAAAAGTTACCCAAACTGATATATAAGAGGCAATTGGCTACAAAAGAAAATATTGTTTCCAAGAAGCTGATCCTTAAACTGGTATTTCGTTGTAAAATAAAGATAGCTGATAACTGGATTGGAGATTTCTTGATGTGCAACGAGCAAGATTCAATTGAGGCTTCCATATATTGTTAGTTTGGATTGATCGAGGCACAAAAGTATCACGACTCGTTTCATATAAATAGTTGGAGAAGAATGTCTCCTAAAGACATACAGGACATTGTGTATTTGAATCTCTCCCGTGTTCAAACTTATCAAATACTATCCTAATGGCACTTTTAAGGACTCTGTTTCAAAACAATTCTGGCTGAAGTACATAGATCAAATTCATTCTAGTGACAATTTCATGTACCTTCAAATACTCTTCAATAAAAAGCTTACAGCACAGCTTCTGCTACAAAGCTGTCTGCTTTCATCTGTGACAGACGATTTTCAATGTTCCATAAGACAGGCTTATATCTGCATGCAAAGAAACATTAAAGAGAAAATATATTAGCATGGACATTTAAGAGTATATATTATAAATGGATGTAGTACAACTGAAATTCGCATTGACTTAGGTATCACAAAGGATGAACATTCATTTAACAGGAGGATGCAACAATTCTCAGTGAATTCAACTAAACCTCATATACAAAATCTGAAATTTAAATATTTCATTAACATTAATTTCAGGTAGGAACAAATAACTTAACAGCCAAATAAGACCATTGTACGCTTGGATGGCGTGTTTCAGTTCAGCCGTTAGCTGCATAACCTGAGCGGCCAATGTTTCTACTTTTGTTTGTGTCCTTGCTAGTTCTCCCTAATCAAATCAGAAAGTCAATTTCGACTGACAAATTAAATCAATCCTTTGAATAATCAAGAGTTCTTACAAAATACATTATTCTAACCAAATAATGTCTTAAATTCTTAATTATTATATGCACATTATTTAAGGATTTCAAGCAAACCTTCAGTTTCAAGTTCTCAGTTGTATATGTCCCATGATCATTCACACCATTTAATTTGTCACCAATAATTTCTCTCCTTGATTGAGCATCCTCAATATTAATTAAAAAGTTAGAAACTGTGTTTGCCTGTTCTGTTCGCAATTCATCTAGTGTGGTACGCAATTCTGCATTCTGCTTCAGACATTCATGAACCTGCAATACCAAAAAAACAGTAAATATTAACGACAAAAGGACCAATTCTGACATCCACTACTAAAGAAGCAATTCTTACTACATCGCAAAGGAAGCTTCTAAATTCGATTTTACCAAATCTTACAAGATGAAAATGCTACTAGGTGTCCCTAACAAAAAGCGTCTATAGGAGAACAATGGTAAGAAAACATTTACCTTGAGTACAAAAACAGCATTTTAAATATGCAAATGTAAAAATAAACATTCCAGAAGCATTTATCTTAAGAGTGTGATGTATTTTAAGATTGCCAAATAAGGTTTAAAACTAGCTTTAAGGCAAAGCATGTTCTAAGCATAGACTGGAGTAAAGCAATCCTATTATAAATTGATGAAGGGTACTCCACTTATTAACTCAAACACACACAACACAACAGGAAAATAAACAGAAAATTGCAGGAACCAAACAATTGCAAGAATAGAAACACTTGCTTTCTATTATCTGTTATGACAAAGGAGAGCTTGCTGGAAACAACCTGTACTTCACCTTTCAGCATTTTATTCTCTGTCTCCAAATTGCATACCCTCTCCACTAGCTCTGTTAGTGTATTATCCGTACACTTCATCAATAAAATCTCTGCCTCCAACTTACTAATCCGTACCAGTAGTTATGCAGCAGTTGTATCTGTTGTTTTCCTCTGATATGTGTGCAGAGGAGTAAGGGTAGTCTTCGATAGATCCATGGTGGACAGAGGGAGGAGAACGCAGAAAACTCGGAAAGCTCAGAAAATCTTAGAAGCCTCAAATATCCCAGGGTCAGAAAAATTCCTTAGACTAAGGGGGGAATTCCTCAGAAAACCGCAGACAAACTCGGAAGACCAAAAGATCAGAATATCAGAAAAACACAGAAGAACAGAAGTTCATCAGATCGTCAGAAAATCACAAGAACACAAGATCATCGGATCCTCAAACGCCATAGCCAGAACTAAAGATCAGAAAAATTCAGAAGATCAGAGGATCAGCAAAGCTCAGAAGATCAGAAGATCAGAAAACTCAGAAGAACAAAAGAATGGAGGATCAGCAAAGCTTGGAAGATCACATGAAACTCAGTAGACCACATGAAGCTCAGAAGATCACATGAAATGTAGCAGAGGATCAGAAAAATTCAGAATAACAGAGGATCAGCAAAGCTCAGAAGATCAGAAAACTCGGAAGAACAGAAGAACAGACGATAATCAAGGCTAGGAAGATCACATGAACGCTGTAACCAGAGTATCAGACGCCGTAGCCAGAAGAGAAACTGATCAGACACTGTAACCATAAGCAAGACGGAGAGAAGACGAGAAGATGAGAAGATGCTCCCATTAAACCCTAGATCTCGTCGCAGAATGAGAAAGAATGCTCAGAAGCGAGACTCGGGAAAGAGAGATATATCATCGTGCTCATCGTCATTTCAAGTTCTCACGTCCAATCTTCTACAGATCGTCTTTCAGATCATCAAAAGATCAGGTCATCGTCATCATGACGAGAGCCTGTGATGTTCTTTGCAGAGATTTCCTCGCGTCGGATGATCACGTCGACAGATTTCCTCGTGTTTGATGATGATGATCGTCGCATCGGATGATCACGTCAAAAAATCTCCTCACATCAGATGATCAAGTCGAAAGATTCCCTCACATTGAAAGAGAAATAGAAAATGTGTAGTGAGGGAATGTATGAATATTCTGTGGTCCATCTATTACAATGAAAACCCATTTATAACTGTCTTTATTGAATTATATATAGTTCAGAATTATAATATTATGTGATTATTCATATATAGATACATAGACATAAGACAAACATGTGTATAGATAATTTGCATACCTCTGATTTAATATATTGCATTGCTAATTCAAGAGTATTTTATCATAGGAAATGAGGGGGTCACAAATCGGGGGACACGGTGGTGTGGTCACTTTCTAAGCATGCCACCTTGTTGGCTAAAAATTGTGGAAGTCACTAAAACTACAACTTACAAAATGGTGACTTTAGGCAGCATCTTGTGAGATTTCTCTCTCCTCTCAGCAATAGGAGAGGCTCCCTTCTTATCATAGGTGGCTTCAACAGGAACTTAACGGAAATTACAAAAGGGGTGGTTCTCTTAATCAATTCTTTTTTTTCAGAAATGATTTGCAAATAACTTCAAATTTAACAAAAAGGGCTTATTGCTACGATAATACCAGTGGCTTGAGGGTTGACATAAGAACAATACCCGAGACAGCAGTCTACTTATATATTTTGTGAAACAAAAACAAGAATCCGAAGTCTCTTATGCTTGTCTCAAATGAGGATTTACTAACTGGAATAACTAGTAAGGCACAAAGTCTCTTACTAAAAACTCTCAAACTTAAATAAAAATACCTACAATTGAAGCTCAAAGCCTTCAGTTCTAAGTAATTGCAGCCACTACAAACTATAACAATTTGTCCTCCTGCAACACAAAGTCTTCAAAAGTTCAAATTGGCTCTAAATGCAATAGGCAGCTCAAAGACTGCACAATTGAATTCAAATCCCTCTTGAGCAAAACTCCAAAACCCACAATCAATATCCAGAAAATGTCATCACATAACACCTTGAATCAACACAAAGTTTGAAAGCAAGTTGTCCCTTTTATTGAAAGCAATTCAATTTACATCTACGCTCAAAGTTGTAGAGTGTAAATAGAAACTGGCAAAATTTCCTTGCCTTGACAAAAGATGATAATTACAATGAAGCTCCCTCCTTTATATAGGAAAAGAGTGGAGAGAGGTGGAGAAAGAAGGGGAAAACCCTTAACCACCTTGACTTATTCCCTAACTAACTAACTAACTTTGACCTATTAAATGCTACGAGGCCTAAAACACTTGCACCCTGATTACATGTTACAGCTTTGCATGTGATACTATTACATCCAATTACATCTTGTTTTTTCAGTACATGTAATCTGTCAATTACAAACACATAACAAAAAAATGTTGTTAAGTGTCTAACAAGACACAACACCTATTATGTCATCCTTTAGTGGTCTTTGTGTTGCTACAGGACACCTGATGTGTTCTAGTTTGTTGAAAGCATCCTGAACCAGAATATGAATATGCATCCTTGATTGTTGTGTTGAGTGTTCATTGACCATTTTTGTCTTGAAATCATTCTATGCTTGTAATCATTCTTTCACCTCCTTGTAAGCTCCATTATGTGATCATTCTTGCCTCATGTCCCTCTTTCTTCTTTGCATATCTGGAGTTATGTATGTTGGATAAGATTGGATGACTCTTAAGCAATGAAGGATGAAGGAATTAGGATAAAGCCAACTCTTTAAATGGGGGGAAAAACTTTAAAATGGGGTTTTTTGGGAGCATTGCATATGAATGGACAGCAAGCGTTAAATGAAAAAATGAAGTGTGGATGGGTCCATTGCATGCTTTTTGATGTACAAGTATGGATTTTGGAATGTTGTGAACAAGGGGAATGGGTGTAAAACTTTGGGACACCAAAAAGGTGATGAGTTTGAGCTCAAAATGGTCACTCATGTGGTAAGAAAAACCAAAAACGGGCTTTTCAAAGGGGATTGCATATTCGGACAGCAAGCTTTATGAATGGAAGAATGCGTGAAAGAAGAATGGTATGGCATCTACTTATAATGGGGATTTATATTTCCATTATAAATGAACCGGAAAGCAACTACCATCATGAAGTTTAAGCAGTGTAACACTGGTGCTTGGGTACGTCGAAACGCTGAGACGAGTTTCTGAGAAGGGGGGACAAAGGGCCTCAATTTTGGGACAGCGGGGGAACGGTGGGGGGTCAACGGCAAGATGCAAGGGGGTGTTGTATACTATACATATATAGAACTTGAAATGCTAGTTATGAAATGATGTTTCAGTATAACATACCAAATTCAAATACTTGAACATAGAAAAATTGCAACACGAACCAGAACCATTGAACATTCAACATAGTAACATAGTGCATACCCAATAGTAACATTCAAAAATCAAAATTCAAATAAAAATTCAATTACCCGTCTCGCTAGCAGCGTGGTTGCGAAATGGTAGAGGTGGAAGTACTCGGGTACTCCAAGTACCTGATGTAGGGGCGTCTCAGGGACGGGTACTTTGAGGTTTTTGGGGGGGTGCGAGTCCCCGGGTTTCACTGAGTTTAAGTCATGTGGCAGTGGTAGAATAAGTACGGATAGGGAACATGGAATGCATGAAAGTGGGTTTTTGAGATGCTTTTGTATGGTGTGATAATGACCTTGCTTGTCTTGTATGTTCCAATCATAGAACAGGATTTTTAATCCCGATTGCATATGCAAGCAAAATGAAGTACTTGTCTATGCAACTTAGAGAATTTGATACAAAAGATAGAAGAGACATCTCATAAATTAAAACATGTGCAAATCTGAAAATGAAATGAAAGATTTGCAACCATTGACAAGAACAAAAATATATACAACAAAGCTATATGATAAACACAAGAAATCTTACCTCCCTTCACCAAAAACAAGAGAAGAAGTCTCTTCAAATCTTTGTGCAAAATCTGAAGCAAATCCAAGAGATTTTCGGATTTAGAAAACATTGCAGCAAAGAGACTTATATAGACTTCGAATCTTGACTCAATCCTCTTGAAATGAATGCATTTTGGAGTCAAGATCCGTTGCTTGCCAAGTGTGGGAAGCAAGAGGATTGAAATGCACAAGAATAGCAACCGTATTGACTAAATCAAATGCAATGTGAAATGGCAACCAAAAACGGCGCCTAGGACATCAAAAACAACTTGGAAAGAATGATAAACAAGCTGCAAATGAAATGTAATGCCCAAGAACTCACCTTAGAAGAAAAACATTTGATTTTGATGAAGAAAAATGGCCAAGTATGGGGCGTTTTTGAGCAAAAACGTGCCCTAAACGGGCTGTTTGAAGGCAAAACAGATTCAAAACAATGTGCTTTTGCAATAAAAATCACCGCCCTTGAGCATGCAGCCAAAACACTTATGAGAGGCAAAACGTGATTTTTATACTCCAAAACACATGCATTTGCTGCCTCAAATCACTGTCCAGCTTCAAACGTTCAAAAAGAAAAGGGCAAAAATGTGTTTTTGAAATGAGAAAGCTCTCCTAAAATCGCCGCCCTTGAGCATTTTAAAGCCAAATGCAAGGTATAATAGGCTAAAAAGGGGTTTTTCCAAGTTAAAAGCATGTGCTTTTGAGTCAAAAATCGCCACCCTTGGCCTTTAAAGTGAAAACTTATGGTAAAACACATAATAACGGGCTTTTAGGAATCAATACCATGTGCTTTCAACCCAAAAATCGCCACCATGTGCATTTAAAGCAAAACGCCTTATTTGGAGAAGCAATGATGGGTTTTTTAGTATCAATAACATATATTTTCACTTTTAAAACATCAAATGCACATAACATGTGTTATTGAGTTAAAAATCCCCACCTTTGTGCCTTCAAGTCATTACTCAAGTTAAAATACACAATAATAAGCTCTCAAAATGCAAAAGCATGTGTTATTGGGTTCAAATTCCCCAGTTACACATGTTAAGTGACATATTTTTAATTAAAAATATATAGTTGCATTAAAAAATCCCACTTTTATGCATTTATAGTGTCTCATGTAATTATTTTTAATATGAAACCATAGTATTCAATAAAGTAACATGAAAATAGACTAGAAAAAGTCATTTTCACTAAAACATTAAAAACTATGGTCAAATCAACTCAGAATGAGCTGAAATTTGAAAATAAGGGTCAAAATCCACTTTACATATAAATAATAATTTTATCATGCAGATATCAATAAAAAGCCCACTTTTGGAGGATTTTTAATAAGACATGTTGTCAGGCCGAAAGACCTCACCTGCAGCATGCTAAAACCTTAATAACTTGAGCTAGACAACTATGGTTGAGGCCTAAGATAGCTCGAAACGAGCGGAATTCCAAGGGCTATAATCCTAGGGGAAAAAACAAGATTAAAAACTAAACACAAACACAAGAAAAATGAAGAAAAGACTTTAAGATTGTCCAAAATCAAGCGCTTGCAATCAAAGAAGAAAAACATGTTTTGACAAGCATTAAGATGATTAACTTGACGGAAACCTTCAAAAGAATGCATTGATAATGCTTAAATAAAGAAAAACTAAAGGACGACGAATTGCCTTCATGACGCCTTATCAATGCATTGAAAAAAAAAAGGATACGCCTACAAATCCATGAGAAAATTGTGTAGGGTTGCCCCAATTTTGTGATGTCAAAATTGATGACAACACACCTCATGGTATAGGACTAAGGACTCTGATGGGGCCAAGGGGGACAAAGGGACCGCCTTTGGGCTTAGGAAGGAGGGACTATCTGGGCACCCCATAGTGAATGTTCCTCGTGACTTCTATCATGGTAAATAAATGCATAGTGATGCTCAATCATTGGAGGTAAGATAGAAGTGACGAGATTGAGGGAAACAGTGATAGGGCACTAAACTAGGTACGCCACCTCATTTGGATGACATTGACCACATGAGGCCGATGGGGATGGTATATTCTCTCTTGGGCCTAGGGTAGTGTTGATGCGAGTTTTGTTCCACTTACACAATATGCAGGACTAAACACTCAATGCTTCGAGAAACATAGAGCTTTAAACCCTCTCTTGAATAAAGTCATCTCCCATGATAAGCTTTGCAATGAAGATCATGGAATGACTCCAAGGTTCCTTACACATGTGGATATCTAACTCAGTTGAAATGGTGTGATTTGTTGGTTAATCACTGTCATGAGCCCTAATTGACAATGTAAATGAGTAAACTCGATTTAAATATTATTTTAATAATAAATACGAGTCCTTACGGAATCAATTCATACCAATAATTGTTATATATAATATTAATAATTATTAATTATTAATATTAATAATAACATTAATATAATATTAATCTTAAATAATATTACTTAATAATAATAATCAATAATCCATTTAACAATATATTATTAAAATATTAATATAATATATAATAATATATTATTGAAATAATGAATATTGTAAACATTAATAATAAACAATATAAGTATATAGGATTATTCCTTATCAATATTAATTATTAAATAACTCATGATAATATAATATGGACCAAAACAAATATACTAATCAATTGATAATTATCTATGAAATATTAGTAGCCAATATTAATATTAATATAATCACTTAATCCATATTAATTAATTATAATCAATATAGAATATTAATCCACAATATCTCTCATTATATAATCAATGTAATTAATAATAATATTAATGATTTCTATATTATTAACGTTCTTATTGTCCATATAATATGTATTGAATCGACTTCATTATAATAGTCGACAATTCTAAATTAACGGTAATGAGTCAATCTCACTAATTGACTCCTGCGAAACATGAAACGACGGTATGTGTAAGATTGCGACCGCTCATAGGCTCAGAAAGGTATAAGTATGGTATCAACATAAAAGGTAAGGACATGGAAGACAAAATGGAGAGAGGACGGAACCACATACAGAATAAGAATACATTTATAGGTAGTGATTAAGAAGGTGGAAATGACTGGTGGAAGCAGGGAATAAAGATAATAGATAACAATACGAGTTAACCATGCGGATACCTTACCCAAATATACTAGCGTATTAACTCCATTCAATGAGGCATCGAACAGGAAAGATAATGATGGTCTTTGAGAAGGAATTGACAAGAGTCATTAACATCTCTACTTATTACTTGCAGTGCTCAGTGAGCCTTATCAACATGTTTGGGGTGGCTAAGATTGCATCACTAATCCCATTCCATCCAACACTTACGGGGCTGACTCAACTGGAGAATAGACAGTACAAAGGAATACAAAATAATGGGGATGATATTGGGAGGTGAAAACATATGCCACAGAGAGTACGATGATCAAGACTGAATAAAACAAGGTGACAAATATCGTTTGCATAGGACCTCATGTAGAGTGGGGAATCGTTCAAAGGAATGTATCAGGTAAATATATATTCATTGCTTCTATCCACCATTATTCAGTTCTATGCAAAACATAATATTAACAATGGGATATTGCGTTTGTATGATATATATGAAAATAAATATATGGTGAATATAGTATATGTTTATTATTACTTATATATATATATATATATATATATATATATATATATATATATATATATGGAAATAATAGAAGTATGTATTGAATTATATATTCGAATATTCTATAGTATATTTATGGGCGATCTATAAGAATGATCTGACATTTATATATGTAAATTATATCTTTTAATTAATAGACAATAAAATCAGAATTACATTTCAGTGGTTGTATACATATTTATTTATATTTTTTTTGGTAATATAAAATATTAATGTCCGAAAAGGGGAATTTTAGAACAAATCATGAAGGGTCCAAAAAGGGATCATTACAATCACTTAGGCACACTTACATAATTCATTCAAGGATGTCAACTTACTTGCACTTCTAAAGATTTGGCTTCACCATGTGCAATAAAAATATAACCATGATTTATGTCACTTCCAACTTTGCTCTTCAACTTCTACTATCTAGACTACTTCTACTTCTAACTTGGATGGGAAGACTAATGCATGGACTAGGACTCCTACCAAATGGAGGCTTGTCTACGACTTCAACTCCACCTAGTGCAAAGCTTCAAAGGATCTCGAATGGTTTTCATATCAACACCTTCCCCTCAATCCAACTTAGAGTACAAATCAAGGATCTAATGCCAATTGAACTTGAGTACAACTACTAGATTACCACAATGCACCATTGCATCTACAAGGAGCTAGTGGCCTAGTTTTATAGAGTCAACCAATCAAACATCCACCAATATCACCACACAATCTATCTACTTTTACTCTTACTTTAGCAACTTTGAAATAAAACCCTATTTTAATTGTGGAAGTAGAAACCATGCAATAACACCAAGTGTTCCAACTCAATCACCATGCAAAGCAGAACAATGATAAGAAGAGCAATTTTGGCATTACTTAAGCAACAATTTTCTTCAATCTTCCAACTTCTTACAAATGAGCGCAAATGGCCTTAAATAAAGGCTCAAGTACAATGAGTGGCCAAGATTAAGAGGCAAAAATCTGAAATCAAGGGCACACATTACATCCCATAAACCCTAATTAGGGTTGCCATAATTACAACCAATTACATGAGGGCACCAAACTTGTCGGCCAATAAGAAAATTACAATAATTTTTTCAACCAATGAGAACATAGGACACTTGGCGTGATATGATTGCACATGCTTGAAAGAGGAATATTTTGATTGGAGGAGACAACCAACTGCCAGCCCATTATCCTTATTTTGTTATTTGATCTTTTGATGAAGGGAAGATATCCTTTAGAAGCTCAACCTTGTCCACCTCTTTCCATGAACACCCTTACCAACCTGCAGGAGCATGCCTGCCAATTAGCAATAGCATCTCTACCAACTTGAGTCCTTAGAAATTTTCTCATTGCCATGTCTTGAACTTGCTTGATTGCACTTGTAAATTTTATGTCTTGATCTTGAAATGGTGAAGCCTTCGTGTACTTGAATCTTGAACTTTCCCTTGATCTCGCCTTGAGCTTGGTGTGAATTCCCTTGCCACTTGAGAGACTTAAACCTGAACCTTGGATCCTCCTTGTCAACCCTACCAAGTTGTGAGAGGGCCCTCACCAAGTTGCAAGAACTCCACCACCAACCTAAAAAAAAGAAAAGAAACAAATCACTCCATTTCATTTGATAAAATATTGCCAATAAAACTTTGAAAATAACATTTGATCAAGCTAATTGAGTTAGGGTTATCATTGCATTTCATTCAACTAACTTGCCCAATCACAAAAACATGAACTTATCCACATGATCTAGGCAAAAAAAAAACATGTTCAATGGATGTAACTTGATGCCCTAGGAGCTGGATAAATGATGTCAAGATTGCAATGCACCAACTCCAAATTCGGATTTGCTTAAATCTCTGATATTCTAGGCACGAAGAAGATGAGAATTGCTCAAAAGGTAGGTGAAAATGAATGCCAAGATGATGTCTTCAAACCCCAAGACCAATTCACCACCTCTAGAAGCCTTCAAACTTGAGAAAATTGCATGAAAATGGTCAATAAAATCCTCAAAACAAAATCGCCCATGGCTGGAAATGCATTTCCAGGATTTATAATCATAAAATTTTCTCTTGGAAACAATGAGAAATGATGCCCAAATGCCTCTTTAAATATCCAACTGCCCAAAATGGATGACTTGCATGGGGGAAAAAGAAATAAAATTAAATCACATCCCCTAGGATTAAATTCACCTTAATTAATTCCAGCCCTTGATTAAATTGGATCGATTGGAATTTGGGCCAAAATTATAATAATTAAATTTCCTTGAGTTTTAAAATCTCTCAATTGAAACTTGCAAACATGGGCCCCAAAATTGCATCAATTTTAACAAAATTATGGATTTAAATTAGCCAAATCCGAAATTGACATAGGTCCCAAAATTACAATTTGAAAAAAACATCATGTAGGCCCCTAATTAAGTTTTAAACCAAAGTTCCCTGACTCGCCGTGGGTCACGCAAGTTATGCTGACCTGTGGGCTGAGCTAGCCTTGACCAGTTTTTATGACCCAACAGGGTGACCCAACAAGTCATGGGTCATGACCCGCATGACTCGCCTAGTTAGCGGGTCATGCCATGACCCGCCGGGTCTGTGGTCCATGACCCGCCCGCGGCAGGCCTGGGCTGGGCTTTAAAAAAACTAAAATTTCATAGACTTTTTAAAAGTTTTTTTTGCATAAGTGTTATGATATTTGCCCTAAAAGGCATTGTAGTTGCTTTGTGGAGAAGAAGAGAGGAAACGAGAGAAAGAGGAAGAAAAAATAGAGGCCATAGGTTTGCAACCAGCCAGGAAGAAGAGCATCAAGGAGTCCACAAAATCGGATTGGATAAGCATAGGTTTGCATTGAGAGCATCAAGGAGCTCATAGCAGCTGTTCCAAGACTTCTCAACTCATTAGAAAGAGGTAAGTGTTAAATTTTCTAGATTTTGTTGATTTTTTCTTGTATGTTTATGGTTTTCCATTGTTTTTAAACTTTTTTTTGAAGTTTTATAATTTTATTGCAGCCGCATTCCAAGTTTTGAAAACATTAATTCTTCCCAATGCCTCAAAAGTGTCCATGTTGGAAATATACCGAAGAGATTCCCGATAGACAAAGAAACCAAACAAAATGCACGTTTTGTAAAGAATTTTTTTATGGTGGCATCAATAGGCTTAAATACCATATTGTTGGCATACCTGGCAATGATGTTGACCCATGTTTATTGGCAACTCCCGTGGCAATTCGTTTCTGTTATGTCCGGTTAGAAAAATATGCAAAAGAAAAGGAAACTAAAAATAGGCAACGGGAAGAGATAAATGTTATTGGGTCCCATTCATCCACACCCGCATCCGCATTCGCATCCACATCTACACGTTGTGTTGGAGAGGGTTCTTCCATGCCTCCCTTTTGTCCTAGTGCTAGTGCTTCTACTGCTGCTCCTTCTAGTGGCACTATTACCCTTGGCCCTAGAGTCCGAAAATCAAAGTTGGACAGTTATTTTGTGCCACGCACTACTCCTGGTGCATAGCCCTCGCTCGAGAGCATGGGTTGGAACAAGGAGGTCCATGATGCTGCCCAAAAACAAATTTGCAAGTTTTGGTACTTCTGCAACATTTCATTTCTTGCAGCCAGGTAATTCTCTTTTATTTGATTTCTTTAAGTTTAAAATTAAATTTTAAATTTTATAGTTTGAAGTTGAACTATGCTTTGTCTAATGATTAATCGTAATCTATTTGTGACAAGTCTCCTTATCGGCAAGGCATGATAGATTCTGTAACCATTTGTGGGGCGGGCTTTAAAGCCCCTACTGATGCTTAGTTAAGTGGCCCCCTCTTGTTAGAAATGGTTAATGATATGCAACTTGAGCTAGCAGACCACAAACAGTCTTGGAGCCAAAAGGGTTGCACCATCATGACAGATGTTGGAAGGATAGGAGGAATAGGACACTCCTAAATTTTCTTGTTTTCAGTGGAGGTGATTTTAATTTTGATTGAATAATTTAATTTTGATTTTGATTTTTTGATTGATCCATGATAATTGATAATTATTTTTCTTTATATTCAGGAACCACCATATTCTTGAAATCTATTGATGCTTCCTCACATGTGAAGAATGTCATATACTAATGTGCGGCTATTGAGGAAGTTATACTCGAGGTGGGAGAAGAAAATGTGGTGCAGGTGGTGACAGATAATGCAGCAAGTTATGTTGTTGCAAGTAAACTTATAGCTTTTTAAGTTTTGATGGAGAGGCATCTATGAGTTTATTTAAAATTTTCTTAACACTTCTAAATTTCTAATTAATTTAAAATTGCTACAGGTAAACTTTTGATGAAGAGGCACCCGAAAAAATTTTGGTCTCCATGTGCAGCCCATTGCCTTGACCTCATGTTAGAAGATATTGGCAAGATTGAATGGATCAAATCATGTGTTATTAAGGCCAAAAATATTTGCAAGTTTATCTACAAGCATGCATTGGTCCTTAGCATGATGAGGCAATACACGAGGCAAAGGGAGTTGGCTCGTCCTAGTATCACGAGATTTGCCTCCAATTTCCTCACACTAAAATCCTTGTTGACATCAAAGTCAGCTTTGACACGCATGTTTGTTGGTGAGGAGTGGACTGTCTCATCCTATGCTATGACCGTTGTGGGTAGGGAAGTGGCAAATTATATTTTTGATGAGCCAGGTTTTTGGACCCCTTGTAAAGAGATCATGGAGGTAAAAATACTTATATTTTGTTTGCAATTTTTTTTATTTTAAATTTTTAATGCACACTTGTCACTTAACTATTTTGTTTTAACATTATATGCAAATCACTGAGCCCCTCGTAATTCTCCTACGAGTTGTTGATGGAGAGAAGCCCTCTATGGGCTACATATATGAGGGCATGGATAGGGTCAAGAAGGTCATTAGATCCAGGTATGCAAGAATTGAGGATAAGTATGGCCCCATTTGGGAGATCATTGATAGGAGATGGCAAAACCAGCTTCATAGGCCCATCCGTGCAGCAGCTTATTTCCTCAATCCGTCAGTTCGTTTCCTCGATAACTTCAAGGCGGATGAGGAGGTTCTTAATTGCCTATATACAGTGATGCAAAGGATGTCTACCTATAGCACATCTACAGTGCAAGAGATAGTTGCATATAATAATCAACAAGGGGTGATTTTTGCAAGCAAGATGTGCACGAAGGCTAGGACAACATCGCAGCCAAGTAGAAATATATGTTAAACTTAAACTTAAGATTCTTAAGTTTAAGGCTTATGCATTTTGATTTTATAATCTATCCTTACAATTGGAAATGAGACTGATTTTTTTCTTTTCCTTATTTCAGATAGATGGTGGCGAATGTTTGGGCCTACAACCCCAAACCTTCAAAAACTTGCCATCCATATTTTGAGTCATCCATGCAGCGCTTCTGGATGTGAGCGCAATTGGTCCATGTTCGAGCACATCCACTCGAAAAGGCGTAATAGACTGTCTGTGGAGAGGTTGAATAATCTTGTATTTGTTCATTACAACCTCTGTCTTAGGACCAAATAGATTTTGGACACTGACTCCTCTCCGGTCACTCTAGCAAAGATCGATCCAAAGTCCGAGTGGCTCACTGAGTCTACCGATCCTATCTTCACTGAGGACCATGAGTGGGTTGACTAGGCAGACAGAGAGGCTGAAACTGTGGCTATGGTAGACGACAAGGATAGAGCACAATAAGCTGCCCGTGTAGCTGATGTTGATCAGAGTGGCACCTCACAGGCAAAGACTATGGCTTGTCAGTCATCCAGGACCTACCTCAGACGCATTTGTAGGAGGCAGACAGACTACTTTGAGGATGAGGCTGACCTAGAGCCTGAGCCATAGACTTGTTTTTGTTGTTTACAACTTTACACATATGTTTGAGAACATTTGATGTCATGGATTTCGCAGATTTTATATACATTTGACAACATTTATATTTTATAATTCTGCATATCTATGTTTTCTATTTCCTTCAACTACAATTTACGTTTGTACTTATGTGATGGATGTATGTTTATGTATGTGATCAAATTAGATTCTATTTGATGATGTTATAGTGTTTTTAAGCTTTATTCAATAATGGGTGCGTGAAACAAGTTTTAAATCGTAAAAAATCTTAGATTTTTTTTGCCGAGTCGTTGTCTTGAATTTCACCCAATAACTTGCCTTGAATTTCACACCAATTGTGGACCCAATAACTTCTTTGGATTTCACACCAATTAAGCCTTAAAATACATGAAATTTAGCACACAAAGGTGAAAAATAAAAAATGTTGAGAGCGGGAGGGGGTGAATTAGTATTTTACTAAGCCTTTTTCAAATAAGAAACCGGAATTAGAAGAGCACACAGCAAAGGAGACAAAACACAGATTCTCTCGTGGAAACCCAAGGCGGGTAAAAACCATGACATCACTAAACTGAAGGGCAACTACCCATTACATTTGAGAGCTACAACTCTCTTTATCACTTAGTTGATCAGGCATCAACCTAACCTTGAAGGCTACAACCTTCCCTTTAGAAGATTTGATAAATCCAGAACAGAAGTAGGAACTTTGTCTTCACAACAGCTTGAAGACCCTTAGGCTGGAGATGATCTCAACTCATATTAAAGTTCAAAAGACTGACTGTTAAATCAGTTTTAACATTAAAATTAGCAAACACCCGACACTTTTCTGCTCAAACCTGCTCAAGGCACACACACTTGATATAAGGAGCATGCATAGTTTTGTTTTTATGTGCCTGGCACACACGTATCCACTCGGGATCTCACCTTCTTTGAGGACGTGTAACAATTGAATTGGTTTAAAGCGTTCAAATCATTATTAGACAGCCCTCATTCTTGCGCAGACATTACAAAAGGAACAGAACGTTGATGCATTCAATGGAATTTCACTTGTCCATAAGAAACGTTTTAGAATCAAACTGAGAATAAGACAGCCTGCCATGTGAAAACATCCACATGTGTGTACAAGACAACTTGGTTGAACCGCACACAAGGAAAAAAGTGAAACTGTTGTTGAATGTGCCAGCATTCAACACTTGTCATACCAAGGAGACCATAGATCCTCTGCAGGCAGGAAGACCAACTAAGACGTAAAACACAACACATAAACACTCACAATCAGCTACGACACTTGCTATAAACCATCCACCTCAAACAACAATGACAAAAACTACACAATCTCCCCCTTTTTGTCATTGATGGCAATTTCAACAACTCTCCCTGAATAGTTGAACCAAAACCAAAACAACTCCCCCTGACAAACTACTCCCCCTTTGAAATCAATGATCATGAACCTGAAGTACAACTGTAATCCAAAAGATATAACAATGAAGTGCATTCGCTAAAAATAAACCTTTCACTGAGGTGGAAAAACACCAAGCTTGCTACGAAGCGATCTTGGGGTAGAGGTTTAGTGAACACATCAGCAACTTGTTCCTTTGAACAAACATAGTTCAACTTATCATTATTATTAGCAACTTGCTCCTTCAGATAGTGATATTTGATTGGAATGTGCTTAGTGCGAGAATGCATCACTGGATTTCTCGAGATATCAATGGCGCTTGCGTTGTCACAAAAAATACAAATAGGATCAGTAAACTCAAGCTTGTAGTCACATAAAGTATTCTTCATCCAAATTACCTGAGTGCAACATGAGACTGTTGCAATATATTCAGCTTCAACAGTGGATAATGAAATGCAAGATTGTTTCTTGCTAAGCCATGAGACCAAACAACCACCCAAAAAGAAGGCACACCCACTGGTACTTTTCTTATCATCTACGGAGCCACCCCAATCTGCATCTGTATAGGCTATAAGAGAGAAATCCGAACTCTTTGCAAACCAAAGACCAAGGTCAACTGTACCTTTCAAATATTAAAAATTCTCTTAACAGCTTGAACATGTGTTTGCTTTGGAGATGCTTGAAATCTAGCAACATAGCCAACAGCCTGCATAATATCCGGTCTAGTGGCTGTGACAAACAACAGACTCCCTACCATAGATCTATAAAATGTTTGATCAACAGAAGGAGATACATCATCCTTACTTAGTTTGCATCCGGTTTCCATAGGAGTGCTCACCGGATTGCAATCTTCCATTTTGAATCTCTTAAGCAACTCTCTAACATACTTAGCTTGGGAAATGAAAACACCTTCAGAAGATTGATTAATTTGCAGCCCAAGAAAGTACGTTAGTTCACCCATCATTGACATTTCGAATTCATCTTTCATACAAGCAACAAATGTCTTGGACATTTTGACATTGCCACTACCAAAAATTAGATCATCGACATAAACCACAACAATGAGAATGTTGTTACCTTCCTCTTTGACATACAAGTTGCTGTCTACATATCTCTTTTTGAAGCCCTGCTGCTGCAAGTAATTATCCAGTTTGTCATACCAAGCTCTAGGAGCTTGTTTGAGTCCGTAAAGAGCTTTTTTCAGCTTGCACACATAATCTACATTGTTAGAAATAAGGTCTTTCGGTTGTTCAACATAAATTTCTTCAACCAAATCCCCATTTAAAAATGTCGATTTAACATCCATTTGAAAGACTTTAAAACCTTTAAAGGAAGCAAATGCAAGAAAAATTCTGATTGCTTCTAATCTTGCAACCGGTACAAAGGTCTCACTAAAATCTGTTGTCGGGATAATTGTATGTATGGGTTATTATATTAGTAAAGTATTATGTTACTCTCGGTCGTTAGTGACCAAGAGGTTAAACAGTTACGTCACGACGTTTCGGTCGTGGCCCTTCGGGTACTTTATATACTCTCTCGGAGGTTGGACATGAGATATGATTGTATGATCATTATTATGTAAATGTACTTGCCAGTCCGGAATGATTAATGAAAGTATTTATTATTCTCTAATATATTCTGTGTTTATTATATTTCCTGTACTATGTCAGTGCAATACTAAGTTTACCCCAGCAGGTAAACATTTGGTGCCGTTGCCTAGACGTACTCGGGAGGAGAGTTGAGGGAAGGATTTATGCCCAATGTCTTAAATAAAGATAGAAATAAAAAGGCACGAGATGACGAAGGGGAAGCCGCACAGAAGGCTTTGATCTCCGCGCAACAGCGTGAATGTCGGTGTCGGCTGAGGCAACTTGCCAAAGACCAGCTTGCCGGAGGGTTGCCCGAAGGGAACCCCGGAAGTGGTACGGAAGGTGCAGGGGCCGACTGGGAATCGTTCATCTCGCCGGAACATCGGAGAGTGCGGAGTAGAGAAGAACTACTCGAAGAAACACAACTTAGACAAGTCTTGCTTCAAGAAGAGCGAGACCAGTTTGAAGACTTGAACCGTACGTGGCGTGCGGAGGAAGGGAACTACGAAGGTGAGCGCATTGCCGAAGGTACGACCGAAGGCACACGGGAAAGTATGACCGAAGGCACACGAGAAGGTACGACCCAAGGCACACGGGAAGGTACGACCCAAGGCACACGGGACGCGCAGGCGAACCCGCCATTAGAGCCAACGACTCCACACAATACGGTTCCACCCGCTACACAGATACAAGTACCATTAGTAATCGTCCAAGGGAACGTGGGTGCCGGTTCTAGCACAGGCAGTGCAGGAGCACAAAATCCACTGCGCACGCAACAACCAAAATCAGCCCGACCAACCATGGCGGCACATAAGGAGAAGTTGCCAAAATTCCACGATGATGGAAAGGACGATCCAGTACGGCATTGTCGTACGTGTGAAACCATCTGGGCAGCCAACAGGGTGACTGACCAGAACGAATGGATGAGGCAGTTCTCCGCCACACTGAGAGGCGTGGCCATTGACTGGTACGCGGATCTGGATAGAACGAACATAACCACATGGGATGACCTGAAGGGGGGATTCGAGAAGGAATTCCGACTACTACGAGATGATAATGAGATAGTCTCAGAGATTTATGGAATGAAGCAAGGGAAGAGGGAGACCGTACGAGTGTATGGCCGCCGGCTAAAGGAATTAGTCAGAAAGATGGAAAGCCAACCGGCTGACGGCCTAAAGAAGAGGTGGTTTGTCGAGGGCTTGAATCCTAAGCTACGACGAAAGATGAAAATTGTGCCTCCGACATCCTACAATGATGCATACAACCGGGCCATGGACCTAGAAAGCGAAGATAAGACGGCCAAAAAGAAGAAGAATAGATCTTTGTCATCCGAAGACGATACGTCCGAAGAGGAGAGTAGCAGCGACGAGAAGTCGAAGAAGAAAGTCACGGCCCTTCAGAAGGATATGGAACGGATGTTAAAAGAGTTTAAGACAATGAAGGGGACAACAAGCAAAGATGATGAACTGTGGTGCACGGATTGTAAGGAGAGCGGCCACACGAAGGGTGCCTGTCCCAAGAAGGCATTCTGTGACATCTGCCAGATTATGGGACATTCTACGAAGGAATGCCCATACAATTTGAAGGCGCGTAACCAGCAAATGCTCTATACACAGGAGCAGCCTTCCACATCAGATTCAAACAATAACGCATCTTCCGGAGGCTATCAAGGAAACCGAGGAGGCGGAAGAGCGAATAATAATAATTCCACCCAAAGCAGAGTCCAGTATGATGCGAAGGGACGCCCAATGATTCAATGTCGGGCGTGCAACGAGTGGGGTCACTTCGCAAGGGAATGTAGTAATAATGATGCCCCTCAGAAGCTATGTTGGTGGTGTGGGCCCGGTAACCATGAAGATGCCGATTGTCCAAAGTCTAGCGTAGAGGCCAATCTGATTGATATCGAAGGCAACACACGGATTAAAGAAGCTATACTTGCTCTTACCCGAGGGCAAGCGAAGGAAGCCCGCTACCCCCATCTCCGAACGAAGAAGCAGAGAATGGCGGAGGCAAGGGAGGAAATAGAAAGGGTAATGAAAGCCCAATGGGGAGAGACACACGAATCATCCGGACCCTACTGCACAGACGCGGAGAGGAACATTGTACGACAGATGCTTCAACTGGAGGTGCCTGTCAAGCTAGAGGACCTCCTATACACCATGCCTCAATTGGGGACAGTGTTGTTGGGTACAAAGGTTGATAAACCCAAACTAAGACACACGGATGCTTCTGTACTGGGAAACTCGGTGACAAATCCAATGCTGCTTGCCGTCAACAATGGCAAACATCCAGCCGTGGTGGAGATGGGCATCCTAGGCACCATCCTAATGGATACTATAGTAGACGGCGGATCCGGGGTAAACGTCCTTCCGAAGGACACATGGAAAAAGCTAGGGAAGCCCACTCTGTGGCCACCTACGTTTAATCTGCTAAGTGCCGACCAGCACGGAATTAAACCCCTCGGCACGTTGATGGCACAAGTCACCGTTGGTGCACAACCATTTGTGCTCGACTTTGTGGTCATCCCATTAAAACAGAAAGGGTATGACGCCATACTCGGAAGAGGATGACTGGTGGCAGCGAAGGCAAACCACAACTGGAAATGGAATACACTCTCGATGGAGAGCGGAGGCAAGAAGTTTACTATTGATCTCCAGACCCAGTTGGTGAGCGAGGAACTTGCCTCTTCCTCGGGATCTGAATCTGAAGGGGAGAATAACCCACGAGACGAAGGCAGAGAGGGGATGGATTCGGATGCCGAAGGCATACTAAAACTCGGAGGATGTCGTTCGGAGGATGACACGAATTCACTAAATGGATTGTTCCATTGGCAGCAGAAGGACTATGAGATGTTCTCACCCTCCTGTAACGCATTAAGCGTCGACGAAGAGGAGCTAGATAAATATCCTCCAAAGTACGGGGAGTATAAGGAAGGAGAAGCTACAATGGACACCATACCCGCACACCAGTCTAAAAACAAGGAGGAACCCATCTTGTACAAAGAAGCAAAGTTGAAAGAAATAAACCTCGGGGATGAGAGAAATCCGAAAACCATCATCATGAGAGACGACTGGAATCCTGTGTGGAAGATTATAGCCTTCAAAATCTTGATTCTCCTTCTGATGTATGGGCAAGAGACCATGGTCCTGGTAGAATTTATGGTTCCAAGCCTTTGGATTGCCATTGGAAACAGACTCGGTGACAGGGAGAGGGAACGACTGCACACTCTGTGGACTTTCGACGAACGAATACATGATGCCATCAACGGGACCAAATTGAAACCTTCCCTGGAGAGGATGGACCAGAGACGAGGGACAGAGCAACCGAGAGGATGGAAAATGACTCAAGTGGTCATGCAGGGGACCCGAGAGCCATTCGTACGAGCAACTAGAGAAGCCTCCAGACAGGAAATTGAAAAACACCCGTACGGCTATGCATGACCGTACGGTGGAGGGAAAAAAAAAATTGAAAAAAAATTTTGAAAAAATTTTTTTTTTTTTTTTTAAAAAAAATTTGAAAAAAAATTTTGAAATTTTTTTTTTTTTTTGAAAAATGAAAAAAATAAAATAAAAATAAAATTGAAACGAAGCAATAAAGGTCGTACGGCAACTTGGGAGCGAAGGCAAGCAAGCACATAAAAAACAACAAACGAAGACATAAAGTCCGAAGACGAAGACATAACATATTGAGCGAAGACATAATGAACGAAGACATTGAGCGAAGACATATTGAGCGAAGACATAATGAACGAAGACATATTGAGCGAAGACATAATGAACGAAGACATATTGAGCAAAGACATAGTGAACGAAGACATATTGAGTGAAGACATGGTGAACGAAGACATAACATGCTGAATGAAGACATAAGGTGCGAAGACATAAAAGTATTAAACGAAGATGTAAATTATAGCCGAAGACATATTTATGAAACCGTACGGCCGTACGACAACTTGGAGAAACGAAGGTAGCTTAGAAAAGGTACCGTACGGTTAGTATAAGTCCAAAATGATAACCGTACGACAAGTTTATAAGTTTGAAGGCGATTTGACGAAGGCATAGGTCAAGCAAAAATGACCATACGGTAATAGTTTTAATGAGTATTAAGTGGCAACTTTCAAAGTTCGAAGGGAATGAGTATTTAACCGTACGGACATCATAGGCAAAGCAAAAAAAAGGCACCGTATGACCAAACAGAGGAAAGGAAAAGGAGGGAGATGTCCGTATGGCCATTTCATTAATAAAGATACGGTACGGCAGGTTTCATATTTAGGTGAAGACCGTGCAGAGGCTATATGAATTGCAAAGTTACAACCGTACGGTCGAAGGAAGAATACATAGAAAACAACATATGGCAATTTTAAGAGAAGCTCGCAAGTAATAAAAGCTGAATCGTACGGCCTTCTTTGGCAAATTAAAAGTTGGAAGGTGAAACAAGAGCAAGCGTACGGCACTAAAAGGTGTAACAGGAATACCGTCCAAGCAATGTAGCATTTCGTACGGCAAGGAATAAGTCTGGAAATCAAAAAGAGTATAGAAGAATTTAGTTCTTGACGGCAAGGAAGGATTGGCAACAAGGAGAAGATTTTTTTAAATAAAAAAAAACGACGACAAATCAAAACAGTTCAAAATGAGTAACTTATGGTACCAAAGGGAAGGGCAAAATGAGGTAGTAAGGAAAACATAAGCGCTTTACAGAAAAGAGTATGGGATCAGAAGAAAATCACAAAATGGTGTGTTCCATAGACTTCTGTGTGGGTTTGAGAGTGCTAAATTGGTCTTGGCGGCGGGGGCGCTGCCCCTCGACCCCGCCCTGTACCGCGACAGGGAGCGCGCTTGGGGCTCTGCCCCAGGACCCCGCGGGGGCGCTGCCCCTCGACCCCGCTGGGGGCGTTGCCCCTTAGACCCCCAGTCGGTTCAGTTATCAACCCTTGGAGAGTGTGACCTGTTGATGAGATTGGAACTGCTACAGGCATGGAGTGTCTGCATGCCGGAGGTGAAGAGAGCACTGGAGCAAGTCTTTCAAGAGGGGTACTACGCTTTGAGGCACTTGGAGTAAGTGTTGGCTAGACGTGAGACTGTCTTGGTGGATGCACAGAGAGCTCGGGAGGAGCTGACCACCCAGTTGGAGGCAGTAGAGCGACACTTGGCTCAACGTACCCAGGAGTTGGAAGTAGAGAAGGCAACCCAGGTGGCTATCAAGGTCAGATTGGCTAGGGAGACAGTATGGTGTTAGTGGAGGCTATAGCTAAACAGTATGTTTTGGAGACAAGTTTGGTGCAGGCACGAGAGGAATGGGATGTGACCGAAAAGACCTACTGGACACAGCATTGATGGGGAGGGCGGCACTTCATCTTTTCAAGGACGCCCCTCTGCCCCTTCTCAGTGATTTTCTTCTTCTATGTGGTGTATTTCATCTCCCTGTTGTTGTAAGTCGTCGGAGACGACTTGTTTTTTTGGGGGGATGATGTTGTCGGGATAATTGTATGTACGGGTTATTATATTAGTAAAGTATTATGTTACTCTCAGTCGTTAGTGACCGAGAGGTTAGACAGTTACGTCACGACGTTTCGGTCGTGGCCCTTCGGGTACTTTATATACTCTCTCGGAGGTTGGACATGAGATATGATTGTATGATCATTATTATGTAAATGTACTTGCCAGTCCGGAATGATTAATGAAAGTATTTATTATTCTCTAATATATTCTGTGTTTATTATATTTCCTGTACTATGTTAGTGCAATACTAAGTTTACCCCAGCAGGTAAACAAAATCCACACCTTCAATTTGAGAATAACCCTTGCAAACTAAACGAGTCTTGTTTCTAATGATCTTACCATCTTCATTTACCTTGTTCCGGAATACCCATTTTGTACCTATCACATTTTTGTTAATGAGTCTTGGTACAAGCTTCCAAATGTTGCTCTTTTTAATTTGCTCTAACTCCTCTTTCATAGCAGCCACCCAATGCTCATCTACTGCTGCCTCTTCAAAACACTTAGGCTCAATCATGGAAATAAGTGAAGTCATCATCCTCAAAATAGTTAACATTTTGCCTAGCATTCCTAGTTCTTCTTTCAGCTATAACTTGTTCAATAGGGTGATTCTTTTGAACAAACTTTGAAGGAGTTTTAAAGTTAGAGGCATCATGATCACTTTGAGAATCATACTCGGAATTATCATGTGAATTTTCAGCATCATTAGAAGTAGAGATTGTTTCTTCATGAGTAGATTGAACTTTACCTTTGTCATTCTCACCACTTTTGCTAGCTGTAACAACTTGAATATGTGGAGGAGAAGAAGGTACAGCAGTGGTGGTTTGAGTTTTTCCTTCTTCAGGGCTGTCATCATTCTCACCAAGTTCATTAGTACCTCATGAATCTTAACATTAGCATTCTCTACTAATTTATGTAGCCTTTTATTGTAGCATTTGAATGCTTTACTTTTAGAAGAATAGTCAAGAATAATTCTCTCATCAGATCTAGATTCAAACTTTCCCAAATTATCTTCATCTCTTCTAATATAGCATGGACTCCCAAAAATTTTAAAGTACTTAACAGTAGCTGGTTTACCTTTCCAAAGTTCATATGCAGTCTTGTTGAACTTGGGTCTCAACAACGTTCTATTTTGAATATAGACTGTTGTGTGGACAGCCTCTCTCCAAAAGACATATTTTACTATTCTTTCATTCATCAAGCAACGTGTCATTTCTTGAACAGTTTTGTTTTTTCTTTCCACAACACCATTTTGTTGTGGTGTTCTTGGGGCTAAAACCTGTTTCTTGATTCCATGTTGCTCACAAAACTTAACAAAATCATTTGAAGTGAATTCTCCCCCATTATCAGAATGCAAACATTTGATTTTCACATCCATTTCATTTTCAACCAGATTTTTAAAAATCTTAAACTTCTCTATATCTTCTGATTTTTCTTTTAGAAAAGTAACCCAAGTCATACGAGAAAAATCATCAATAAGAAGCATAAAGTATTTTTCACCTTGAAGACTTGCTGTCCTAGTTGGTCCACAAAGATCCGTATGAACAAGCTCAAGTGGCCTACTGCTGAAATGATCTTTTAGTTTGAAGGAAGCTCTGGTTTGTTTTCCCTCTTGACAATTTTTGCAAACAACATCAATTGGTTTCTCTATCACAAGCGTATCTCTTACAGCTTCCTTTTTACTGATTTTGATAAGATTATCAAAATTTACATGCCCAAAACGCTTGTGCCAAAGCCAAGCATCCTCTACCTTGCTCAAACAACAGGTCTCATCATTAGAATCATCAAGAATATAGAAATTATTTGCTGCTCTAGTTGCTTTAGCTATGACATCAATTCCTTTTTTAATAGTGCAAGAATTTGAGTTAAAGCTAAGGTCATACCCTTGATCACATAGCTAACTTACGCTTAACAAATTGTGTTTCAACCCTTCAACATAAAGAACATTCTCAACAATGGTTTCATCATTATTAATTAAGACAATACCTATACCAGCAACCTTTGCGAGCTACCTCCAAATCTAACCTTTCCACCTTTCATTTTCTTGAGAGAATAAAACTTACTTAAATCACCTGTCATGTGTCTGGAGCAGCCACTATCAACATACCAAATATCCTTCTCACTACTGGCTAGAAGAGCTGTTTGAACAACTAGAGCTTTTAGAGGTGTCTCTTGAACTTTTCTTCTCCAAACTTTAGTCACTTTTGTCATTCTTTTTGGTTCAACATTGTAAAACAAATCTGCACTATAGCTGTTGCAAAATCTTGAAGTATGGCCAAACTTATTACAGCTGTAGCAAATTAAGTTGTACTTCCTAAAGGCATTATTTTCATGCTGAAAATAATTCTTGAAAGGAGCAGCTCTATGTCCAAATTAGTTACATGAAAAACAGTAGCGATAGAAAAAAGGTTAATTTACCTTGTTAGGAGCAGGCTGACTACTTTCCGGTGGTGAAGATTTTGATCAAGTTGCATGCCAACTCCTCTCTTATCTTTGGTAGGTCTTTGAGAACCAAGAACGTCATCTAACGTAACATTACCACTCTTGAAAGACACTTCTTCACTGAAAAGCATAGAAGTTTTACCTATGTTTCTAAGAGCAACGATTTCAACATCTAGCTTGGCAATGTTTTCTTCTTTTATCTAAATCTGATTTTCCAGATTCTCACGAATCCTTTTAGCTTCTTCATTCAGGATTTTAGAATCAACAAGTTGAGTTTCAGCCTCTTTGAGAGATGTTGCAATCTTCAACTTTTCAGCACTCTCAACTTGTAAAAGGTCCACGAGACTTAGATTCTTCTTTTTAGTTTTCTTTATCTCAGTTAGAGCTGCAATCAATTCAAGTTCAAGATCCACTTCATCATCTTCAGCATCTTCATTTTCTTCGGAGTTCAAGTCATCAACAGCCATGAACATAACTTCATTAATACGAGAATCACTTTCTGCTAGAAGAATCATCGTTGTCATTTTTTGAAAACAACACCTTCTTGCCCTTTTTAGATTTCCAATTCTTCTTGGCAAATCTCCTAGTTTTCCGGAATTTAAATTCTTTCTCATCATTGTTGTCATCTTCTTTATCAAACGGACACTTTGAGGCAAAATGACCAAGTTTTCCACAGTTGAAGCATTTCAAACCAGATTTGTCTTTACTTTTGTTAAGGCTCTTTTTCAGCCTTCTAATGAGGTAAGCAATTTCCTCATTGGAGTCCTCATCCGAGCAATCACAGAGATTATTTTCCTTGTCCTTGCTCCTTTTAGAAACCTTTAAGGCAGATTCAATTTTGGAAGGCCCTTCAACTGTAGTCCTCATCTCATAGGCAGTCAAGATACCATGCAATTTGTCAACTGTTAGAGTGTCCAAATCTAATATTTCTTCAATTGCAGAGACTTTAGCATCAAGCCTCATGGGAAGAGAACGAAGAATTTTTTGAACCACGGTTTTCTCTTCAACATTTTCTCCCAGACCTTTTAAAGTGTTGACTACCTCATCAACACGAAGAAAGTACGCAGCAATGTTTTCATTGTCCTTCATGCGAAGACCTTCAAAGACAACCTAGTGAGTTTGAGCTTTAGCCTTCCTAACTTTGTCATCACCATGATATGCATTATGCAATTTGTCCCAAACATCTTTTGCGGTAGCACAGTACATGACCTTTACAAATTCAGCTTCAATTAGACCACACAAAATCGCATTCGTAGCTTTGGCATTATTCTCAAATTCTTTTTTACTGTCAGCATCCGCAAGAGGAGTAGAAGGAATAGTGTAACCATTCACAAGACTGAGATAGACATCACAGCCAAGAGGCATGATGTAAGTCTTCATGCAAACACTCCAAAATGCATAGTTGTTTCCATCAAAAAGAGGTGCACAATTCGTAGCAAGACCTTCTAAGGCACTCATGATGGGCACAATGATCGAACTCTCAAGCTTTTAAGCACGAGAAGAGAGTGACATGCTCTGATACCAATTGAAAAACAAAAAATGCTAAGAGGGGGAGGGGGTGAATCAATATTTTACTAAGCCTTTTTCAAATAAGAACCCAGAATTAGAAGAGCACATAGCAAAGGAGACAAGACACAAATGAGTCCTCTCGCTCTCAGTTGAAGATCCGGAATTTTCATACCATCATTATGCTGCAAGTTTTCATAGAGCTTTGAATTTCATTATTACATATTTACATACTCATAGCATTTTAGTTTGATCTATCTCATTGTTTTAGTTTAAATTTCATATAGATTAATCTTCATTTTAGTTTAATTTCAAAGCATTTTAGTTTGATTTCATTGCATATAGATTAATCTCCATTTTAGCAAATTAGTTTATTTCTTGCATCTACAATCATTTAGACTAGTTTTCATTTGCATGCATGAACAAGATTCATGGAGATTAGCATGTTTGCTATTCATCTTTGAATCTCTCATTCCAGGGTGTCCTTGCATGGGTTGACTAGGTCAATCTGAGGGCCTTATAATCAATCCCTGCACATACTTGGATAGAGAGCTGTGAGTCGATTTGTGAGGGCTCATTCTTGAGTCTCCTTGCATATAAAGATTCACAGAAGTGTACCACATCTTGGTGTACACATTTTGGCGCCCACCATGGGGCTTGAACCCACGACCACAAGTTCTGCATTCTGACTGATTGTTATCGACTAAAGGCAAATCATATGAACTGAAGTATTTTGAAATGGATATGGGTTATGTGGGCTTTGACAGTGAATGAAGTTTGCTGTTTTTACATGATGTTTGATGTTTTTATATGACCTCTGTCTGAAATTTTTGAAAAGTCTTTTCAGCGAGTTTGATCCTCTGGTGTTTGCTTTGTTGTCTGCATTGCCATCATCAGTCAAAGGCAACTCTTTGGCCTCCAAAATGCAAACAGCAACGTAACTACATGAAGCATTTGTCTCTATCACAGCATTCAATCTATCGGCATTTGTCTCTGCTGGTGTTTGTTGGCATTGCTTTTCGTTGCCTTACCCACGCTGCAAAATCACATGCAAGGAAGTTGTTTAGTTGGACGCACTGTACCATTCCAACAGCATAATCTACACGGAGTTTTCCCTGAATCTTTCCTTTCCAATTAAAAAGACTTTTCCAATTAATAACGCACACTTCAAAAATCAGAATTTCCCCAATTATTCGCACGAATCTGAAAAAGTCTAATTGCATTGCTGAAAAGTGGCTAATGATTCATAACTTTCCTTAGTCTTTTAGTTTTTACGTAGATTTAGTTTTTTAGTTGTTTTTAATTAGATTTTGTTAAAATTTCCAATTTAGATTAGATTTTTTTACTTTTTAAATTTTAATTAGATTTTTTTTTAATTTGGTTAATTTAGATTAGATTTTTTTTAGTTTTTAAATTTTAATTAGATTTTTTTAATTTTATTAATTTAGATTAGATTTTTTTTAATTTTGATAATTTAGATTAGATTTTTAATTTTTTTAATTTAGATTAGTTTTTTTTTTAAATTTAGTTTAGTATTAGATTAATTTAATTTCAATTTCAGTTTTGTTAATTAATTTTTTTAGATTAACTTTTTTTTAGCTAGTTAGATTAGTTTTTTTTTATTTTGTTTATTAGTTGTTAGATTTTAGTAATTTCATTAATTTTAGATTTTTTTTAATTAAATTAGACTTTTAATTACTCTTTTTGTTTGTTTTGTGTGGGGAGATTAAAAAAAAAAAAAATTGTGGGCATTTGCAGGTGCTAAATTTTGGATTGTAGATCTTTGGATCTAAGGTACATTCTTAAAATCCATATAACATTTGGTTTGGGCATTAAAATTAAGCTCTTGTGTTTGGCTTGAGTGTTACACGCTTTCCTAGAACACCTTTTTTATGCTCTTAATAGGAAATGAATGAACCTAGATTTGCTTTCATTCAAATTTGTGTTTAAGTGAATGCTTGTCTTTTAAACTGTAAGTAATTCTTGGTTTCAAATATCAAAACATCTCATTGAGTAATCTAGGGCATGGATTCATTCCTAGTTTACATGAAGAGTTAAATGCACCACTTTGTGGACTCACTTCATGTTTACTTGGAAAGTTAAATATTCCATAATTCAAACCCTCTTGCACTTATGAGTAGTATTGATTAGTAGTCTTAGATTACTTGTGATTGATCTAGATTGCTATCTTGGGTTATTGGACTCGCTCATCTGTCGGCCCCTCGTTCCACCCCATGGTTGCAAGGTCAGCGCCGCATTAAAGGGGAGGGGTCTACATAGAAAGAAGCGTTAATTGTTCCACCAGGGAACCCTTTTGTGCTTTTTGGAACTCACTAGTTTTCTAGGGTGTGGACTCACTTTGAGTTTGTGTGAGGAGTTAAATGCACCACTTTGTGGACTCACCTCACATTTACTTGAAGGGTTAAATGTACCACCTTTAGTGCTTTCCCATACTTTTCGATAGTGAATTACTTACATTTTCATTTTCTAGAAGGCCTGCTTGGGGATTTCATCACCTCAAGGGACGACCTTGACTCCCGTGTTCCGACAGAGTAAATATCGGGAGGTGAATCCAAAAACACCTCTCTTGGGAATGAGTTAGATTTCACTCTTGGCTAAACCTCAAAGAACTTTATACCTTTGAGAAGTGAAGGAGGAGATTTGGGTTACCGTCTCCCCCCGGCTGTGTGATTTCTGATTCTTCTCATCTATGGATTTGGGCCTCACGTACCTTGCGTATATCGAGGACACCCTTTAGAAAAGCCATGTATATCCTTGTAGACAGCTTGCTAGGATGTTGTTGTGTTCTAAGTGCCTGCTAAAACATTCTCAAGAACATACACAAGTAGCATCTTTAAGAAGTAGCATACTAAGTCACTATTCTTGTTCATGTGCAAGGTTGCTTTTCCCTTGCTCATTGTTTGAAGACAACTGATTGCTTGGACTCCTTGATTGTTGTCTTATGTGCTTGATCAATGATAAAAATCTGTTGATGTACTTGATCTTTTAAAACGAACACAAAAACTGAGTTCCTGAGTTGAAGCACCAACCTTTTTACAACTTGCTTGATTTTCTATCCTGTCATTAGAGACCTGTCTTTGTCCTCTAGGGATAGCATCATTTGGTTTACAAAGTCACCTTGAAAATAATTGTCAAGTTGAAAGACTATTCTTGGTGAGAGTTTATCTCTAGAATTGTTAGCCACATTCTTGGAGAATTTTAGTACTCTTTTTGTCCAAACCATTTCCATCAAATTCAATTTCAATTATATTTTGGCCTAGTCCAACCTCCTGATTCAAAAGTGCAAGGGTAGTCACCATTTGATTTGAGGCACCTCTTTGATAGTGTTGGTAACGCCTTTTGCAATTTCTATCTTACCATCTCCCTTTGGACATTAGAGAACTTTGATTATCCTAGTTTGGTGTTGACATTTTGTGAGGCCATCTTATCACCAAGTGTCTTCAATTCTCAGTCTTCCTTGGTCAGTCTAGGTTAGATCCTAGGTGTTGTCATGTTGCTTAACATCCAAACAAACGTTAATGGTATCAATTACACAAGATGACTCTTGGTCTTCTTCTTTCTTCTTCCCTTCCCATGTTTTTCTTCTAAAGTCTTCTCTTCACATGGGATATTCTTCTAGTCTTCCTAATTCTTTTCCTCTTACTATCTAGTCTATTTTCTTCTATTTCATCTCTTCTGTCACTTCCATGCTCGATTCTTCTTCTTCCAAAACCATGAATTACAAGTATCTTGCTATGGAACCTCTTTTAAAAATGGATGATCTTGAACTCATTGCTGAATTCAAAGAGTTTTGTTCCTCTAACAGTCCTTCTAGATATGGCAAAGGTGATAAACTTAAGATAAAAATAGAAAAAAGATTGAAGGAATCAGACGCCTTTGCTAGAATTATCAACATGATCCTGTCACGACCTCCTTCTTCCAAAAGTCTTTCATCTTCTAAATCTTCCAAGTCATACCATGATTCTTCTAAACATTCTTCATATTCTAAGTCTTCTCATCATTCTTCATCTCCCAAATCTTATCACGACTATTCTAAACATTATTCAAATTCCTCATTATCTAAGTCTTCTTCTTCCACTAGGTCTTCACCTTCCTCTTCTTCATGATCTCGTTCCTCTTCTACTTCTCCCAAGAGTCTTACTTCTCTTCATGAGACATACCATAATGAGCAACGGGATAATACTTGTGATACCTCTTCCATGAAAAGTGCCACACCCACATATGACGACTATGATGACTATTATGATGGCTATGATGATGAACCCTGTAGTCATACCTATGATGCTTCTATTCATAAGAGTCCTCCTAGCCGTGTGCTTGTGCTTACTGGAAATAGGTCATCCCATTGGATAGATCGAGATGGTGATCCATATGACTCTAATTTTGAGAGAAATTATGATATTTGTTGTGACCAATACGATACATCTACTTTTATTGAGGAAGAGAAATTTTTCCGCGCTGATTATAAACGTAGATACTATGAGCATGTCTCCTCTAAAAATTCTCCTGCTGAAAATAAAGATTTTACTCTCAAGCAAGATCATGTTAATGCTAGACCTTTGTCTTGTGATGGTTCCATTCCATCCCCTACTTCCAATACTCCTACATCTCCTAAAGTCGCCAAGTCTTCCAAATCTTTCACAAATCCTATATCCGACATAAATTCTAATGCTTTCCATGCAGTTCCCTATAGTTATCCTCAAGGGCCATCTCTTAAAGATACTCAAGCTAACCTTCACTTGGCTGCAAATACTTCCAATAATGCTAAATCTAAAGTGCCTAAACCTTTATGCGCTATAATGCCTACTTCAACTATTCCTTCACCATATTTTCCAAAGTCTTCCATACAATCCCAACATGCTTACTTATCCTTAGAAGTGGCTCCATGTCAAGAGGACTCCAAAAATGATAAAGAAAAGAACATAAAGAAAGATCAAGATCAAGAACCCTCCATGTTATCCAATCCTTTTCATGATGTATCTCATCCGTTTCATGGTTTTTTTAATCCTTTACGCCCTTCCTCATTCATTCCACCATATCTTAAGTCTTCTCCTAAGCAAGATCAAACTGCTACTTACACTGTTGAGCTTATTGACAATCAAAATAACCTTACTACGCTTGCACTTTCCAAAGATGATACTTCCATTAAGGTTATTAAAAATGTTGTTACTTCCGATGTTAAGCCTATTCAAGAGACAAATTTTGCACTTGTACTATCCAAAGATCCTTGTCAAGATCAAAGTCTTCCATCTTCTTGTTCTACCATTCCATATTCACTTCCGCTTTCTACTCTTCCTAAGTCTTCGCAAACTTTGAATGATCCTATCGAAGAAAATGCTTTTATTTAAGATGTCCATGATCCTATTGAAAATTCTAATGCTCACTCTGAAGATGCCGATATCCTTGGTTGTCATATAGATGCTGATGAACTTATTGATTATCCTTTTGCATCTTCCACTTCCATCCTTGGACTTCCTCCACCAATACCAAAAGCTTCATGTCTTCCTTCCATCTTGGGCCCTTATGTCCCTTCACTTTCCCCTCCTAACTATCCTACTTCATCATCCATCTGGGGTCCTTATGTCCCTCCATCTCCTATCTTTCCTCAAGATCAACATAGATGCATACCCTTGAATCCTTTTCATCCACCCACCCATCTAAACCACTCATATCCTCCTTCCACACGTCCCAAGTCTTTTGGAAGTAACTTGAATGTTCAATATAAGAAAAAAAAACAATACAAGAATCCATCAAAGAAAGAAGATCACCATGTCTCCTCTAATCGACATGGGGGCATAAAGTCAAAAGAGATATCTAAGAAGAAAATTACAAGACAAGTATGGGTTCCAAAATCCATCATTCAAGATATTCTCTCTAAGTCATCAAGAGGAAATAAAAAGCCTAAGGCTATATGGATTCCAAAGTCTCTCGTAAGAGAGTCTCATGTTGAACAAAAAGTGAAGTTGACATTCAAGCTTCCAAAGACTTCCACTTCATCTTCTTCCAAAAACATTCTTCCATTCCATGTGCCTAAACCACAATCTCTGCTAAACATTCACCATATTTCTTCACGTATTCCTTCATTCAAGTTTCCTCCATCCTCTCGCCACCCTCCAAGGTGTGCATCGATGTTGATCTTGTCTTCTTTTCCATCTACTCTTTCACAATCCTTCCATTCATTATTCTCTTGCCTTCTATCATTTTTCCTCATTTGCATATTCCTCCTATCTTCCAACTCCACTCGTTTTACATAAAACCATATCTTCCATTTTTCTCTTCCATTTTCCTTTCCCTATCAGCATCTTTGAGCATATCATTTTGAATCCTTGGCATATCATGGTTTATCCTTTCAAAGACCATTATCTAAAAGCTTGCCTTCTTCCAAAAATTATAAAATTTATAAATAAATAAAAAATGAAAAAATTGAAAATGTGCCATGGTGAAAACCTGGAAACAGGTGCCTTGGTAGCAAAAGTAAAGAGAAATAAATTCGTCCTATGGTGAAAACCACTCCCTTGTGGTGCCTTGGATAAGTACCATGATGAAAACCTGGCAATCAGGCATCATGCATAGTTCTTCTACATCTTTCATCCATCCCGCCTTCTCTCTTTGATCTTGACAAGGTTTGACCTATACATGAAAATTTGGCTATCTTGTGAGCTATCTTATGATGATCTTGCTTTCATTCCCTTCTTGTTTAGCCTTCATATTTATTTTCCTCCATTCATTCTAGCCTTTCACTATCATTTTCCCCTTTGGTCTTGATCTAATAAAAAAGAGTAAAACACGATGCTATGAAGCCTCTTGACCTGTCTACTCCTTTGGACTGCATCCTTTCCTTCTTTTGCATTCCGCTTCTGTGACTTATCCTATGCTGACCTTTTATTGCTTGTCCAAATGCGCTTTACATGACAATTTTTCCCTAGTTTGGGTACTCTTGAGGAGTTTGTCCTTGAGGATTTCTTCCCTCCATTCTTCTTCATTCTCTAGTCTTTCATCTCTTCCATCAACTTGCTACTCCCTCTTGTCCTCCACCTTGCTAGACTTTGAGACTGCACGATGTGATCTTGCTTGGGAGTTTGATGCCCATCTATCTGGGGGCATCCTTTGTATATAATTATTGATCCTGAAAAAAATCCAAAAAAAAATTTGATATATTCTCAAAAAATTCCAAAAAAACTCATATATGATGCTCAAAAAATACAAAAAAAATAAAAAAAATAAAAAAAAATTCAAAAAATAAAAAATTCAAAAAAAATAGAAAAAGTGCCTTGGTGAAAACTTGGAAACAGGCGCCTTGGTAGCAAAAATACAAAAAAATAATAAAAAGTCCTGGAAAAAAATTTTCAAGTGGTGAAAACCTGGAAACAGGCGCTCCTTGAGACCTTTGCACCCCTATTTCTTAGCATGCATCCTCGACACTTAACCTTTCTCCATCATGCCTTGTCCTTCTTGCCTTGGTTTGGAATTGGTCTGTCTTTGTCTAGGGGGCATCACTGTGTTAACATTGGTCTCTTGGATATGCTTGTCTTTAGGACACCTCGCAAACGGTGTTTTTCAACACCAACCCAACTGTGTTTTTCAACACAACCCCTGACATCGAGTGTTTTTCAACACTTATCAGTTTGGTCTTATCCAATTTGGTCATGTGATCTTACCTGCTTGCAAGCATTCGATCCTTATCCTCGGAACTCAGTATCAGTTTACACACTTAAAAATTTTAAACGCAACATTTAATGCTTGAGATATGTCATGATCTTTTCTTTGTGTGCTGACTGATATTGATTTTCGTTAAGTGTCCTTGTCCAACAAGTCTCTCCGTGATGCATAGCTAAAGGACTTGGGGCATGGGGCATGTTTTTATTTGCTTTCTGCTTGTGGGTGTTGTCTTGAACTTCTTCAGTGTCTCTTGTTGTCTCCTTGACACACTTAGGAGATTTAAGGCATCATCCTTGACTATTTTTGCACAACCATTCTCATGGTCATCCCGGCGTTTATGCCTTGCTGCGAGCATGGTTTTGCTACATTAAATTGGGTAAGCTAACATTGCAGTCATCTTGAACTTTATGTCTTTGATGCTCATGTTAAAATCTTTCCACATTCCAATCTGATATAAATCACATTCATATCTTCATAGTTGCGTTTGTGACTAGTGTTGATTGTGTGATTGTCCGATGTCCAGTAATAACGGCCCTATAATGAAAATAAGTTCTTTTACATTCTCTAATGAATGATGAACACAAAAATCCTATGTTACCCTATTGCAAGTACACCTTTGCATTTTCATGTAGCTTGCATTATTTAGATTTCATGTTAAATTTGCACTTTTAGGCTGCATTATGAGTTTGAGAGGGTTTCCTTCATCTTTCTTGTGGACTTTTAGTCAACTGTGGTCACGTTTTGATCTTCATTTCCTTACCTTCTTTTGTGATCTCAAAATTCCCTATCTTAAACAGTTGATTGATTTTGGGGCACTTCTTTCTGGAGGCAAATTCTCTTTCTTCTCTCCATTTCTTTCCATTTCTTCCAAACTTCTATCTTCCATTCGCTTTCACCCCACTTCTTTTCTTCTAATTCAACCTTGGGGCATAATCTTTCTTGCTGATCTACCTTGGTTCTGTTATTCTTATATCTTTCATCTTACATCAAGAACCTTATCTTTAGTTCGATTTGATCAAATTTATCAATTTACTGTTTCTCCTCTATCTCATTTCGATTTCGATCACAAGAGGGCAGTACCTACCAAACTTCAATGATTGATTCAGCTTTATCAAATTTATCAATTGCTTCTCTTAGGGCAACCTTGCTTGAGATTCTTATCTATTATTTGAGACTTGACAATTACCTATTCACAGGTGTTGGCCTTGTCTTTTTCAGTCTACTTATCTATGTCTTGATGTGTTCCCATCCGTCGAACACACATCTGGGTTGTTTTGTGATCCCAAATCGATCTCACACTTCAATTTCATTCTTTGACTGCATGTGATCCCGAGTCAACCTCACATTAGTCAAAGAGGGGCAAATGTATGCACCCTAAAATGGTCGCCTAGAATTTGGGCCCCATTTATTCAATTTAACAACATCAATTTTCTGAATCAATGTGTTGCAATTTTCAAATTAAACTTCTTTGTTCAAATCGTAACCATTTGAATTATTTCATTTCTTCCTGAGGTTTGAATATTTCATTAATTTTATTTAATTAATCAAAAGAAATAAATTCCTTTTAAATAAATAAATTAATGTTATTTAATTGAAATTAATATTTCTTAAATGAAATGATGTTATTCAATTAAAATCCATTTTTAATTAAATGACTTTATTTTATTTAATTAATATTCATTTCTAAATTATATAATCTTATTTTATTTTATTAAAAGATATATTATTATTTTCAATTAAATAAATAAAATATCTTCTCCAAAATACCTTGTGATGGAAAAGGAAACAAGTCAGTTAAAATAAAAATAATAATAATAATTTCATTATCCTACAAACTTTCTAAAATCGACTTTTGTTTCCTCTTTTCTATTTATCTCAATTGATCTTCAATTTGGCTTCAAATCCACATTTCGCTATAAAATGAGCCCTCTGGCTCTCAGTTGAAGATTCGGAATTTTCATACCATCATTATGCTGCAAGTTTTCATAGAGCTTTGAATTTCATTATTGCATATTTACATACTCATAGCATTTTAGTTTAATCTATCTCATTGTTTTAGTTTAAATTTCATATAGATTAATCTTCATTTTAGTTTAATTTCAAAGCATTTTAGTTTGATCTCATTGCATATAGATTAATCTCCATTTTAGCAAATTAGTTTATTTCTTGCATCTGCAATCATTTAGACTAGTTTTCATTTGCATGCATGAACAAGATTCATGGAGATTAGCATGTTTGCTATTCATCTTTGAATCTCTCGTTCCAGGGTGTACTTGCATGGGTTGACCAGATCGATCTGAGGGCCTTATAATCAATCCCTGCACATACTTGGATAGAGAGCTGTGAGTCGATTTGTGAGGGCTCATTCTTGAGTCTCCTTGCATATAAAGATTCACAGAAGTGTACCACATCTTGGTGTACACACCTGGCACACACGTATCCACTCGGGATCTCACCTTCTTTGAGGACGTGTAACTGCTGAATCGGTTTAAAGCGTTCAAATCATTATTAGACAGCCCTCATGCTTGCACAGACGTTACAAAAGGAACAGAACGTTAATGCATTAATGGAATTTCACTTGTCCATAAGAAACGTTTTAGAATCAAACTGAGAATAAGATAGCCTGCCATGTTTTTAGAAAACATCCACCTGTGCATACAAGACAACCTGGTTGAACCGCACACAAGGAAAAAAGTCAAACTGTTGTTGAATGTGCCAGCATTCAACACTTGTCATACCGGGGAGACCATAGATCCTCTGTAGGCAGGAAGACCAACTAAGATGTAAAACACAACACATACACACTCACAATCAGCTGCGACACTTGCTATAAACCATCCACCTCAAACAACAATGACAAAAACTACAATAAAAGGGACCCCCAAATTAATTTCAATTTCACCTTGGCATTGAATTTTAAATGTAAGATGGCCTCTCAAATTTTTTATGTTTTAAAATTACAAATTGGCATCAATGTTGTATTGAATTTTAAAATGGCATTGACTTTTTAAATTGTAAATTGGTTTTCCAATTGCATTGATTTATCTTGATTTTTTAAATAGCATTGATTTTGAATTATAAATTGGCATTAAATTTTCCTTGGAAAATTAAATATAAAATCGAACCCAAATTATCATTTGAAATAAAACATTTAATGAGCCATTTTGAAAGGAAAATTTCTCAAGCATAAGGATTTTGCCATCGAAATTGCCAACTTGATCTCTCCATCTTGCACAATCACCTCTACCAACTTGCAACACCACCTCTCCCAACTTGTAAAGACTTGCTTCCCAACTTGTAAAGCCTTGCTTGCCAACTTAGCCAAAAATAATTTTCTCAATAATAATAATTCCCCTTGGCTAAAAGAAAATTATTTTCTCATGTTGATCTTACCATTTCGAAATGTTGAGCTTCCATCAAGTTAATTGAAATTTTGCCAAGATGCAAGAGCACTCCTACCAACTTGCAGGAACATGCTTACCAACTCGCAGGGACATGCATACCAACTCACAAGAACCCTCTTACCAAACTGTGAAAAGTGAACATTAAAATTACAATTTTGACACTTAAAATTTAGATTCTTCAAGAATTATTTGATCAAAATTGCACGATTAAATTGCCCAAATTGATCTATCCATTTTCCACAATTTGCAAAATTTCACCAAATTTCCCAAAAAATTGTCCAAGTCCACAAATCCCAAATTTTGCTTAAAATGTCAAACCAAGATTGCTTTTTAATCAAATTATCCAATCCATATCTTTAATTTGGATTAATAAGCAAAATCATTACATTTAGGAAATCAAGTTATAAACTTGATAAAACTCAGCCTTTATTGTTTTCAAATCCACCATTCATCATCTTGAACCTTATTTCTCGAGTCTTCAAATTTGGTCCAAATTTTACCTTCAATCTTTGATCTGAGAAAATTGCCCGAGCAAGTTAAAATAGGGGGGTCCCCAGAAATTGTGGGGCAATGGTGCGAAAACCTCACAACAGGTAGGGGTGTTTGAAGTGGATTCACTCTGAGAAGGGGGGTGTGAATCAGAGTGATAAATTTTAAAACAAAATAGAGTTGAAACACAATATATGAAGATGACCTTAACAATGAAAGAAACAAGTTTATGCAGGAAGACACAAAATTGATTCTGAATTTATTATGGATACAAATAACATTGACTCCTCATATTAAAAGCATTATATAATTGTTCCATTAATAAATGAACCATCTTGTTTATGCTTTAAACAGATCAATGAACAGATTTAAAAAGGAAATTTTACAAACTAAGATGATGACTGATTTGGACATTGAACTATGAAAGCTTTATGAGCAGACTGAAAGTATCGGAGCAATAACATAAACACCTCATTAAAATATAACAGAATAAGACACAAATGACATCACATAACACAAGTAATTGCTGAGTGGAAAACCCTCCTGGGGTAGAAAAACTACTCCAAACCTGTATGCTTTTATTGATTCAAAGAGCACCAACTCAATACATATATGTTTAGCAGCACCAGCTGCAAGGAGCACCAACCCCTATCTCCAAAGTGTGTCTATAGCAAAAACTAATAATCTTACAATTGCATTATAGACTTGCAATTATAAAATTACTAGCTGTTGAATATTACATAATGATATGCAATGTTTCCAACTACAAGATATTGTTCTCATAGTACAACAAGTGTCTTTCAATACACAATATATTCAAAACCTTTTTCATTGCAAATGACTGTTATATCCCTTTGTGTTTTGTATCTCAGTTTTTATCTCTTTTATTTTTACACTCTAATAACTCTCCATCACACACATTATATATCTTTTTGTGTATGTTTACATATATATGTAAACGACTGTTTTAGAGCAGAGATAACAATTAAACCAATAACTGTCTGAATAGAGATAAATGTCTTCAAATGGTTGCCCTCGAAGTAGGGTAACAAACCCTAGATAGGGTTTGCAAAATAAATCAACCTTTGCAGAAAGAAAATAGGTATTTCCTTTTACTAAAACATATTTCTGCAGTTTTCCAAAATACTAGCAAAAATAACCAAACCAATGTATTATCCAAACCAGAGTAACGAGAATCGCCGCGATTCAGGCGATTTCGTGATCCGATCACCCTTGGCCGATTTTTTGGGAGCCAGAATCGGAATCGGGCGATTCATGGGGCCTGAATCGCCTGAATCGGCGATTCTTGGCGATTTCCCCAAAAATCGCCGATTTTTGGGCTCGGGAATCGGCCGCGGCAGTCATTAAGTGAAAGTTAAAAAGTTTTAAAAAACTCAAGTTTTTTGGTTTCTCTTTTAGGTCGTTTTGCTTACTTATAACCCTAAAAGGGCTTCTATTTCACTTTTATGAGTTCAAGTGAGGGAAAGTGAGAGAGAGGAATAGAAAAGAGAAAACATAGGTTTAGGAACAGCAAGAAAGAAGAGCATCACTTAGAGCATAAATCTATTTGGGGAGGCTTGAAGTTCACATTAGGAGCATCAAGGAGCCAATAGCAACACTCCTCAACTCATTTCCAAGAGGTAAGTGTTGATTTTTTTTTCCATGTTAGTGTATTCTTCATATTTTTGCAAAATTTGTTTAGTTTTAAGTTAAGGACAGTCACAAATGAGGACATCTCACAGTGACTGTCCCTTGTGTAATTGCCACTTGAATGTATTGCTATTCAACCACATTAATGCTTTTCTTCTTCAACAAATGAGGACGGTCACTCTAAACTTTAAAGACAACATGATAATGTACACTCACTGTAAGTGTACATTATCATGTTGTCTTTACAGTGACTGTCCTTATTCAAGTGGCAATTACACAAGGGACAGTCACTATGAGATGTCCTCATTTGCGAAAAGGACAGTCACACATGAGGACATCTCACAGTGAATGTATTGCTATTCAACTTGAGGACAGTCACACATGAGGACAGTCACTATGAGATGTCCTCATTTGCCACTTGAATGTATTGCTATTCAACCACATTAATGCTTTTCTTCTTCAACAAATGAGGACAGTCACTCTCAAGACAACATGATAATGTACACTCACTGTAAGGACAGTCACAAATGAGGACATCTCACAGTGACTGTCCCTTGTGTAATTGCCACTTGAATGTATTGCAGCTATTGCTATTGAACCACATTAATGCTTTTCTTCTTCAACGAGGACAGTCACTCTAGAGTCTAAACTTCTAAAGATAACATGATAATGTACAGTGTACACTCACTGTAAGATGTCCTCATTTGTGACTGTCCTTACAGTGAGTGTACATTATCATGTTGTCTTTAGAGTGACTGTCCTCGTTGAAGAAGAAAAGCATTAATGTGGTTCAATAGCAATACATTCAAGTGGCAATTACACAAGGGACAGTCACTGTGAGATGTCCTCATTTGAAATTGTGACTGTCCTTACAGTGAGTGTACATTATCATGTTGTCTTGAGAGTGACTGTCCTCATTTGTTGAAGAAGAAAAGCATTAATGTGGTTGAATAGCAATACATTCAAGTGGCAATTCCACAAGGGACAGTCACTGTGAGATGTCATCATGTGTGACTGTCCTTTTCACAAATGAGGACATCTCATAGTGACTGTCCCTTGTTTAAGAGTCTAAGACTATTTAATAACCATTTAACTTTTCATTTAATTTTCTTATTGCAGCAGCCTTGAGTTTTAACTTTCATTTCCCAAATTTCCACAATGGGAAAAGACCCTTCTTGGAAGTATACTGAAGAATTTCCGGGAAGGACAAAATATCAAACAAAATGTATTTTTTGCAAAGAAATAAATTCCGGTGGCATTTATAGATTCAAGTTTCATATTGCTGGTATAACTGGACATGATATCACAGTTTGCACTAAACAAACTCCTGAGGCACAACATGAGGTATATATGCAAATAGAGAACTTTGAAAGAGAAAAGTTAGAGAAGAAAAAGAAACTTGAACAATTGCAAGCTATTGGTTCCCCATCCCCATCCGCATCCGCATCAGTAGGTTGTGTTGGAGAGGGTTCTTCCAGGCCACCATTTCGTCCTAGTGCTAGTTCTAGGATTGCCACCACTGCTAGTGCTATTCCTTCAGCTTCTACTTCTGCTACTCAATCTGCTAGTTTTACCATTGGACCTAGAGTGCGGAAGTCGCGACTGGACAGTTATTTTTTACAGCGCACTACACCTGGCTCACAACCCTCGCTTGAGAGCATGTCTTGGAACAAGGACATTCATGATGCTGCAAGGAAACAAATTTGCAAATTTTGGTACTTTTGCAATATTCCATTTATTGCAGCCAGGTAATTAAAATTTAATTTATTTTATTTGGTTTTCCTTAATTAAGATTTTTAAGATTCTAAATTCTCTTCATAATCTATTTGTGACAGGTCTCCTTATTGGCAGGGCATGATAGATGCCGTAACTATTTGTGGTGCGGGGTTCAAAGCCCCTACCGAGTCTAAGTTGAGTGGAAATCTTTTAGACGAAATGGTTGAGGACATGAAGGCTGAGCTAGAGGAACACCGACTAGAATGGGTCAAAAGGGGATGCACCATCATGACTGATGGGTGGACTGATATGAGGAATAGAACACTCCTCAACTTTCTTGTGTCTTGTGGAGGTGATTAAATAATTTAAATTCTGATTTGTTGAATAATTGAATGCTAATTTAATAATGATTCATGATAATTAATTGTTTTGTTCTATTTATTTTGTGTAGGAACCACCATGTTCATCAAATCTGTTGATGCTTCTGATCATGTAAAAAATGCCACATACTTATGTGAGCTTATTGAGGAGGTTATAGCAGAGGTGGGGGAAGCAAATGTGGTGCAGGTGGTGACAGACAATGCAGCAAATTATGTTGCTGCAGGTAAACTTTTAAGTTTTTTTACTTCTCTGATTTAACTTAATTTCTAAATTGTAATTTCTAATTAATTTAAAATTGTTGTAGGTAAACTCTTGATGGAGAGGCACCCTACAATATTTTGGTCTCCTTGTGCGGCCCATTGCCTTGACCTCATGTTGGAGGACATTGGTAAGCTTGAGTGGATCAAGGCATGCGTTGATAAGGCCAAAAATGTGTGCAAGTTCATCTACAACCATGCACTCATCCTCAGCATAATGAGGAAATACACAAAGCAAAGAGAGTTAGCTCGTCCAGGCATCACGAGGTTTGCCTCGAATTTCATCACATTGCAGTCCATCTTGAAAGTGAGGGTAGAATTGAGGTCCATGTTTGTTGGGCCTGAGTGGACAGCCTCTTCCTTTGCCACCACCACTGCAGGGATAGATGTTGTGAACACAATGTTTGATGAAAATGGTTTTTGGCTACCTGCGGCTGAAATATGCAAGGTAAAATTTTCACAATTATATAATTTTGTTTTATTTCTAGTTTAAAACTTTAATATATTATTGTAATTTAATACTTGACTCAATTGTTTGTTTTATAATGTAACTTACAAGTTACAACTTACATTATGATTATATGTAGGTTTGTGAGCCCATGGTATCTCTCCTACGAATTGCTGATGGCGAGAAGCCCTCTATGGGCTACATCTATGAGGGCATGGATAGGGTAAAGGAAGCCATTAGAAGCCAGTATGCAGGAGTACAGGAGAAGTATGAGCCCATTTGGGAGATTATTGATAGGAGATGGCAGAATCAGCTCCATAGGCCCATTCATGCAGCAACTTATTATCTAAATCCTGCATTTCGTTTCCGTCCTGACTTCAAGGCGGATGACGAGGTTTACAGTGGCCTATTTACAGTGTTGCAGAAGATGGGTGGTGATGTCCCAGCTACAACCAGAACCATAGAGCTAGACAAATTTAATTATAAGGAAGGAGTTGTCTTCTCTAGTTCAATGGCCATAGAAGGGCGGTCATCAATACAGCCAAGTAACCATAAAAATAATATAACTTTAAGTTATATATCTTTTAAGTTTTTAACGGTTTAACGGTAACCTTTATCATTTATGAGACTAATTGTTTTTTCTTTCATTTATTTCAGATAGATGGTGGGAGACGTTTGGGTCCTCTGTCCCAACCATTCAGAGAATTGCCATTCGGATTTTGAGTCAGCCAAGTAGTGCCTCTGGATGTGAGCGTAATTGGTCCATGTTTGAGCATATCCACTCAAAGAGGCGAAATAGGTTGTCTGTGCAGAGGTTGAATGATCTTGTCTTTGTTCATTACAACCTCCGACTTAGGACCAGGCAGATTTTGGACCCTGATAGCTCTCCGATCACTCTAGACGAGGTTGATCCAGAGTCAGAGTGGCTGATTGAGGCTACCGATCCTGTCTTCACGGAGGAAGACCATGACTGGGTTGACCAGGCAGATAGAGAGGCCGAGGCAATGGCCATAGCAGAGGAGGAGCTTAGAGCACGTTCAGGCACTGGCAGATGCACACGCACACGTAGAGACTCTACAGTTTCAGCCCCTGCTGCTGTTGTTCAGGAGTCTGTGTTACCTGCGGGGGCTATGGCTACTCAGAGCTCTAGGACCTACCTTAGACGCCTTGTTAGGAGGCAAAATATAAATTACTCTGAGGCTGAGACTGAGGCTGCGGCCGAGCTAGAGGATGATTTAGCTTGAGGCACTTGGCAGATAGACTAGTTTTTTTTAATTTTATTTACAAACATATGTTTCATAACTTCACAAGTATAACTTTCATAGATCTTCATCTTGACATACATATATGATTTGATGTCATTGGTTTTATGATTTATCATTTATGCTTTATCATAGAGTTACACTTACATTTACATCAGCTATGTCATTGAAATCTTATGTTTTCTATAATTCTATTTACTTCAAGTTCAGCTACAATTTACATTTTACGTATGTGATGGATCATGGATGAACCTTATTTATGTATGTTAGGCTTTAGCTTCTATTTGATAATGTAAAAGTGTGCTTATTAAGTCATATTCAATAAATGGTGCATGAAATAAGTTTTAAATCATTAAAATCTCTAAATTTCAAGGGTTTTTTCACTTTGCCGATTCGTAGCCGATTCACTGGCGATTCACCGCCGATTCGCGATTCGATTCGGCCTTGCCGATTCCGAGCCGATTCTGATTCTCGTTACTTTGATCCAAACCCTTGAGTTAGGGTTTCCAATAGTGTACACAAAACTGAAATTACAGTTGCAACAACTGCAACTTCTCTTGCATCTTTTTCCTTTTAAACAGAACTCAAGTTCAAATACGGTTGTGACGAAGTAAAGAAACAATTGCAACTTCTTTTCTGAAAACAAACTTGAATCTTTTCTTTTTCACTTTCTTTTTACTACATTTACCATTGAGAAACAGATAAAGAATTGTCCAGATGTTACTTTTCACAATGATTATAAATGGCAGACCAAATCCCATGAAATCTGTTCAAACCTCTGTTTCCAGCTCAAGCAAAGACCATTAATACCTTTTCAATAGCGCACAGTCCAACATACCTCCCATTCAAACAAAGATTCTCCACCAACCTGCTCAAACCTATAATTGAAATTTTGTCATGGCGGCTAGGGTTTCAACCTTTCTTTGAAAGCAAACAAGTGACAATGTTACCCTATTTCCTCTTTTTCCCATTGAAAAATACTTTACCAAAATGACTTATCATTTGAAGTCCACTAAGTCACCGACATAATAATGGACCCACATGTTCCAAATCCACCTGTATTATTATAACCATTGTCCACATGTTGACTCAACATGATTAACATTATGTAAGCCAAGTAAACATTATGCAAGGTTGTGACAAGTCAGGCAAAGCCGGCTCAAAAGTGAAATCATTAAACATTGTTCAAGTAAACCAAATAATATGTCCTCTTGTCAGTTTAGTGTTGTGATTAATATCATACCTTATACCATCAAACACTTGTAATAAGTGTTTTATATTTAATGCAACCCGATAGCCTTAGGCTATGAAGTATGTCAAGTGCTTGGTTAGCACTTTAAAGATCAACCAAATGAATGTCAACCTTTATATATTACCTTTAACCAAGTGCTTGGTGAGCACTTAAAAAATTTAAACTGTAATGGCTTTTTGAACACTAAGACATCCATTGTGATAATAAAGCATACTGTGTAACCAGCTGAGAAACATTATCACAATGACATGTAAATGGCCCAACACATAGAGAACATTATTCATCATATCAATTGAGAAATAAAATGCACTGAAATCAAACCATAGAGACTATATACCAAAGCCATTGAACCTGTGCATTATATACCTATTAAAATCAAGAAGCAATCTGCAAGGACACTGAATTCATCAGTAACCATGATACATCAAACCACTGAATCGATATTAAACTATGCTTCTGAAAATATCATCAAACTGCCAATGCCAATGTATATACTTTTTGTCATCGAGGACAAACACGAAGGGGCAACAAGGGGGTCTCTAGGACACCTCATCAAGTCACCCTACCTTATCACTTTTATGATTGGGACATCTTAAATCTGATTCAAAAAATCTATTGATGATCTGCATTACCAATATATGTTTAATTTTAATTCAACAATATTTAACTATGAATTATGTTTTTGATGATTCCTTGGTTGCAGGATCTCAATCAAAGGAAAAAAGTATTTCTAAAACCCTACTTGCTTCAAATAATTGTAATCTAGGGCAAATTTTGGGTACTCATAATTTGGGGACATTACAAGTGGTATCAGAGCATGTTCCTGCTAGCCTGAGGGACATGATGATGTACTGATTACCCCAAGAGATAGATCTAGTCCTAGTTGTACATTCCTACCTCTTGTGGGCTAAGTGTTGAATCAATTACACCAAGAGATGAATATGGACCTAATTGGACATTCCTGCCTCTTGTGGGCCAAGTGAACTAAGTGTATGTATATTCATGTATATGCTCTGTGTTTTCATGCATATGTCTTGTGTCTAGATGTATTCATGTGTCTACCATGTATATTGTTTACATATATCCATATGTATGCTTCAACTTTTTATGTGTATGCTCCATTTTTGGTTCATAACTGATGTGTTTCTCTAAGAAAGCATCCTAGTTTATGATTGCTTGGGGAGAAGCAATATTGGGCAGGGCAGACTGTCATGTCCCTTTCTTGAAATAGGATTAAATAATAAACAATAATAATTAAATTGAACATGCAATTGTGGTTGTATATCCACTCCTAAGATTGTAATTGTGGTTGTACATGTCAACAATCTAGTCATTAAAAGGAGTTCACCAATAGATGATTGATGCTATAGATAATGTTCTAAAACGATTGTTCCACATGATTGATCTCAAGCTCCTACATTATTGCCTTGGACTTGAAGTGTGGCAGCAGAAGAATCATATTTATGTATCTTCAATAAAATACGCCAGGACATTGCACAAGAAATTTAGAATGGAAGGTTGCTAACAAGTTTGCAAATTTCCTGCCATAATCCATCACCAAAAGTGAATGTTGCCACTCTTTATCATCAGTTGATTGGGAGTCTTATTTACGTGACTTATACCATGCTAGATATCAATTATGTTATCAACTATCTTTCTAGGTTTATGGAGGAACCTAAATTGTCAATTGGAAAGCAACAAAGCATGTTTTGAGATACATCCATGGTACAATGGCGTATGGCCTAAAATACAAGTAGAACGGAAATTGTTCCATGCATATACAAGAAGCATACTATGTTGGCTCAGTGGTCAACAAGAAATCTATTTTAGGCTTCATTTTCTTTTTGGGGTCTGGTCCGATATGTTGGTAGAGCTAAAAGTGGACCACTATTGCTCTCTTCCATAGATGCAAAATATCTTGCCACAAGTGGAGCTATCTTTGATGCGATATGGTTACATCACATTTTGACAACTATGGGTGTTCCTGAGACAAGTCCTACGACTTTGTTTTGCACCAATTAGAGTGTGTAAATCTTGTTCACAATCCTATTTTTCATGTGTAAATCTTGTAAATATTGAGGTTCAACATCACTTTATTCATGAGAATGTTCAACAACAAAATATCCAACTCCAATTTTGTCCAGCTCAAGAGAAGTCTGCTGACATATTCACCAAATCTCTTGGAACTATGAAGTTCGAAGCTTTTTGAATTCCGTGCTTTGTTCTCTTGGGAAGATGATGTAATGAGTGGAGGATTGTTTGCTTTTAATTATTACATCATTGTTTGTTAAACCAATTGGTAGTTGGTCAGCTAGTTTCATATTCAGTTCACTTTGTAACTGATTTGCTATGTATTTATCTGCTGCTCATTTTTGTGAATGATATCGCCTATTTTGCTCATTCAAATTCTCCAATCAATCATCTTGACATAGAATTTATTTTACAAAGATTTCAATTGGGTTTTAATAAAAAAAATTGGGATCCTAAATGTCAAGGAGAGTTTTTGTCCGAGCGTTTCTTGTTCAAAAAGAAATCGATGTGAAACCTCTTAAATTATTGGAAATAAGAACTAGGATTTCAATTTGGAAAAGATTTTTACGGTGAAGAATGGTATAAATTTTTGGAAAATTAAATGAAACTAGATTGAGTTAGATGAGGAAGTCTACAATTACATGTCTAGGAAGAAACATGGTGAAACCTAGACAAGAAACTAAAGATTAGATCAATTTAAATTTGATGTTCTCCAAAATATTTTATGAAAGAATTTGGTCTAATAAACAATCTGAATTAATGCTCCAATAAGGGATCTAATGGTGTTGAAAATGAAAACTTGTGATGTTTTAGGGAGATTTAGTTTGGAAACAACCTAGGGAGAAAGGCTTCTTAATAAACAAAGGTTTTGGATTTACTGAATTTCTATATGAATGAACTCATGGACAATTATAACTGTACCTAATTTTTTATTTCTAATTTGGATAGTTATGATTATAATTTCCATGAGATTAAGTGATTTTAAAATACTGAAAAGACTGTCAGCTAGTGATTTAGTAAACTCTTATTGATAGATCTAAATTATGTGTTCAAATGAATTTATTGTACAATCACGGACATAAGAATGATTAGATTCACTGAATGAAATCTGAATATATTGGACATTTTGTTTTCAAACATTTAGGAAACTTGTTCTTGAAATGATAATCAATTGATATTCAATATTAACAAAGAAGATGACGGCTCCTTAAATAGAGAATACAAGACGATCTTTCCATAAGGGGAATGATCGAGAACAGAAACACAAAAGAGAAGGAAACTTCCTAAACTAACTAAAGACGGAAGACATACAAGGAAAATCAACTAAGATGATCATTATAACAATAATTTGATAATATTATTTTAATACTCTCCATTAATGGTCATCCATCTAACTACCCTACAGAAAGCATAATCTGCAAATCTTTTGGACACAAATACATAGAAGCCTGCCTCCTTCGCTTCAAAACACTCTGCGACATGAGCATGTTGCTAAGAACCTTCTTGGTTCTACAGAACTTCTAGATATGACCAAGATTGCCACAATCCTTTAAACTTGGTGTTGGGTAACAAAGTCATCCTTCCTTTTATCCACAGATCAAGATCAGCTTCAAAAAACTTCTATTTTTGTTGATAAAAAAATCAGCAAAAAACTCTGAAACCACGATTTTGTGGAAAAATCATCGAACCCTCAATGTGATGTTAAAATCAAACCTTTATTTTTGTGAAAAAAATGGTAAAATGCAAAAAATGGCAACAAAAGACCACAATTTTTAGGACAAAATCATCCAAAACACTCCCTGATTTTTATGGAAAAAATCATACAAAACCCTGTCATGATTTTTTTGTAGAAATAAAAATCAAAAAACCCATCATGATTCGTTTTTTGGAAAAAATCAGCAAACCCAGAAAAAAAAAGGTCTACATGATTATTTTGAAAAAAAATCAAAAAACCCCATCATGATTTTTCGTGGAAAAAAAACTAATAAACCCATCATGATTTTTTTGTGGAAAAAAATCAAAAAACCCACCATGATTTTTTTTGTGGGAAAAAACCAGAAGACCCTCCATGAAATGCTTCAGATGCTGCACAAACAAAAACCCTCAACAATGTCTGCAGAAAACTCTGCCAAAAACAGCTTAAAAAAAAAATTGTGATTTTCCTTGGTGGAAACCCTTGCACAAATGAATCCTTCAATGATACCCACATTTTATTAAGAAAATTCATCAAAAAACTTAACCCAATCTAATACCATGTTATTTAAAAAAAAGAAAAATGAAATGATAATCAATCGATATTCAATATTAACAAAGGAGATGAAGGCTCCTTAAATAGAGAATACAAGACGATCTTTCCATAATAGAAACAATGGAAACTAGAAACACAAGACAAAAAGGAAGCTTCTTAAAACTTACTAAAGACGAAGACATAAAAGGAAGCTTCTAAATATCAACTAAGATGACCATTATAACAATATTTTAATAGTTTTGCTATCTCAGTATTCTACATTTGTCCTTTTTTTTAAAAAAAATTATCAGACAGGATTTCCTGCAATTAGAAATTATTCCCAGCAGGAAGTTTGGAAAACTTTCTTTTAGGACAATAGTGCAGATGGAAGACTACAGCACAGTTGCTTTAATGTCTGCCAATTATGCTCTAGTATGTGAATGTTAAATATTACCCTTGAATAAATCTAGTGTCTGCAGTTGCTCTAGCATCATCGATTTAAGCTAGTGTATATGAATTGAGTCGGTGTCTCTGATTTGCATTGTAGTTTGACTTGACTGCTAAATCTCAATATGACTCATAGGTCTAGAATGTTTGAAAAATCTATACTTTGACAATATGAATTTACAAATTCAATAGATATTACTGAACGTGCTGTTTTTTGATTGAATTTGATCCCAAGTTTATCCCAGAGCATTTGGGTGGCATCTGCATGGCCAAATCTGGTAAATATTGAAAATTTCTTTTTCCAGCATTTTCTATATCTTTGCAAATTGCATTTTCAGAGGCCTCTGGAGCACTTCTTGGGCCCAGATTTTCTGAAAATCTATTATTTTCATTTTTTGGTGTAGGTCTTCTGGAGATCTTTCTGATGAGCAAAAGAAATTTGATTTTCAACCAATGGGCTAGAAATCAGGACCCTACCAAGTTGGTATACCAAGTTGATTTTGTTAGTAATAGATCTAGTCATTCATTTCAACTTCCAACAAGTACTTAGGTGTAGTCTCTTTCAATTCTAATGGAAACCATAGTTCAGAAGCCTTACTAGTTTTTTGGTTCATCTAGTTAAAAACATATAATATTGCTCATTTTTTGTATTAATGAGACAAAGTTGTAGGCATGCATCTCTTCCATCAAGTTTCCTAACTTGTATAAATGTTATATTTTAAATAAGAGCTATTTTATAATTCACATATTGTTTGCTGCATAGTTTACAATGCCACTAGTTCTCCATTGGGTATTGACATTTAAATTCCTGGACTAATTCAGATCAGATTTGGTCAGGATGAGATTGTCCTAATGTTTACATGTGATTCCAATTTTGTTTGGTGACGCAAAATCTCCTTAACAAGCTGAAACTTGTTTTCTTTCAGGAAACCTTCAGAATCTTGGTTACCATTATGGTAACAAGATTATATTGGAGTTAAGAAAATTGGGCATCCTCAGCCAGGATGGATACATTGTCACTTTCTCTACTTCATGTCCAGCACATTTGAAGATCGTGCATGCATGATCTTTGAGCATGCTCTTCTCGTCATAGACTCTCACATCACATAAGCTCTAATGCTCTTGTTGGCAAAGGGTCCACGTTGTGGCATACATTAGCAATCACCTTCCATCACTAGAGGTAGGAGATGCTTTGTGTGACACCCTATGGCCTAACTTGTTAGTGTGCACACCTGTTCCACCTGGTATGGTGGTTTTCTTTATGCTTACTATAGTTAGCTTTTGTTCTTGTGTAATAGTTGTTACAATGGTACACAACACAGTTGGGAGATAATATCTCAGTGTGGCCGCCCGAACCAGTCCTGACCCGTATAGCATTTAAACGCTAGAGGGCCGCGTTTTTTTAAGGAAAATGTGCTGAAAAACTCTGGAAAATATCTGTAACCTTAAAAATGCACTCATAAAATTTCTATTTAAATGAAAAAACGTGACATTATTTCATACGAATAATATACCGAAATTCAACGAATTTCAAACAGAAATTTAATGTTCGGCAAAATTTGAATTTCATCTATGAAATTCGCCGAATGCTGTGACTTAGGTTGTAGTAATTGAACCATTGTATTATTGTAATTATGAATGTTGTACTATTTATGTACTAGTTGTAGTCAGATTTGTGGAATCCATATTATTGACTATTAAGATTTCTTATCGCACATAGTATGGGTTATGTATTGTAATCATAGATGCAAACTCGCCGAATACTCATCCATAAGTCAAAAACTCACGAGTTTTTTTTGCTCAGCAAGTTTTTACAACTTTTACTCACAAAAAAACTTGCAGGATTTTTTTTAATAAACTCACAGAGTTTTTTGTAAAAACTTGGCCAGAGTTTTATCAAAAACTCACCGATTTTTTGCAAAGACTCGGCAAGTCCAAGTTAAAAACTCGGCAGTGGCTTTATAAGATGCACAGCAGCATCAAAAAGCGAAAAAAAATCATTTTGTTCGGTTTTGATTGCCCAGCGATGGACATCTTAAGTGGATTTGCACACAAACACATTAAAAATGTTGCATTTCCAAGGGAGTTCAAACACGTTTAAAGTAGATTTACGCTACGGGCCCTACCCCAAGATCCTGCAAGGGGTGTTGCCCCTTGACCCCGCTGGGGGCTGCCACTCCCAAACCCTCACTTTCAAACTTAAAAACAAAACAAGAAATTGGTGGGGAAATCACGTTGAATCAAGTTGATGTTATTATACCCACTTTATTGAGTTCCAGCGATGAGGAGTTTGCCTTGAGGGATGATTAGACGACCTCCTTCACTACACTTTGACATTTTGCACTTGTTTTACTGTTGTATTTACTTATGGTTTTACAATGACAATTAGCTATTTTAATTTTGCTTCAGACTATCAGGCTACTAGCCATCAGCATTCCACATGAGGATGCCATTTTGTACCCAATTTGCATTTAAGTATATCTAGACTCAGCATGTTTCTTTTGTTTACTCATTTACTGCCCCATTGGCTGCATCTCCTCATTGAATTTTGCAAAAAAAAATGCATTTCTAATTAAATTTAAGCAAATTTTTAAGTTGTCAAGTTTTTCGCTGAGTTTTCTTTCTGGCCTTGGCGACTTTTTGCATTTGGCAAGTTTTTCAACTATGATTATTATTATTGCTTAAATGAAAGAAAATATTCTAGCCACTTTTTTGCAGTGTTACAATTGTATGCAATATACCCTTATTGCTCACATTCCAACAACTCAAATAGAAATCATTGCAAAGATAACTGAAACAAAACCCTACTAGAAATATTTTTATCAAAGATCAATGAAATATATGTCAAATGAATGCACCACAAATTAGAATATCCAGCCAAATTTAGAAATTAAACTAAAACGAATGAGGGGAATTAGCACTGTTCCCTTTCAAAAATTTCAATATGCATGCCTCACCTATATTAAAAAAATAGAATTATGAAGTGTCTTTATTAGTCATGTACCTGGCTCTCCCACTGTGCAGCAACATTTGTCATATCTTTCATGCCAACTGAGAGGTTTTCATTCTCCACAAATAGCCTCTCTATTTCCAAGGATTGAGAATCAATCTACAACCATTCCATATCATATAGCTAAGAAAAAGGTGTGCATAAATCAGAGTGCTTAGTAATATGAATGCACTCACTCTGGTCTTAAGACAACAGTAATACTAACCTCAGCTAGAAGCTTTTGTCGTCCACTTTCTAGCCTTTCAACCATCAATGCAAGATCGTGAAGTTCTTGATCACGCTTCCCCTTCTCTTGCTGTCAATTAAAATTAGAAATTAACATGAGGACTCAATTTTAAAATCTCTCAAGAGAGCCAATGCCTTTCCTTGTTTATAGAATCCAAACATTAGCATGGTTTGGTCTTGGAGTATTCATGAGAAAACAAGCATGCATGCCATGATTATATTTAACTGGCCAAAAGAAACTGTGAAAACCAATAAAATTCATTAAGATGACACAAGATTTCTTGAAATATGCAGTGCTTAAAATTAATATATATATGAATTTATAAATGTATTTTAATCAAGTAAAGAATTGTATGATACAAATCAAAACAAGTGACTTCAAATATATAATTACCAATATACTAAAAGTAGCAGAACAAATAGAGTAGTCCATTTCACCACAAGTACAGGCATACTCCCAGTTAATTGTTGCTATGGCCACTCGATGAACAATGAAAAAAAATGAATCATTTTCACAATTATCATCTAACCATGATGTGTTTCATTTAGTTCTCTGGAGACAGGATTTCTGTACTAAAATCTGAATTCATTACAAACACTTTTCTGCTGTAGAAAATCATGTGGAATATTTTGTGTGAAATTTTCAACATGCTTTCCTCCTTTTTTCTGGCATACCTTGTAGCCATGGTATGATTCTATTCTGGTGCTATATCTTCGTTTATATGTCTTTGACTTCTAGGCAGCCATCATGACCTCTATGCAATTTTAATTTTGTGACTGGAAGTTATATTTTCCCATTTTATTTGGCATCTCTTTTGACGACTTCTACTGTTTAATCGTGATAAATTCATCAGTGCATTTCCATGCCTCTCACCATTCAAAATCATGGGCACATTTTCTAACTTCGTTTCAGACAATAGGTCTCTGATATCTCTTATGCCTTCAACTCAGCTAGGATGGCACTTTTTCTGAAAGCATGTTCAACTTTGGAAACTAAATAAAAAAGAGCAGAGAAATTTGATTATGACAAAAGAAATGACTTTATATTAAATAGAGTTTTTATAGGTCATACCTAGCTAATTTTGTCATGTTTCAGTTTAACACAGAATAATCAAGTATAATAAAGACCTAACCATTCTCCATAGATCTAAGCTAACAAACGTAATTCAGAGAAGATGCAAAATGCCTATTTGTTTAAAGATTCAAACCAATTGGGATCAATTAACCAACTAAATTAACATGCATGACGAGTGTATAAAATTTTAATTAGAATTGGGATGCTGTCAAAATATTACATTAGGCATTTAATATATAAAAAACCTTAAAACAAATAAAACTAAAAATTATTTCCAAAATACCTTCTGATAATCTGTTGTTGAAGAACTTGCGTTGCCAATCTTCTCTACTGCAGCTTCTAAAAATTGCACATACAATTACAACGGGCACAAAGTTAATTCCAACATTTTCATAAAAAAGAACTTCTATGAGCACTGTATGATTAATTTTTATTTTCTTCACTAATGTAGATTTCTGCAAAACACTTTGTGAGATTTGGATTCTTTTTAAAGGTTATCTAATAGCGTGACAGATATGAGCCTAACAGTAGCCGCTGCAACTGATTCTGACCTTACACTAAAAAGTAAAAACCATAGGTTGGAAACAAAAATAATCATTGAAATTGGAAAATAAAAATACTAAATTGATGGAAACTATGTTGAATCACTGCTGTAAGCCCTAGATTTGAAATTCATATATGTGAACAGGTTACCGAACAATTAACTCACATATTTCCAGAAACTGTTTAATACTTAAACCAAACAGAAATCTGCGCAGGGCAGAAATGTTTGTTGAATATTTTGTCATTGATGTCAAAGATACATTATTTTTCTATGCTTGGCTTTCTGAAAAGAGAATTGGAATGAAATGAAAATCACAAGCTGCTGATTATTCATAAGATCTTCATCAGCTACTTGGTTGCTGTCAGCTAGTCTACTTCTTTGTGCCAAGTCAGATTGCCATGTCACCGGTTGAATTTTCAAAAGGTTGAAAAGTCTGTTGTCTTATTTTAGAGTGATTTTCCTAATTAGTGACGGCTTCTAAGGTAATGGTTTATTCCTTTTTTGCTGCAACAGTTTTTGATACTTGGCAGCTGGTGTTGTTCTAACAGCATCAGAATATGATACTTGGCAGTTTTATTTGAAACCGATTCATTAATTTATTCATCCTTTTCTGAACAATGGCTTCAGATTCTTGCATTGATTGTGAGTGGGTGGCCCGTTTATGGTAATGGCTGTGTAACGTACTTCATAAATACTTCAGCCGTCCCTTATAGTTTATGGGTCGAGCATGTATGCTGCATGTTAAGCTTTTCAAATATTTTTCTGCCGTTAATCGCTGTCTTCATTTATGGCACGGGATACATTTTGGTGGTCTTCAACGTGCTGGTTACAAGTGGTCAATAACTATTTCAGGTTTCAGTGCATTTTGAGTTTGTGTGAAAACTGAAGTTGGTGCTTCAAGGAGAGTTGGTGCTCTCTGTGAGTTGAAGCTTACTTATGTAATCTGCGTTGGTACCCATTTGTTTAATGAAACCTATTGATCTGCCGTGGTTTTTTACCTGAAAGGGTTTTCCACGTGAAATTTGATGTTTTCATTGTTGATGTTTGCTCTCTCTTTTTTGTATCTCTTTTATGTGGTTTCATTTGTTTAAAAAGTTAATAAAAAGTTTCATATGAACAGAAAATCACAGACAAAGAGTCATCCAAGAAGAGAATGGTTGTTGCTACCTTCGCAACAACACATTCTTGAACATGTGCAGAAGAACTACTTGCAGAAATAAAGCCACTTCACTTAAATTATATTTCAGTACATGACTTATTTGCTATATGCTACAACACAGTTATCGTTTCCATTAAGCTTCATAACTTACAGAGTGTACATCTGCCTTTATAAAACATAGTAACATACATCTAGGAAATCAATTGTAAATCCTATGTAAAGGCTTGAACATCCTTGAAAAATGTCCTAAGTTACTTAGGGTGTATTGGGAAAATATTTTATAATATTTATTCTCACTGTTGTTTGCAATACATTCATAAAGGGGTGATGGGTTCCAGTAGCAGTGGTAAAGGAGGATCTTGAACATAATTAATTAATATAGTTTTCCCCACATGTGGCACCTAAGATGGGATAATTAATGACATGTGAAGAGGACAACTGGGTGACCTTTAGGCTTCTCAAAGTGGGCGCTTGGAAGAGGTATTAAGTGTCTCTTCATTATCCGTCATTTATTGCATTTAATGTAATGTTTATATTCCATGTTTGGGTGCCCAAGTTGGAGGAAAAGTATTGAAGTGAAAACCGATATCCTTTTAGGGTCCATTTGTTTGCTGGAATTACAAAATGCTGGAATTTACAAATACTGGAATTTGCCAATTCAGGAAGTTTCAAATCTGGAAAATGGTTTTCGGAATACGTCCGGAACCGTTTGGTTCACTTGGAAGATAAGTGAGAAGATGCATTTTCTGCGTTTGGTTCCATCTGGAATTGGAATACCAAATTCCTTAAGAAAGTTCCCTCTCTTTTAAGCACATTTATGCATATGGTCCCAACAAAAAAGTCCAATTATAACACAAAGGCGGCATCATAGAAAGGTAATTTCAGATTTCGCCATTGAAGCAATCTCAGCCCTAGCCACCTCTCGAGCCTTATACAACTTGCACTCATTTCCTTCATCATGTATAGATGTAGATGGGGCATCATCAACCCAGCTGAAATATCCGCATCCATTATTGCCCTACAATACAAAATCTACATTACTTCTTACTATAATGATTATAAGTCATTATTTTTAAACATAAAATATATTTGCATTAACGACGCCCAGGATTAGTCTTTGTGTTCGAGGTCTTTAACAAGCACGGGCCAGCACCACATCGACAATTATGCATTGCCACATCTCCCAAAGCCATCAACCCTATATCAATAATGCACCATCAATACTACATTTGTTACATGAATATTATAATAAACCCTATGTCTTTCTTTTAAGCTGAAAGGACAATAAACTTCTTTGTATATAAAGGGATAATTCAAAAGATTATACACAATCTGCACTGCAGATCAGATTATAACAATAAGTATAATTGGTATATTCTGAATAAAGAGGCAAGCAAAAATCAAGTCACCATTCCAATTACTGCTCTGCAAAATATTCCATAAGCCTTCACTGGCAATCAAATCCAAAATACTTTCAATATCATAAGCACACTGGGGCTTTGAGCAATGCACAGTGTTTCCTGGGGCACATCCAAGGGGCCAGAAACCTCTCCGCAACATTCTTTGGGCAAGGATTGAATGCCCTGCACCCTTCCCCTTTCTAACAAAACTGTAACATCAGTTTATTTTTAATTTGAACACAACTTCTGAACAGAAAAAGAAAAAAAAATAATTTAAAATAGGCAGAAGCCATCCAACTTCCCAGTTAGAAATGTGAGAGATGAACTATAGATGGTTGGATCCACATGCCTATCCAAACAGGAGATCTCATGCTATATGATATAAAGGGATGAAAGAGATGGGTATTGTATCTCAACCTTTCAGTTGAAGACTTGTCCAAGTTTTTGTTATTCTGTTGTCTGATAGGATGAGAGAGCTTGTTGTGATTGAGATCATACCTTCTCAAGCAGCACAGAGCAGAGAGTGAGGAAGCTAATTAACCTTCCAGATTTAGTAAATTTGCTTAATGCCATTCTTGTCCATTTGCAAAGGTGTACAGAAGACTCATTCTATAAGCAAATTCTTTGATCCTTTTCAAGAGCTATTCTTGAACAACATTGACACTTTTCATCCCTTCGAGAAAATTCAGTTGAACCAGAAAAAGTTCACAAACAAAATAATAAAAATAGATTTATTTCCATCCATTTTGCTTTGCAGAAATAAAGAGCATAGACATGAAGGCGCTGGTCAGAAGCAAGAAATAAAACAAGACCATTAATAATAAACTCCAAGACCTGTATGAATGGGAAGCAACCTTGTGATTCATCTAATTGGGGCGATCAAAGGCCTAAGGCTAAGAGCCACCCACAAGAAGAGATCATTAATGTTTATATTATTAGTAGATGTGTTTAAATGTTCACGTTTATTAAAATCCAGATTCAGTTAATTTTGTTTAAGCCACTTTTTAAGTATTTTTCACTTTAATTGTATTTTACAACTCAAATATTTTTTTTCTTAATTTGCCACTCCCTATCAGTCCCCTGCATTCTGAAACTTCTGTCACCATGCCCAAAACCCACTGAAATGGTAGATTTAAAAGTGACTTTGAGATTTCCACATTTAAAAGTTCTTTTGTATATTTTTGTATTGTTAAGCAACTATAAGTTCAGGCAAGATAATTTTGTTACTATAGTATACAAAAGAACTTAGCATAATATCATCAATAATGCATGAAGAATGTGTATCCAAACTCAAACTGTGACATTACTTTTGTCAAAGTAATCATTCAATGTACAGTAAACCAAAGATGAATTTATCATGACATATTCCTTGGACAAATTGTTAAGTATAGAATGTGCCAAGTAAAGTTGTACAAGGAAACCTGAATACTCAGAAAATTCTAAGTATGAATAATGAAAAGACCAAAATTAGCTGTAATGAAAAGAAATTTACCGATCACTGTTATCAAATTTGAATATCAACAATATGAAATAGCTAAATCAGAGTATATGCAAGCAGCAAGATAATCATTTGTACCAAAACAAAATTCTAATCATGTACTACCAACACTAAAGCTCCTGTAAAAAACTATCCAAACATATGTCAAACTATGCCAATACTGATATCAACTGTATGTTGGTGATATTAATGTTGTAGAAACAGAACAATCCAAAAGAAGTCGGTCACGTTCACCAAAAACAGATCAAAATTTAACTAATCATGGAAATGAATGAATCATCACAAGAACATATCAAGTCTTAAAACTAAGATCTCTGCCCTATATTCACAACCTTTGACGTATCTGTATCTTCACTATTAAGGCCTTTTCTAATATCAAAACTTGAACTGAAATAGTTATATCACTATTAAGGCCATCCAAAGAAAAAATAAAAGTAACTAGAGTCCTCCAAACTTCATTTGAATATATTCGACTCTCTCCTCTTCAGTCATTCTTAAGAACCCTTTGGCTCTTGCAGGTTCAACCAAAAAAGTGTCATATGCCACCAGCATAGTACCTCGACTAAGTTTGGGGATGGCTTTTAGGGCATCATACACGTTATCTAAAACATTATCTAAATGAAATTGACCCACTTCAATAATTTGACGCTTGGTGAGGCCCTCATGTAGCTTATTGATGGTTTCACACATGACATCCATGGAACTAGTCATGCTTGCCTCCTTCCTCTTTGGCCTCCTTGATGATGATGTCAAATGAATCTGCCTGCCGCTTGCATTAGATTGATTGGATTGAAATAAGTCATCATCGAAATCAGCAGCAGTCTCAATAGGTGTAGCAATATCCTCATCATCATCGAGATCGAGGGCCTCATCCATAGGGAGCCCTTCTTCTGTCTCTTGAGCCGTTGCAGCTGTGGTACCTTCAGCTATGGCATTCCCCACAATGAAGGCTAAGTCATTGTAGTATTGGAATGGCTGCCTCTTATACACTTTGGCATTTCTGAATTCTTTTCTCTGCATGTTGGCATAATGAATGAATTACTTATTTGTCTTTCATTACTAACTTAATAAAATAGATTTAACTTAAATCAAAAAAAAACCAAGATAATGTTACCTTCAAAAGCTCATCCCAGACCCTCTCATCAGCATCCATACATTGAGTAGTCTCATTCCATTCAAAACCACTCGTATTTTTCAACTCTTTTATAATTCTATAACCTTGCTTCCATGTTTTCAACTTGTTCTTGAAGTTATCCTTTGAGAGATTCAGATTCAACTCCCCGTTGAAACTCCTTTCAATGGCCATCCAAGCTTCTTTTCTGAAACCCCCTTCACCTTTTCTTCCAAGCTGGACTTGCTCGTGGAGCAAGTCTAGAAACTTGCGTTCCATTTCTCTTGTCCATAAAACCTTCTTCGAAGAAGAAGCTATATGACTCACTTGAATGTCACCATGCATGCCTATCAAAAAATAATCACGGAGTAATATACTAAATATGGAACACATATAAGACATTACTTCACAATGAAAACATCCACATAAAAGAGTTTATAAAAACTTATTAGTTTGATCATCATTTAGCAAACAGCATCAAACAACCTTTCCATGAACCAATAGTTTCATTGCATCTTGCTGTCCACATTAGTACAGTAATAATCACTTCAACTCAAGGCAAAAGGTTTTATATGAATTTTGATTGAAAGTAAACCTTACAAGTTTATAACTATCATGTTTACATTATTTAGCTCAACGTAGATATTGAGAAGTGAAAGCACATACAAGGATATGATTGGTTTGAACAATACAAAACTTGCTCCCACAGAAATGATTGGAAAATAGACCTGGCACTCTTATAATAAATACAGAAATAAAAATAATTTGCAGCTTCCTTAAAACAGAACTAACCTATGTAAGATAGAGCTGTTTCTCTTACAAAGAAAACACGCTAATATTCTAAAAGTATGAATATAAAACTAGCTATTATTACAACAATATAGTGGTAGATATGGCGATACAGCAGGTGCTATGAATTAAATATAGTTGATACAGCACTTCCAACGGTAGTAAGCGACATTTGATCCATAAAATCACAATGACATGTAACCCATAGAACAATACAACAACATTTTAGAAGAAAGACAGGTCCCCTAAAACTACAACTAAGTTCAAGATTTGTAGTCTTCCCACATCCTTCTTGCTATTTCATCTGGAAACTTCCCCCAATCATCTCTATCACGCCGACTCAACCCATATGTCTCAAGCATTGGTACATTTATCCCATCACAATCATCTTCCTCTTCAATTTCTACTTCGGATGGAACGCTGTCCTCTATCGTAATGAAGTTGTGTAGTATACAACATGCTAAAACAATCTTTGTTTGTGTCATGATTTGATAGGACATCGCATGCCTCAGGATAGAAAACGCTGCTTCAAAATCTCAAATGTACACTCTATTGCATTCCTAAGCGAGGAGTGTCAGTGGTTAAACAACTCTTCTGGAGTGTTTATCGGGTTTTCTCTTGAAAACTCCTTTAGGTGGCAACGTGCACACCAATAAGGGACGAGAAATCCTGGTACATTTGGATATCCAGCATCGACTAAATAATATTTTCTTACATAAAAAAAAAAGTATATTGTTATAACGTTGTAACATTTATCATATGATTCACTATATGATCATTTACACTGTGATTTGACATACTGGGGGGAACTACTGATGCAGAAGCATTAGGGCATGACAAATTGCCTGTGAAAGAAAAAGGACAAAGCCAAGACATGAAGGAGTTTGAACAAGTTAACTGGCATGTACTAAAGCCAATCATGGCCTTTGAAGGCTATAAAAACAATGAATTTGTATTAAATCCTAAAGGGCCTGTTAAGGACCTTAGGATCATTAATGGTGGAATATGAGCATAATGGCAAACTAGAGTTAATTAGGTCCTTAGTGATTTGATAAAGGTTTAGAAATGGTTAATAGGGTCTTAAGGATCTAAAAGGTGAGGTTGATATGTCATTTAGTTGTTTTATTCAATAATTTGTAAGTTGGAGAATTCAAATTTTGAATTCCAACGGCTATATGCAATTAGGAGGGAAATCAGTTTTAGGGAGTTTAATGATTAAACTAGCATTGCAACCGATCAGAGATGGTTGAGGGAGTTATAAGGAAGGTATTTAAATAGAGTTTGATCACTGTACGGCATAGCATGTAAGAGGAACAGGACTGGTGTACGGACTGTGACTGGTTATTCAATAAAAACATATATTTTTCTGCATTTTGATGTTGTCCTTGTATTTCATTTGATCAGTGGAATATTCTAACTTGGCAAGGAACTTAATTTTATCGTTTTCAATCCATATTGAATGCTTTGAACTCCATTTATATTGCTGACTGATCAAAACAGGCCTGCATGTCACAAATAACCAGTGATTTCTTTGTAAGTTTCACAAATCCAATGAATGGATGATCATAACATGGATGACAAATGACTGATTCACATGGAATGATGCATCCTTGACATATATTATACAAATCTAACAATTTAATGTGCAAATAAAGAGTTGAATGAAGGTGATCACCGAAACAGGGTATTGAAGGGTTCATGAATTGATGGGTATGGAGAAGCAGTCGAAGAACTGTCTGAAGGAGGTAGTGTTTTCTTGGTTTGAGGTGTCTAGATACACCCTACACAAGGTGGATCCACCCTTGTTTGATCCCAGAAGTGTTGGAAAGGATTCAATTAGAAAGCCCTAGAATTTGAGGGTTTTTAAGAGCAATTTGGGGCTTTACTTGTTGGAAGCATCCAAGGCCCAAATTGATTGCATATTATGTGGTTTGGGAGCATTTGAAAGGACTGCTGAGAGTCTTGAAGTCAGGGAAGGAGTATAACTTGTAGTTGCTTTGTTATTTTGCCTTATTTCTATGCTTGCTGGCAGGAATAGTCTGAGAACCTGTGATATTGTTGAAAACAACTTGTATTAAGATTCTAGTATGTTACTATATGTCCAAAAGGGTATCTGAAAAGCTGATTTGTTTGTCAAGTGTTTTGAGAAAGTTGTGAGGAAACTGTCCTTTTATACCGCTGGAGGGCTACAAGAAGGGCTATTAAGCCTAGTTGTCAAATTGAGTATTTGGTGTGTTGGGTTTTGTTCTAAATCTTGTAACCTGATAAATCTTGTTGAATCAAACTAAAATAGGTCAAATACATCTACCTTAGCCATTTGGGAAGGGTATGTTCACTTTTGGTGCATTTAAGCCTTAAGGGTTAGTGGGCAAGTGCCTAGACTCCACCAAGGTTTATCCATCTTTCATTGTATTCAGTCCCTCACCACCTACCTCTGCATCAACTACCAGCGGATCTAATCTCAAGGGAGCCGAAGCTAGAACACAACTATCTGCAGCAGACCCTTCCCAACTAGAAAGGATGTATTGAAACTTATAATCAAATGAACACACGCCCATAACATTCTGCGACAAGTTGTGTAATGTCCCCTTCCCAGCAGTAGGCCAGTTAGATGCCCGAATAGTCTATCTACCCATCAGGAAAGGCTAATGGCTTTTTTTCAGAGGATGCCAACCAGTCACAGGTTTGCGTGGGGAAATATTTACTTTATAGGCTTTGTTTCTATAAGTCACTTCACTTTATTAATAAAGTGTTCTTATAAGTCACTTTATGATTTATTATAAAGTTACTTTATATTTTAAGTTACTTTATGTTATAAAGTGACTTAAGTGAGCTTTTATCCCACGTGGCTTAGTTTGGTAGATAAAAGCTTCCATATTCCTATCATGGTTTGATATTAACAATAATGCAAAGTCATCACCAATGCTACTTACAAATTGTAGAAGTGAACTACAGCCCAGTGCTCACTTGAGGGTTCAACTGCAACTTTTACCTCCATATCTAATCCTTTTAGCAATGATTCCCATAATTGTATATCATTTTTCAAGTATATCTTCTTGTTCTCTATACCTGTAACATTCCCAACATAAGATTCCCACTTACTCTCAAGGATTTTCGGCAAGTATTTCATGTGGCAAAGGCATGCATGGTGACCATTTAATTGGATGCCCATCTATAGGAAGAGTTGATGGCTGTTTTTTATTAACCTCGATAGAGTTGAACTCTTCAACAAAACCATTATAAGAATTCCAAACCCAGAGGTTCCAATTATTTAGCCCAAAATTAAAGATAGACATGAGTGTTGGAGCTAAAGCATGCCACATAACAGAAAATTTGTTGACAGTGCAAGCAACCATTTGCAAAATATAAATACATATTATCTAGCATAAATTCTGATCTTTTGCAGTTTTTCCAACAGTCATTATGCCAACCAATGGTGAGATCAAGAGTTTCATGCACTTTGATGTCGACTGAACAAATGGTACTTGTTTACCACTAGACAAATCTCGGTCCCTTGTATTCTCTCTCTCTATCAAGATAGCTGCACCAAGAGCAGCACTTGCATTTATAGGACTGACCATTGATAAAAAAAATAATTGTCTGGCTGTTGAACTTAAACAAATCAGCAATACTGCTACTGCTCCTACAGCTAAAATGAAGGACAAATCTCTTACCCCCACCACAACTTTTAATACCTTGATATAATGTGTTCTATCAATCCAACCACCAACACGAGAGCCAAATATTGCCCCAGAGGTGGTCTCCACAACACCATACACAACAGGGAGAAGCAGGGAGCTTGGCCACACATCTAACATGAACAACCCAACTGAGAAATCCCAGATTCTTAGATTAGCATAGTTGAAAGTTTGTCTAAAGACCAAACAGTCTGCACTAAGATATGTTGAAGGGTTATTTGCTTGGGAAAGATGTGTGATCTGATCTTGAATGAGTGAGACATGAGGAGAAACTTCAAGAGTTACACTAGAACAAACAATAGTCGGTAGCTCAAAGCTGCAAAGTAAATCTAGGGCCATGCAGTTTTCACTCTTTGGTAAACCATAATCACAACCACACTGCACTACCTTAAATCTGAAATCTTCACCTAGATCCCACATCTTGTAATTGTCCAACCTTAATAAGATTTGCACTCTATTCTCAGTTGTTAACATTAATTGAAATTTCCAATCTTCCTTATGAATGTTAGACTCTTGGCAAACTAATGAATTGCTATTAGTAGACAAACCAAGATCAGATATTTCTTCATACCTTGCAAAGGTGTCATCATAGGAGCCATTAGTTTGCTGCTATAACCTTCCCATCATTTGTACTTGCAAATTCTTCAATAAAATCATTTTGGGATTTGTTTATGCATACCTTTTGATAGAAGGCATTTTCTTGTATCTTTGGCTCTTCGAATTTTTCTTCATATTCTTGTATCATACTTGCTTTTGCTTGAAGTTCTGAACCTTGTTGCCTAAATGCTTGCTTTTCATGGTCCCTATTTGTTGCTTGTGTATGTGAAGGTGGTTTTTCAACTTCCATAAATGAAACATGAGAGCTAACTAATATTGGTTCCTGCTCAATGGTGCGCTTTGAATTCTCCTTTTCCTTAAATGATGATTCTTTGACTTTCTTTTCAACTGATACATAGGATTTCAACAACTCTGGTTGTTCTAACAACTTTCTTAGATTCTTTTGGTATCCTTGAAAAGCTTTCAAAAATTCTGTCATAAGTTCCTCATTTGTCTTCATCTTTCAAACTAGACAAACAGTTTGCTAAAACTAATGTGAATAAATGCTGGTCACTTTTCGGAAGCAATCTGAAAATGATCTTTTTCCTGTTAACCCCTCAGGCTGGCAGGATGCACAGCTCTGATACCCTAAGGCCCAACCACTACACCAAAAGACCAGTTTGGTGGTAAGGGCGTCTACCCAGGGTGTTAAGGGTGGCATTACAAGGCACATCTCCCTTCCACCGAAGCATCCGAGGGCGGGTACCACCTCCCAATTACACAGACCCCAAACACGTGACCACCAGGGCACATCACCCGTGCATGGGACATTACAGCCCACCACACTCCACGGGTCTTGACCTTGGGACATCGACTCTAATACCACTAAGGCCCAACCACTACACCGAAAGACCAGCCTGGTGATAAGGGCGGCTACCCAGGGTGTTAAGGGTGGCATTACGGAGCACATCTCCCCTCCACCAGAGCATCCAAGGGCGGGGACTACCCCCCAATTACAAAAACCCCCGACACATGGCCGCCGAGTCACACCACCTACGCACGGGACATTACAACGCATGATCAGGATTAAAGTGGGAAAATACTGAAATCTAATTTTTCCAAAATTTCATATGTTTTAGTAAATTGCAATTTTGAGGGTCTTCGGTGCATTTCTGGGCAAATATGCTGCCCGGAAACATGATGGAACATCGATGTTTCCGAAATTTCGTTCAAGATTATTTGAATACCTTTCCAACGCATCAAACGGTTTGTAATTCGGAGCTAGGATGAGAAAGTTATGCCTTCTCCAAGTAGACCTAAATTTTATATTTAGTTTTTTTGATAAATTTTGATAGTTTTAATAGTTTAATTGTAATAAACATTATGATGACTCTTCATTTCAATTCCAAGGGATTTGTGTGACCCTTGGGATCCATCCGACTTGTATAAACTCCAATTTTGAATAGAATGGAGACAGTTTTTGGTTTGCAATCTTGTTGTTCTCAATTTTCATGTTGAATTCTACAATACTGCAAGTATCACACCAGGTATTGTAATCTGGTTTTCATAAATCAGATTAGTGGTATCAGAGCGGGAACGCTCCTTTATGCCAATTTACACAAGGTCTTCCTACCAAAGATTAGGATTGGATACACAAGATTTGTCAAAATACCCACCTTTGAGACGCACACGATCGAAGATGTCAGACGATGATGTTAAGAAGTCGGTCAAGGAAGCTTTAAATAAGCAACGAGAGGAGATGATGAGTCAATTTTCACGCCTCCTACAGAAGCAAAAACCCTCTGAATCTGAAACATCATTTCGTGGAAATACCCCTTTCAAAGTGCAGGTCAATTTTGACATCCCGAATTTTGAAGGAAAGGTCGATTCTGAAGCTGTTGATAACTGGTTATCAAAGTTGGATAGGTACTTTTCTGTAAATAATTTCTCAGATGCTGAAAAGATAACATTTGCTCTCCTCAAAGCTGAAACCCATGTGAAATTAGCATGGGAAACCAGAGTAGCAAATAAAGAACAAGAATCAGTTGATGAAGATGGTTTTATAATATCTCTTGATAAGAAGCCCACATAGGGAGAATTTGTGGAATACATAAAAGAAGCTTACCTCCCGGAGGATGTATATGAACAAAAATACATAGAATGGCAACTTCTTCGACAAAAGAGGGATTAGTCTGTGCAAGATTACACTAATACATTCCATTCACTTTCAGCAAAACTCGGTATTAATGATTCAGAGAAGCATTGAATTTTGAAATATCGGAGTGGACTTCACAGGTATATTCAAACAGAGATGGAATTTTTAAATATTGAGACATTGGCAACTGCCTATAAATATGCTACAAAAATTGAAGAAAAATCCAAGCAAAAAGGGAAGAGGGACTACTTTGCAAACAACAAGCCAAGGGTTGAAGGTGGCAATAAATTTGCAGGAAAACAGGTGACCAAGGAACTTCATTCAAATTCACCCAAGAGCACATGGTGGTCTACTAAAAAGACAGACACAGGCATGTGGTGTGAGATGCATAAGTCACCAACCCATAATACAAAGGATTGTCGAAGTATTAAAAATTTGATGACAGAAATACGAGGAGAGGAAGCTGAACCTGAACCGTCACCAATAGATAATTCTGAGAAAGAGGAGAATGATTCCATCATAGAAGCAAACCCATATGCCGTAGTTGGAACTACTAAAGTATTGCCCCGTGAAGATGAAGAGAGACTTTTTCATTCACAGATGTGGGTTGATGGAAAGCCTCTGCATTTTATTGTTGACAGTGGGAGTCAAAAGAATTTGATCTCTAGGGAGACAGTCAAAAGATTAAATCTTAAAGTGACAAGACACCCACAACCATACTCTATGGGATGGGTAAATGAGGGACAAGATATTCAAATAAATCAACAATGTCGTTTGCCATATTCAATCAAGCCTTTCAAGGATGAAGTGATATGTGATGTAGCACCATTGGATGTATGTGATGTCTTGCTGGGGCAGCCATACATGTATTAGAGGCATGGGGTGTATGAGTCCAGGCCACGTAGTGTTACAATCAAGCTTGGTGGGAAGAGGTATCGAATACCAGAGGTATGTCCAACACAAACTGCTTCTTTAATTAGTGCTAAACAATGTAAACGCTTGATTGCTCAAACTGGAGCTTTTGTTGTACTCATGATTCGCCCTGAACAAACAAAGTCAGTTGTTCTTAATACACATACTAAGGTAACAGAGAATCAACAAAATCAGATGCATAAAATTTTGAAAGAATATCACAGTGTGTTTACACCACCAATGGGCATACCAACACACTGTCAAGTCAAGCACTCTATTGATTTAATCCCAGGCACACCACTACCACATGAGCCAATATATAGGAGGTCAGTTTTGGAAAAATTAGATTTCAGTATTTTCCCACTTTAATATGATGACAAGCAAAATTTCAATGGACAGAGGCAAAGCAACAAGCATTTGAGGAGTTAAAGAAAAGACTATGTTCAGCACCAGTATTGGTCCTTCCAGATCTACACCAAGCATTTGAGATAGAAACAGATGCATCAGATTATGCTCTTGGTGCGGTACTCACACAACATGGGCATCCTGTTGCCTATCACAGTGAAACTTTTTCTGATACAGTACGTAGGTATCCCACCTATGATAAGGAGTTGTATGCCATTGTTCAGGCTTGCAAACAATGGAAACACTATATACTGGGAAAGGAAACTGTTATACATACAGACCATAAACCACTCCAATTCTTGCAAACACAAGGGAAGCTACAGAATGATAGACATCAACGGTGGTCAGCCTATTTACAACAATTTCACCTCAACATTCGTCATAAAAAAGGAAGCAGTAACAAAGTGGCAGATTGTTTGAGTAGGCCTCCAATTGCAGGTTTGACAATAGTGTTGGATTCATGTGGTCATCAATCATCCACTTGGGAACAACTATATAGTACTGACCCTGATTTTGCTAACATCTATAGTAATTTGGTAGAAGGAAAATCTGTCTCTGATTTTCACTTGCAGGATGGGTTTCTTTGCCATAATGGTCACATATGTGTACCCACCGAAGAACGGAAGAAAATGATATGGGAAGCTCACTATAGTCGTGTTGCAGGACATTTTGGTATTGGTAAGACTACTGCTATCCTTCAAAAGTATTTCTATTGGCCAAAAATGAAGCAGGATATCATTTCACATATACAAGCTTGTGCAGCCTGTGCAATTGCAAAGCCAACAAACCGTAAGTTGGGTCTATACTTACCATTACCTATTCCTGATAAGCCATGGCAGTCTGTTTCAATGGATTTTATGTCTGGGCTTCCAACTACCAGGCGGGGGCATGATTGTGTATATGTTGTGGTAGATAGGTTTTCTAAAATGGCTATCATGGTGGCATGTAAAAAGATGATTTCTGCAGAAGATACTGCCAAGCTATTTTTTGAACATGTGTGGGTTCATTTTGGTTTGCCAAAAACCATTATTTCTGATAGGGATAGCAGGTTCATCAGCAAATTTTGGTCTGCACTATGGGCTAAAATGGACACAAAATTGACAAAGTCCATAGCATTCCATCCCCAAAAAGATGGGCAGACAGAAGTGGTGAATCGAATGATTATTCATATTTTACGGATGTATCATTCAAAACATCCTCGCACATGGGATGAAAGCTTACCCTATGTGCAACACAGCTACAACCGTGCACTCCATAGTACTACAGGGCACAGTCCATTTGAGGTTTCTCTTGGGTACCAGCCATTGGCACCTATGGATGTAGCAATACCATCTCTACACTCTAGTAGTCCATTGAATGGTGACAAGGAGGTAGATAAAGCAGAAAAATTCATTGATAACATTAGACACCTACAACAACAAGTTCATGAGATATTGGAGCAGAGTAATCAGAAGTATAAGGAAAGACATGATAAACATAGAACTCCTCATCAGTTTCAGGTTGGTGACAAGGTATGGTTACATCTTCAGAAAGAGCGCCTGCATGGACCAAATAGGAAGCTTCATCCTCTTCGTTATGGACCATACACTATTGTGAAACAAGTTGGTGAGAATGCTTTTGAACTTAATTTGCCATCCTTTTTGGGACTGCATCCAGTTTTCAATGTGGAATTGTTGAGACCCTATTTTCCTCCTTTATTGGATATCTCCCAAGCTACTGAACACATTCAAGCTACAGAGTTAAATCCCTCTACTACTGCTCCAGTCCAGTGTGACCATGTTACTGAAGCCATTTTAAAGACTTTGAGAAATCAAAACATTCCTTTGTATCGGGTGGTTCGAGCTAGTCAACATTCTCATCAAGGCAAGAGGTTTACTTAATTTGCCATCCTTTTTGGGACTGCATCCAGTTTTCAATGTGGAATTGTTGAGACCCTATTTTCCTCCTTTATTGGATATCTCCCAAGCTACTGAACACATTCAAGCTACAGAGTTAAATCCCTCTACTACTGCTCCAGTCCAGTGTGACCATGTTACTGAAGCCATTTTAAAGACTTTGAGAAATCAAAACATTCCTTTGTATCGGGTGGTTCGAGCTAGTCAACATTCTCATCAAGGCAAGTGGTTTACTAAGGAACAAATTGAAGAACAATTTCCTCATCTGTTGCAGCAGCTTAGTGCAATGGGGCCCATTGCCTCTTAAGGGGGGAGGAATGATCAGGATTAAAGTGGGAAAATACTGAAATCTAATTTTTCCAAAATTTCATATGTTTTAGTAAATTGCAATTTTGAGGGTCTTCGGTGCATTTCTGGGCAAATATGCTGCCCGGAAACATGATGGAACATCGATGTTTCCGAAATTTCGTTCAAGATTATTTGAATACCTTTCCAACGCATCAAACGGTTTGTAATTCGGAGCTAGGATGAGAAAGTTATGCCTTCTCCAAGTAGACCTAAATTTTATATTTAGTTTTTTTGATAAATTTTGATAGTTTTAATAGTTTAATTGTAATAAACATTATGATGACTCTTCATTTCAATTCCAAGGGATTTGTGTGACCCTTGGGATCCATCCGACTTGTATAAACTCCAATTTTGAATAGAATGGAGACAGTTTTTGGTTTGCAATCTTGTTGTTCTCAATTTTCATGTTGAATTCTACAATACTGCAGGTATCACACCAGGTATTGTAATCTGGTTTTCATAAATCAGATCAACGCACCACGCTCCGCGGGTCTCAACCAGGAGACCTCAGCTCTGATACCACTAAGGCCCAACCACTACACCAAAAGATGGGCCTAGTGGTAAGGGAGGCTACCCAAGGTGTTAAGGATGGCATTACGGGGCACATCTCCCTTCCACCAGAGCCTCCGAGGGTGGGGACCACCCCCAATTACGCAGACCCTGAACACGTGGCCGCCGGGGCACATCACCCGCACACGGAACATTACACAAATCATATTCAACTACAAACCAGGTCTCAAACACCTTTGAAACCAATAGTGATGTGCATATGTAAACAAAAAGCATATGGAGGATTAAAATCCATTTAATAATTCCGAATGAATGATCTAACAATGTCCACCAATAAACCAGCCCACTCTTTCAAGGACCAAAGTTATCCTGGCAGGTTTTTAGTCTATCTTGTCTTCTCCTACCATCCAAGGCTGTTGATCTCCTGGAAGAGATCACATAACTAGCAATCCAATTTGTCTGTAGAGGTGTGGAATGCTTGAAATGATATTTTGTCATCGCTGTATTTTGGGCAAAGAATCTGGAGTTCTAAAAGAAAAAAAAATACACTACCCAACTAGTCTTCCCCTCTATATCAAGTTAGATGATACTTCAAGGAATTTCCATCTCTGCTGAGAGAGAAAAGGTGTAGCCTAACATTTATAGAAGAGACTCAAAAGAATAATTTAATCAGTCTTGTCAAGCTACTGGAAGAAAGTACCAAGGACTCCCCTAGTGTGTTAATGAAGAATCTAGAGGCTCCTTATGTTTTCTCCACATGTATTACAGACAATGCATATAGAAGATCTACCAGAAGTTGAGAACGGGACTTATGGTTACATCAATCTTTCAGTTGCAATAGCTATTGTGAAACATGAACCTCCTCTGACATCTCCAAGTCTCTTACTTAGTGTGCACCCAGACATTAATCAACATAAAAATGCCTGGAAATCCTATAGTGGTAGACAGAACTCATTGATATCTTCGAAGTACCACCATAACCATATAAAACAAAAATGACTAACCAAAATTTGAAAATTGAACATGATAACCTTAATAGATTCATCAAATTTAGGGAGATGTGATGATGTTAAATTTATTAAAAATAGAAGGATGGAAATATGAAGAGTTCAACAAGCCTTGTCACTTTTACCATTGGCAGCATCATGAACAAGCAAAAGGCACACAATCTACTTGATAACTTCTTACAGGCATAAATATGCAAGAAATATTGCAAACGAAAGATGGCAAGTTTTGAGCAGTTTAAATATCAAGGGACTCAAAAAAATACCATACAACTGACTCTATTGACAGTATCAGAAGTATTACAAATAGAAGGTTGACATACCTTTAACGTCATTTACCATATTATATAGTTATGGTCAGCTTTTTAAAAATATATATTCTATGTTTGATGAGATCCACATGGAACAAGATGTATTGGTGCCAGTTCTTGTAAAGCGTAAACTGAAACATATCTTGACAGTGGTTCCCTGATTTGAGCTAAGAAGACTTGATAAAATTAAAAATAGGATACAAATAAATTATCCACTGTATTTCATAGTGAACAAGATAAAATTTGTAAAGATATGAACTATATTTCAGAAAGCTATCATGGAAAAAAGCAATCAATCTGTCAGATCCATTTAGTTGTAATCTTCAGAATCATACGAACTGAATTTGAGAGCTCAGAGGAGTACAATGCAAGAGAAAAATTGATACTCTGTTGTATCTGTTTAATTGTAACCACGGTTGAATGGAAGCAGGTATGATATTAATTTAGACTTTTATGTTCTCAAAATACATTAATTTATTTTATTTGTGTAATTATGAGGTTATTTTGTTTTGATGAGTCTATGTCGAGTTTTGCACCAAGTCCCAAGTCCGAATCAAATCAAGATTTTGGGCTGCAGAACAAGCCCAAGTGCAAAACTTCAAACTATGATATAGATATGACTGGATACAACAATTCTAAAAAGTAAAAACGGCATAAATATTTTATTACATATACATGAAACAGAAAATAACGTTATATGTGAGTCTGTGTGTGTGTGTGAAAACGGTTGTGATAATAATTTATTGTCATATATTGTAGGTACTAAGATGTAATGTCCCCATTTCCTAGCTCAGTGTTGCAGAGGTTAGCCTACCAACAGGGTCCCAGTAGGCTAATACAGTGGATAGGGAGCCCGTCCAGGGGTCTTGTGGCCCTTTGGGGAGGTTTGTGTGGCGTTTCAAGAGCTTAGTGCCAATCTCCTATTTTTTAGGATACTGGCGATTTGTCTGTTGACCACCCACAGGTTGTGGATCCTTGTAGGGGACTTTATGAGCCTTTTCAAATGTTCAGAGATAGTCCCCTATTTTTTAGGAGACTGGGAGATGGCCTGTAATGCATTAAGAGTCATTTCAGATGGTCTAAGACAATTTCCTAGTTTTTAAGAAGGGTTGCCATTTTTTAGGAGACTAGCAATTGGTCTGCTATATTTAGACCATAGTTCCAAAACTCAATCAAACTCGCAAGGACTCGGCAAGTTGACTTGGGCGAGTCCTAGGGGCTTGGACTTGGACTCAAACTCGACCGAGTCTTGAGGAAGACTTGCCCAAACTCGTCACTCGATGAATTGGCTTGGACCCAGCGAGTCCTGATGACAGGACTCGGTTACGTCAAGTTTGAAAATTGCAATAAAAAGAAAGAAAAATAAAGTGTTTTAAATTGTTTTTTTCTTCTATTTGGTCTCCTCAACCATAAAAGTGAGTTCATTTCATTCTATTGGCAAAAAAGAGGAGCATGGTGAGTTGTGAGGAAACACAAGAGTGCATAGAAAGGCAATCAACAAGGAGGAAGAGCAAACAATCATCAACAAATCACATTGGAGCAGCTTAATACTTGCATTTGGTGCATCAAAAGCTCCATACCAACAATTGCAAAGAGCTTGCATCTCATTTAAAGTTTGTTCTAAGAGGTAAGATTGAGTTTTTTTGGTTTTTTCCTATTTTCTAAAGAAAAAACTTCATTGTTTTTTGTAAAACATTTCAATTCTTTTCCTTTCAAATTCAAACAGAAAACAGAAAACCCTACATTTTTTAAATTTACTAAAACAATTAGAAAACCCTACATTTATTTTTAGGACAAACCCTATGACAATGCACAAATGTTAATTTTTTGTAATATTGTTTTATTGCAGCAGTCTTGAGCTTTTGAAAACAATATTTTTTCACAATGTCTACTCCTAGACCTAAGGCTAAGGCTAAGACCACTAAATCGGGGCAAAATGATGAAACTTGGAAACATACTTAGGAATTTCCTGGGAGAAAAAAGAAGCTAAATGTAACTATTGCAAAACAGTTTTTCATGTTGGCATCAATAGATTGAAATACCATGTTGCTGGAATACACAGCCGTGATGTTGATCTGCGTACATTAGCACCAGCTGAGGATATTCATGAATGCCAACTGCAATTAGAAAAGGCAACAGGAGGAGTTGACGAGTATTGGTTCCCGTTCAGCTGTAGGTTGTGTTAGATGTTCGTTATGTCCCTGAAGAGGCAACAGGAGGATTTGGCGAGTATTGGTTCCCGTTCAGCCGTAGGTTGTGTTAGAGAGGCTTCTTGCATGCCTCCACACTGTACTAATGATTCTACTTGCAGTTTCAAGCATTAGTCCTAGAGTTTGGAAATCTAGTTTGGAATCATATTTGCAGCCACACACTACTCCCAGTTCACAACCCTCACTTGAGAGCATGCCTTGGAACAAAGAGGTACATGGTGTAGCTAGAAAAGCAATTGGCATATTTTGGTTATATTGCAACATTCCATCTTTTGCAGCCACGCAATTCTGTTTTATTTGATTGTTTTAAATTTATAATTTATAGTTTGCTTTGTCGAATAAATTTTAATACACATACTTATCATATTTTAATCTATTTGTGGCAGGTCTCCATATTGGCAGGGCATGGTAGATGCCGTAACCATTTGTGGGGCAGGGGTCAAAGCCCCTAATGATACTGAGTTAGGCCCAATTTTGTTACAAACGGCGGATGATGTCAAAGCCGAATTATAGGACCAAAGCATGTTTTGGAGCAAAATGGTTGCACCATCATGACCAATGGTTGGACCGATAGGAAGAATAGAACGCTCCTAAATTTTCTTGTTTCCTAAAGAGGTGATTGATCATTCTACTTCCTTAAATGCATTGAATAATTTGAATTTGATTTTGTGATCAATATTTGTAATTTATGATTTATTGATCGATCATTGATTTTGCTTTATTTTCAAGTTCCACCATGTTCTTCAAGTCCATTAATGCTTCCACACATAGCAAAAATGCCACATACCTATGTGAGGCTATAGAGGAAGTCATAGGTGAGGTGGATGAAGAAAATGTAGATCAAGTAGTGATTGACAATGCAGCAAATTATGTTATTGCAGATAAACTTTTGATGGAGAGACACCCGAGCATATTTTGGTCTCCGTGTGCCACCTATTGCATTGACCTCATGTTGGAGGACATTGGCAAGCTTCCATGGGTCAAGACATGTGTAGATAAGGCTAAAAACAGTTGCAAATGTATGTACAATCACACATGGGTCCTTAGCATAATGAGGCAATATATAGGGCAAATTGAGTCGGTTTATCCTGGAATCACAAGATTTGCCACCAATTTCATCACATTGCATTTCCTAATTAGGTCAAAGGCAGCTTTGAGGCCATGTTTGTTGGCGACGAGTGGACTTCCTCATCCTATGCTACGACCACTGCAGGGATTGATGTGGCAGATTGCATTTTTTATGAGCCAGGCTATTGTGCCCCTTGTGCAAAGATCAAGCAAGTAATTTTTTTATAAATTCAATATTTTACATTATGTTTTACTTTTAATTTAAATTTTATATTCATTTTCTTCTTTTGTTTGCAATTTTGCTTATTTTCATTCACAATTAACTGTTAATGTTTCACAATATTTGCAGTTCACTGAGGCCCTAGTAGTTCTATGAGTTGTTGATGGGAAGAAGCTCACTATGGGCTACAGATATGACAACACAGAGAGGGCACAGGAGGCCATTAAATCCGTCTATGGAGGAGATGAGAGTAAGCAAGAGTGAGCATCGTCCCATTTGGACGTAATTGATAGGAAATGGAACCTCCACCTTCACAACCCCATCCATGCAGTTGCTTATTACCTCAATCCGACATTTCATTTCCACCTTGATTTCAAGGCAAATGAGGAGGTTTTTAATGGGCTCTACTTAGTTATAGAGTGGATGGCTACTAGTGACTGTGATACTGATGTCAACACTACCATCCACGAAATAGAGGCCTTCGATAATGCACAAGGGGAGCTCTTCTCTTGTCAAATTTGCAAAAACGGTTGGATAGAATTGCAACCAAGTAAAAATATATTTTAAGTGCATAATTTGATTTTATAATTTAAAGTCTTAAAGTTGGAAATGAGATTGATATTTTTTTCTTTTTCTTATCTCAGATAGATGGTGGCAAATGTTTGGTACGAAAAACACCAAACCTTGAGAGGATTGCCATCTGCATATTGAGCTAGCCATGCAGTGCTTCAAGTTGTGAGCACAATTGGAGTATGTTTAAGCATATACACTCCAAAAAAGCACAATAGAGTATCCATGGAGAAATTGAATGATCTAGTATTTGTTCATTATAACCTCTATCGTAGACAGAGACATATTTTGGACATTGACACCACCCTGACCACACTAGAGGTTAATTCAGAATCTGAGTGGTTCACTGAGGCTATGGATCCTATTTTAAGTGATGAGGCCTTGAGTGGATCGACCAAGCAGATGTGTCTTTAAGGTCAATAAAGGATGCATGAAACAAATTTTAAATCCTTTCTAAATTTCTTGGGTTTTTCACTTTGTCGAGTCTTTCCGAGTCCTGAGTCCAAAGACAGTAACCCTTGCCGAGTCTGAACCGAGTTTGAGTCTCGTAACTATAATTTAGACATCATTCAAGGACCGTGTGCAACATCAATTTTCAGTTCGAGAGGTCAAGTGATGGTTTCAAAATAAAAATAAAAATATTAAAGTTATTCTATACTATATGGTTGACTTCGATGTTTTAATTTAATAAATGAAAGTTATTTTATAAAGTGACTTTAGAATAATTTAAGTTACTTTTAAATAATTCATAAAGTAACTTTATTATTTTATTAATAAATGACATATTTAAGTAATAAAATATTGCAATAGAGTGTATGCTCTTTATGGAGAAATAAAGTGGAAAAAATAAAATAACGATTGTAGTGTTTATTTAAAAGTAATTTAAAGGACCCGTGAGGAGGTACAGCAGCCTAGGGGAAGAATAAATTTAAGTTATTTAAGTTTATTAAATCATGAGAAAACCCTAAAAAAGGGTGTTAAGGTTTGAGGAGTAATAGAAAGACATTTGGCCTTCACTTGGATTATCTTTGAAATCATTTTTACAAGTGAAGATTGGAATTTTCAAAGCTCTCTGAGGTAGGGTTTTGCAGGAAGTATTTGTGAAGACGAAAACCTTCATAAATCTGAATGTCCACAGGTGTGGAAGATCACCCAAGGGCATAATATATAGGTGGCTTCAATCAGAGGCCGCATATGAGTTTGCAATTACAAATATTATTGAATTTATTTCAGAATTCACATTGTGCTTCAATAATCAATTTGATAGTTGAGGGCAGATTGAAAAAAATTGTGTGATTGCAAATTTGAGCGATTGGGAGATTAATTAATCAGTAGAAGGATTGACAGAGTTTTATGCTATCTCAAACTAAGGAGCAAATCTGAACCATTTGACTGTTAGGATCAAGCAATATTGAGAGGGGGAGTGAACCAGTAATGCAGCACTTTTAATCTTTTTAAACCAATTCAAACTTAACCATGCAATAACTGAAATAAGAACATACACATAAAGTAAATAACTCATAACAACATGATTTGTTGTCGAGGAAACCCTGGCCAAGGGAAAACCCCGGTGGGGATGGTACCCACAAATGATGCACTCAAAAGTATTGTGTTCCTATTAGGAGACCTTGCCTTGTTAGGAACAAAATATCACATTAGTACAAGTCCTTGTTAGAGGACAGATCCTGTTAGGGGTGAACACAATATGGAGCTCACTGCTCTTACAGAGGACTTGTTGTCCAGTGTTACAAATATCGTGCAGCAACAAGAAATGAACTAGAACAACATCTGCTATGCCAAAAATAGTTCCAGTTGAGGTTCGCAACAATAATCACAGAATCTCCACTTTTCTCAGTCATCACAAAATCATCATCTATCCACTTCACACTTCGCAACTCAGAGCCTTCATATATATATATATATATATATATATATATATATATATATATATATATATACCCGATCATCTTAATTTCTTTGTCGGCTCACTAATTCTCCACTAAACGTGTCCTTACACTTTGTTCACGACAAAAGGATATCATGCGAGGTTACACTTTGTTCACAACAAAAGGATATCATGCCACCTTACACATGCTAAGATAGTTTAGGACTTATCATAAGTCATAAGTCATATCACAAAAATAATTTATGTTATTATCCCAATTGTCGCGTCTACTCAGGTGCCCTATTTTCACTGCATACTGTGCTCGCACAACTTTAGAAGCAAGTAACTCTATCAAGACGAAGCCAAAACTCAAGCAATCATAGAAGAAGCTTTATTACATCTCATATAACATATATGTATGTTCACAAACCAAAAAGATAAGTATCGCATGCTCGCTGACCAAAATAGTAAGACTGTTTTCTGGAAACTATCTCTGTACTTAGGCATTTTTCACTTAACTGACTATCAAAAACTTATTTCCACTTTAGGCAATCGTCTCAGAGGTATGTGTTGCCAGCAATGACAACATATACACCTTCAAGCACTGCACACTTGCCAACATAGACACCATTTATCAGCACTGCCTCACACCTACAGACAGCTGTACATTTCCTAGAGCCATTATGCAGCGATTCAACTTGAGACTCTGAGGGGTTTGTGAGTTAAGAAGCAGATTAGACTTGGAGGGGACCATACAGATTTGAAAAGACAGATCAGATTATAAGCAAACCCTCGGCTGGTGAAAATCTGGTTTCATGTGATAATTTGGCGTATAATAAGCATGATCAGATTTGTACTGAAAAGATCTGATATGTACTAGCAATTTATCCAAATAAAATTCAGAATTTCAACCTTTATTGTATCGCTTGCTGTACTATTTATTTGTAGCATTATTCTATCATTGTTTCCCTTCAAAATTCAAAAAACATCCAAAATCAGAAAACAAAAAAAGTTTCAGAAATTGCATTTCCAGAATGGGGTGGATTATTACATAAGATAATTTATTTCTACTAATGAGACATAAAGAAAGAGTCTTCTACATAGCACTAGATAGTAAAGAAAAAAAGTGTAAAAACAAAGAGACTTATATAGAAGATACTGAAGACATTGAATTTGAAGTAGAATATTCTTTTAGTTATCACTCTTCCTTGAAATATATATATATAGAACAATATTGTTTTAAACTTAAAGCTTCACTTTTATTTTATTTTTTGCAGTTTTAGAGTTCTCCTATTAAACTAGACTGGATGAAACTATTGACGGAGTGTTAGTGTATCCAAAAGGAAAAATCAAACGCAGCCCAGATATAGGCTCTTATTAAGATATGTTCCCATATCATATTGAAAAGTCATCATTATCCATATTTAACATGGGAATACATTTATTTGAAAATGGGGAGGTAAGTAACCAGCAGCTTTGATTGTAACTTTCACTTATTTCTTCCATCCTTCCCAGAGAAAAACAATATTAAGAATAGATTAAGAATTTGCAATAAATGAACACACCTGAAATTTTCTTTGTAGCCAGAACTAGCTGCTCTTCAAGTTGCTGTTTCTCTACTAGAAGGACTGAAAAACGATCTTTCTCTGCAGCTAGCTTTTGTTGTTCTTGTTGCCTTGACCTGATAGCTTCCTAAACATAAGCCAGCATGTGAAGTCCAGTACTAATAATTTCAGAACTGTTTGTATATACTGGATTGCATACCATTTACCTGCAATTCAACCTTTATCTTGGCCATTTCCTGTTCCATGGCTTTCAAATGTTCAGGGCTAACAGAATCTGATGTAATTGTATTGCTTTGTTGTTCTTGTTGCCGTTGTAAAAAATTTAGTTCTGCTCTTAAAGCAGCAGCGTCTTCTTCGGCCTGTACAAAAGACTAGAAAAAATCACTCCAAAAGGGGAGATGGAATAGCTCAGATTTGAACATTGAAAGACTTCATAGAACTAATAGAATAAAAATCCTCATATTGACCTTATATTGTTCTTCCTCTACTTCCCTGAGGCGTCTTTTTACTGCTCGAAGTTGTGCTGACAAATCCTCCTACACATTAAAATAATAATCAGAAATTTGAATAACAAGATCACCCTATTATATGCAGTGCAATAGAGCCAAAACATCAAAACAACACAAGTCTCATCTGTACCCGTGCAGTAATTGCAGCATCTTTCTCCATAGATGTATCCTGTAGAGCTTTTCTCAACGAAGGCAAATCATTGCCTTCCTGTAAACACAGGATAGAAAATTTACTTAACATGTTTTCTCTTCCAATTAAAACTGCAGGTTTAAAATTGGAAAACATTTACTGTTTTTGCACAAAGATATTTTAAAAAAGAATGAAAACTGAACAAAACTTGCCACTTTACCATGTTTCTCAATTGTTTCTCAAAAGAATTACGCTCTGTTTCCAATGTTTCCAGCTGCCATGGCAATTAATTAAATTTAAGGAATAAATAAAATTAGAACTCAACTCCCAAGCAATTTTTTCTTGACATGTTGTATAGACATAGCACAAATCAGGATTGGCAACACCTCACCATGTCTTTGAGTTTAAGATGATAAAAAATCAAATACAAAACCAAGATAACACTAATAGATGTCTTACAAGACAAAGTGAAAGCCTGTACCTTTGAGGCAACACTGTTAATTTGCTCTTGTTGTTCTGCAACCTTGGATTCTAACTGCTTCGCATATGCTGATAGAGCTTGATATTCTCTCTGTCCATTAAAACCAAGCCATACGCAATGTGCATCAAATTGTAGTATTCGTGTAATAACTTTGAACTATAAAAGGCAAAAAAATGCATAGTTTAAATTCCTGACCGTTGTGTACTTTGTTATTTTTCTAAATAGTTCAGCTTTACACCTACCTAAATTGTTTCAGAAAATGAATTACTAACTTTGAGTAAAAGCACTTTCAGATTTAACTATGTAAAATTTTTTGCACCAACATTTTGGATCACACTAAGTGACCCACCACCTGGACAAGAACAAAATGAATCAATTCTGTTCTCATCCTAATGATGGATCGCGGAGTGTGATCCGGATTTTGATGCAACACTAATTTACACGGTCAAATCTAAAAGCTCTCTTACTTATTTTCAGACTCCAAAAAATTAATGAATGCAATTAATTTGTCAAAATTGCTGAAAATAAAATATGAATAGTTTTATGTTCATAGTAAGCGAGTGAAATTCTTAACAGTGCATCTAAACTGAAATGTATCAAACGCATCAGAAACACTTGCCTCAATAGACGAGTTAGTAACCGAAGAAACACTTTCCTCCATCCCACTGCTAAAGTTCTGGAGCCCTGTTAAAGAAAAAATTAAACAATTAATTCCTGTCTTGAACATGTTCACAAGTCAGAAAGTTCAAAAATCTGGTGTAGGTAACATATTTTACAAATGTGATTTTCACCAAAAATTGAAAAGAATGCATGTTCCCTCTTTTAATCAGGTTACAAAAAATGCCTTCACAATTCTATGACATTTTTCATTATTCTTTATAAGCAAACACCTGATATCACGCATAGCCACCACTATTCTAATATAAATAGATTAATATGTATGTTGTAGAATCTCCCCCTGCCATGTAGATGTGCCATATGATAACCTAAATACTTCATTATCTATATGAATTAATTCCAGATGACTATTTTGTGGTCTTCTGTTGGCCTACAATTATTAGCCATAAAATACAAACCCACCGTGTGCCTATAGCTTTTGGAGTAAATGAAAATAGCTTTAGATAAGTTTAACTCATTCCATAATGAGATACAATTGAAATAAAATATAATAATGCTAGATATATAATTCAATCCTCAATCCTTAATCTTCTTTCTCTTCCTTCAAAGCCCAATTCTCTTATTCTTTTAAGTCTCTGAATAAAACAATGAGTTCTACCTTTCCAAGGCCTTCGGCAGATGAAGTCTCAATCTGTGCTTTTAAAATCTTTATAGCAGCAATGTTGCTTGTGTTCTATTTTCATGAAAGCTTGAAACATCTCAGGCAAAGTCTTTTTGTACGTTAATTATTTCAAGATATGTTGCATGTGATAAGATGGGGTGGCATTTATTACATACTTCTGTGTATTATAGAGCTCCCAAGTGTCGAGGTTTATAATTTGTTTTGACTCTGCAATGCAAAGCTAGAAAAGCAAAGAACAAAATTGAAGGGAATTATAGCAAATACAAGGTAATCCATCATAAATGGTGTTGTATTGTTGGTAAACAGATTTGTCACTGCGAGTACTTCTTCAAAACTGACCCTGTTTGCCCTGTGAGCAGTGACAACTGTGCCAACAGTTGGAGAGATTTCAATCAGATTGCAATCTTCCTCTACGTTTGAGAGGGGCAGCTCCCTCATATGAAGGGGGTATTTGTTGTTTTTGTGTTCTTTTCACCTGAAAGTACAAAAAGGAGACAAAACAAAACTAAAAGAAATGGATAACATAAACCTCAAAAGTAGACATACGAATACTAGTTGAGATTCATGATGGGTAATGATTACAAAGAGATTTCTACCACAGAATGCAATGATGACAAAAGAAGGATAGCAAACCTTGACATACGAAAAAATACACCATGTTGGGACTCTAAATTTTGCAAATTTAGTGTCCCATGAATCTTAAGTGTAGGTATGAAATTTCTATCATTAATCATTTTCTAGTCTGTTATTATTTATGAGTCACTGAACCATTTGTATCTTGAGCACATTGCCTACACATCTCATTTGTAAGAAGCAAAACTCATCAGCAAAACAATATATTTGGCACCCCGATCATATCTTGTGCTCGTCTATGCAGGTTATAATATATTGGCAAAGGAATCAATGAGCTTCATCGATGTCAATATTGCATGAATACCTAAATAAACAAAGGAAAATATTACACAGTATCGGCATAGACATATCATAGTCACACCGATGGAGAACCTAATCGGTGGAAAAGAATCATGTTATGTCAATAAATAAAGAAACAAAAAAGGAGCGCAAGATGAAAACCATACTATATGTCTCGCCAACAGACCTTATCGGTAAAGTTTACACTATCGAGTCACAGCAAAACAGTGACTCCAATAACATATGTTATGTCAATAAGTTACATCAGTGAGAGTGTGTAGATGTCACACCAATTGAAGAAATGAGGAAGGGTTCATACCAAGGATCATATCGGCGAAAGATATACCAACAATGTTTTGCGGTATAGGTTATGCTATAAGATGCCATTGAAAAGTCACTTCCGATCTTGCAAGCTATAGCGATGAAAGATCTTCAGGGTAACTCATGCTGAAGGATGATAGCGACACATGATACTCAAACATTTATCGAGGGATCGTTATTCCGGTTATGCCGATAAACTTAATAAAGATCAAAAGGAATTAGAGTGTCTAACTGGAGAATTATGATCAATGAAAGCTATGCCGATAAAACACAAGGATATAACTAATTGAAGAAGCTTTTCAGAAGATATACCGATTGAATGGATACACTATAGAAGAACGCCAACGGGAAGATTTCATCAGGGTAGCTCAAGCACAGTTACAGCAATATGAACAAATTGTCATGTCAAGCATTTCAAAATTTGAAATACGAACACATTGATGATAGAGCGTGTATAATTAATTCGTCACACGAACTAGTGTATACAAATAAGTGATCAGAGTGAATTATTTCTTGCATTAAACTACTCTAAACAAATTTTGGGAGATCCAGGGATAGAAGGAATTGCGGGCAAGGGCAAATCAAATCAACCAATATAATTCAAGTAAGTGTCTTTTACTGTGCTTATTACAGAATTCTCTGCAAGTTCTTTTTGAATTCTTCATAATGGAGAGTTCTAGCACTAGTTACAAGAGGAAAAAGCAGAAAGGTAATGAGGAGAAGGTCAGGAAAAAACAAAAAAACCCTACAGAGAGGAAATTACAATAGGACATGATAGATCAAATGGAGGGATCCGGGTCTAGGTCTAGAAGATCAGCACGGGATAAACCCATCACTGATAAGATTCTGGATAGGTACAAGGAGATAGGGGATATCGAGACCAGTATCCATGGTTATGAATTATTCATTTTCCATTATGCTAGAAGGCATCAACAGCAGCCAATTTGCAATCCTTGACGCATGAATTTGGGTAGGCTTGTAGTGCCTAATGTGTTTGTGAATCTTGATCTTCTTAGGTACTGGCTAGACATTACAATCCAAAATTAAAAGCTATTTGTGATTTGAAGGAAGAACCCTTTGTGTATATATCAAAAAATGTTGTAATTGAGGTATTTGGCTTGGACAACCTAAATGATTATGAGATTAATCCAAATGATCTTGAAAGGGAATACGAAAGGTTGAACACAATGTTAGCCGGAAAGACTACTTTATGTTATGTCATGTATTAGTTATGTGGTCCCGACGGGAATTAGTTATTACCAAAGGGCATTTGGGTTGGGTGGTGACATTTGGTCACACCCCTTCAGGTAGATAAATATGTACGACCTACAGGTGAAGGAATGATTATGATGTGAATGTACTCATGCGTTGGAATGATTAATGAGAGCATCTATTATTCTCTAATATATTCTGTGCTAATTATATTTCTTGTACTATGTCTATGCAATATTAAGTTTACCCCAGCAGGCAAACATTTGGTGCCGTTGCCTAGACATACTCGGGAAGGGAAGGACTAGATGGCATACGGGCACTATGGGCCTACTAGTTGGTGAGATTAACCCAGAGGCTGACAACGCATGTACGAAGCTCTACGAAGGAGAAGACACTACAATGAGGAAATCACTCAATTGAGAAGTGTTGTAATAAAACGACATGAATGAATAAAAATGTTTGTTTGTTTTTTCAATAAAATAAATTGATGTGTTGATTATTGCCCTATGGAGAAGTGAGCAAAGAATTTATGCCCAATCAATTGAATAAAAATAGAAATTTAAAGAAGGAACTAGAGGAGGAACAAGCCGCTAGAAAAGCCGTACTCGCACAGCAGCAAGCCGAGCAAAGGGAGAGATTTAGAAGACGCGTCGGAGGACTACCGAAGGGAGTAAGTCAAGGCAAGGGTCTAGAGGAATTTGACCGGGAGGCCGGAAGAAGTGACGAGGACCGCCTAGAGGAAACAAGGAGCTTGTTCAGGTCCTTGACCTTAACCCCACGGACAGAAGCAAGAGAAGCCCGAAGAAATGAAGAGGAAACCGCACGGAGGGAGGCTCAGGATACCGCTACTGCCGAGAGTATCGAAGTGACAAAGGGGCACGGGGATCACAGTAGCCCATCGGGCTTGGATAGTTCCAGTAGTTCGGGGACATCAAGTAGTACGGTACCAAACATTTCTGGGGTACCGACGTCGACAGTACCATTCCAGCCTGTAACATAACCGGTGCTGCAAACATAGTCGGCACCTAGAAAAGTAAACATGGCGACTAACAAAGAGAAGCTGCCAAAATTCCATGGAGATGGAAAGGAAGATCCAATACGGCATTGTCGTACGTGCGAGACAATCTGGTCGGCGAATGGAGTCGTCAACCACGCAGAATGGGTAAAACAGTTTCTGGCCACACTCAGAGGGGTAGCCATTGACTAGTACTCCGATATGGACAAAACAAAGGTGACCACTTGGGCCGACCTCAAGAAAGAATTCGAGGAGTTTCAACTCTTGAGGGATGACAATGAAAATGTTTCTGAGATATACGATACCAAACAAGGCAAGAAGGAGACTGTGCGGGCTTACGGTCGCCGACTGAAGGAGTTAGTCGGAAAAATGGATAGCCAGCCAGCGGATGGCTTGAAGAAAAGATGGTTCATGGAGGCCCTGAAATCTAACCTATGGAGGAAAATGATGATAGTGCCCCCCACCTCATATGTAGATGCATATAATCAGGCGATGGACCTGAAAAGCGAACAAAAGACTTCCAAGAAAAAGAAAAGAAAGTCCTCTTCCTCAGAAGATAACACTTTAGAGGACGATAGCAGCAGTGAAGGCGAATCAAAGAAAAAAGCCACGACACTACAAAAGGACATGGAGAGGATGCTAAAGGAATTCAAGACGATGAAACGAAGTACAAGAAAAACAGAAGACAAGTTGTGGTGTACCGAATGTAAAGGAAAGGGCCACACGAAGAGTGCCTGTCCCAAAAAGGCATTCTATGACATATGCCAAATTATGGATCATTCCACCAAGGAATGCCCCCATACAACCTGAAGGTACAGAACCAACAAGTGCTATTTACCCAAGAGCAACCATCTACATCGAGGGAAGAGATTAACAATAACGCATCTTCAAGCGGGTACGGAGGCAACCGACGCAGTGGCGGAAGGGGAAATAACAACAACACCAACACAAGGAGTCAAATACAATACAACTCCAAGGGTTGGTCGATGATCCAGTGCTGAGCTTGCAATCAGTAGAGCCACTTTGCAAGGGACTGTGACAAGAGCGACACCCCGCAAAAGCTATGCCGCTGGTGAAACCCGAGGTCAACTTGCTCAACATTGAGGGAATGAGAAGTGACGAGGGGGTACTAGCCATCACACGATCACAAGCAAAACAAGCCACATATCCAAACCCTCAAACAAAAAAACAAGGGGCACGGGAGGGTAAGGAAGAAATAGAGAAGGCGATGAAAACACAAAAAGAAACATGGGAGATGGCCACCACCTCGGGCTGGAGGGATGCCGAACAAAACATTCTAAGACAAATGTTACATTTAGAGGTACAGGTGAAACTCCAGGACCTCCTTCACACTATGCCTCACTTGGGAACGAAAATATTGGGGAACTTGGCCACGCAGCCAAATACCACACGTATGGACATCCTCGGAGAGTCTGCAATTGACCCGATGATACTTGCTGTAAACAGAGACAGGTACCCGGTAGTCGTCAAGATGGGCATCCTTGGCACCATCCTAACAGACACTGTAGTGAACGAAGGGTCAAGAGTGAATGTCCTTCCAGAGGCAACATGGAAAAAACTGGGAAAGCCCACCTTGTGGCCACCAACCTTCAACTTACTGGGCGCAGATCAACAGGGTATCAAACCACTCAAGACGCTAATGGCACAACCGGTCACTGTCGGTACATGTAATGAGCCCAACTGGCTCTTAACTACAAACTAACTTCTAACTCCAATTTAATTACAATTGTTTGAATGTTTTCGACATATATGAAATCTAAATGAATTTCACCAGACTTTAAAAAATAACACCAGCAGCAATTTAACATTAAAATTTAATTCTTCTACCTTGCTAAATCAACCAGCATATTAAAACAATTATTCTGAATCCCAAACAACAATGAATTTACCATTTTCGACACCCCAGTACAAAAAGGCATGCTATATGTTGAAAACACAGCCTCCTGAAACAAAATGCAGGGCCACAGGTGACCACGCAGCCACATAAGAAAGAAGTTGCAGTCCCAAAACAAAGATGCAGCAGTTTGGGACCCTCGCGCAACCTCAAGGAAGACACGCACAGCTGTAAAAAGTCAGTAGATAGTTCCCAGCCTCTCACGTGCCAACCAATATTACACAGTAAATTATGTACAGTCTCAAACTAGAACTATACGGCACCCAGTATGCATTCTTTAACACTCCAAAAATCACTAATCCACCATGGCATACTGAATCCGATCCAAGCTAATGCATTCAGCATGAGATTTGGACGTTTTCTCCAACCATCTGAAGACCAAACATTACCAAACCCTAGCACTCCTTGAGAATTTTGAAAATCTCCTCCAAGCACAACTTTTCAATTTTCAATAAATGACATAAGGTAATGAAAAGTGCTTTTTCAAATTGTATATATAGCTTTTTCGAAAAATCTTCAACTTTAATTTTTTTCACTTAAGGGACTTTTTATTCACAACTACATTTTATAATATTAAAGTTATAAAGTCATAAAGTTATTAAATTAAAAATAATTTAATTTAGTAACAATAACTTTAAAATAAAAACCACTGAAACCCACTGCCTGCAACCAACTCGTTTCTGACACCAAAGCCTCAAACATCAACTGCCCTGCCAGAAATAGCCAACTGCCAAAAATAGACTTACTATAAATAGTAAGTCTCTCAAACTAGAGATCCCCTAAAACTCAATCCTGAAACATCTAACACCCTGTGCAGACGCCCTACTAATCCTGGCCATACCCAAAATACCACTTACTAAAAATAGTAAGTTGACCAAATTGACCCGAACAAAGAACAGATCTAGTAATCTGAACCTCAAGAATGGAATCCCAACACTGGCTCCGCCAACTAACCCCCTCTGATCGCCTGATTAGCTTGCGAGGGTCGCCAAACCAAGCTAATCCCAATAGTCAGAAAACGGGGACATTACAATACACAACCGTTTGTACTGGACTTTGTCGTCATCCCACTAAAGCAAAAAGGCTATGACGCCATACTGGGTAGAGGGTGGTTAGTAACAGCCAAAGCGAACCATAATTGGAAAAGGAATACCCTTTCAATGGAGAGCAGAGGAAAAAAGTTCACAATTGATCTTCGTACCCAATTGGTGAGTGAGGAGATAGCTTCCTCCTCCGAATCTGACTCTGAAGAAGAAAACGATTGAAGGGATGAAGGAAGGGACGGAATGGAACCGAATAGTGAAGGTGTGCTAAGATTGGGGGAATTCTCAGAGGATAATGCAGATTCACTGAACGGTCTCTTCCACTGACAAATAGAGGATTACGAACTCTTCCAACCACCATGCAATATATTAAGTATTGAGGAAGAGCCGAAAATATTTTCCCCAGAGTACGGTGAATACAAGGAAGGGGATGCGAAAGTAAGCGAAGTGCCGACGCATAAATTTGATGAGCAAAACCCCATGAAGTATAAGGAGTCATCTGTCAAACCAATGAATATAGGCAAGGAAGAGGAGCCTAAGATCATTCGTGTTGGCAACGATTGGAATCCTGAGTGGAAGACCGCAGCCTTCAAAATCTTTATTCTCCTTCTTCTTATGTACGAGCAAGAGACCGTGGTCCCTGTAGAATTTATGGTTCCAAGCCTTTGGATGGCCATTGAAAATAGACTCGGCGACAAGGAAAGCTTTAGGGAGCGGTTGCACACTCTCAATAAATTAGATGAAAGAAGAATGATAGCACAATGGGTAACCGAGGTCGCACAACGGCAAAGAAAATGTTGGCACAATAAGCACCTACGAAAGATGTGTTCCTCCCCTAGCCAGTTGGTGCTGAAGTACAATGGAAAGAATGAGATTAAGCCAGGAAAATTTCGAGAAGTCGGCTACGACGGGGCTATCAAGTTGTGGACTCTCAACGAACTGGAGATACATGAGGCCATCAATGGGTCCAAATTGAGACCTTACCCAGAGAGAATGGACCCAAAAGGAGGGATAGAGCACCCGAGAAGATAGAAAGGGACTCAAGAGGTTAGGCAAGCGACCTGAGAGCCGTCCAGACAGGCGACCGAAGAAGCATCCGGAAGGTAATTAGATTAAAAAAACACACCATACAGCTAATGGTCGAACGACCATACGGTGGGAAAAATAAATCGAAAGTCACCGAACGGTAGCTGTCACCGAATGGTGGTTGTCATCGGTGACAACTCACCGTTATAAGGAAGGCTCGCATGTGGTTAAAGACCGTACAGTATGTAAATGCGAGAGGTTGTACAGTATGCAAAGAATTGAGGCGACCGAATGGTGCCATAACGCAGAGTGGAGCAAGGAGTGGCGGCAGCGAGGGCGATTCTAAAATTTTTTTTAAAAAAGAAGCCAAATAAAGAATGGCATCGAAGGGAAGGACATAAGCAGGTAGTGAAGAAAACATAGTTATTGGCCATGTGCATAGGCACAAAGCGGTTGGCAAAAAGAGTATGGCATCGGAAGAAAATCACGAAAATGGTGTGACCCATGGACTTCTGTGTGGGTTTGAAGGTGCTAATTTGGTCTTGGTGGCGGGGGCGCTGCCCCTTGACCCCACCCTGTACCGCGACACCTGGGACGCTGCCCCAGGACCCCGCGGGGGCACTGCCCCTCGACCCCACTGGGGGCGTTGCCCCTAGACCCCCATTTTATTTTTCAAGTACACTACAATTGTGAGTTGGGGCATCAGAACGGCGCTACCCCAGGACCCCGCAAGGGCGCTGCCCCTCGACCCCGCTGGGGGTGTTGCCCCCAGACCCCCATTTTATTTTTGAGGCACACTACAATTGTGAGTTGGGGCATCAAAACGGCACAAGGAAATTATTCAGTTTAGTTATCAGCCTTCGGGGAGTGTGACCAGTTGATGGGACCCAGAGTTGTTGCAGGCATAGTGTCTGCACACCAGAGGTAGAGAGAGCATTGGAGCAAGCCTTTCGAGAGGGGTACTATGCTTTGAGGCACTCGGGGTAGGTTTTGGTTGGATGTGAGTCTGTCTTGGTGGATGCAAAGAGAGCTCGGGAGGAGTTGATCACCCGGTTGGAGGCAGTAGAGTGACACTTGGCTCAACGTACCCAGGAGTTGGAAGCGGAGAAGGCGGCACAGGTGGCTATCGAGGTCAGATTGGTTAGGGACATAGTATCGTTTGAACAAGAGTTAGTGGAGGCTACAGCTAGAAAGCATGTTTTGGAGACAAGTTTGGCACAGGCGCGGGAGGAATGTGATGTGACAAAAAAAAAAATACTCAAAGCAGCATTGATGGTGAAGGCGGCACTTCAACTTCTTCAGGGACGCCCCTTTGCCCCTTCTTCTCAATGATTTTCTTATTGTATGTCGTGTATTTCATCTCCCTTTTGTTATGAGTCACCGGAGACGACTTTCTTTTTTGAGGGGGATGATGTTAGCCGGAAAGACTACTTTATGTTATGTCATGTATTAGTTATGTGGTCCCGACGGAAATTAGTTATTACCGAAGGGCATTTGGGTTGGGTGGTGATGTTTAGTCACACCCCTTCGGGTAGATAAATATGTACCACCTACGGGTGAAGGAATGATTATGATGTGAATGTACTCATACGTTGGAATGATTAATGAAAGCATCTATTATTCTCTGATATTAACTGTGTTTATTATATTTCATGTACTATGTCTATGCAATATTAAGTTTACCCCAGCAGGCAAACACACCACTTACCAAGAGTGGAGATTACCTTTGCATAGAAAGAGATTAGAGGAATAAGCCAAGGCAGGGGAAGATAAGCAAAACAAGACTATGAAGAAGGCTAATGTGATACCATTTACTGCAGAAGATGGGCCATCTTTTCATGTGGGTTTGTTCCATCCATATTTAGAGTTTACCTATTACACTGTCGAACAAGTATTTGGTTCTGAGGCCCCCGATTATATTGAGTTTCAATCATGACGCTCTGCCCTGACAAGGTGGACTACTTCATTTGCATTATTTAAATGTTGTCTCAAATCCCTGGATCAGTTGCCCCTCTTGGGACTAATGCTTCTAGCTTCAATTTCTAATTGACATAAAAAGATTCTTATTGCAAAAGAGATTCTCTACAACTTGTGCAAAGTAACCCATCAAAATTTAGTTTTTCTGATTATTTATATTTATGATTATGGATGCCATCAAACCAACATGTGCCTGTAGTGGATTGAGAAGAATCCCCATAGTACTCAAGGCCAAATTTTGGACCTCATTTCTCCTAAAGAGATTTCCAAAGCCTTTGATACAGTACCTAGAGACAAGCTTTGGAACAGAATGATAGAATTGGGTATCCCCTACGAGTTTAGAGCAGTTGTGCACAGATTATATGATAAAGTTAGAGCCAAAATCACAACCAATGAAGGAATGTCTGAATGTTTTGGTAGTGACATTAGTGTTAAGCAGGGATGTCCTTTATCCCCAACCTTGTTTAGGTTATACATTGATAAGTTAGAAACTTGGTTAAACAATACGGATGGGGAAGGTGTGCGTTTGGCAAGATATGTGGTGAAACTTTTTTTGTACGCTGATGACCTTATCTTAATTTCAAAACCGGCTCAAGGTTTGAGAGATCACCTAAGGGCCTTAGAGTGCTTTTGTCAAGAGGTTGGGATGCAGGTGAACATTACCAAAACCAACATTATGATTTTCTCTTTAAGGAGAAAAGAAAAGCCCAATACATTCATTTTTTAAGGCAGCCCGCTTGAAATTGTGAAGGAATACAAGTATCTTGGGATTGATTTTCACTATAAACTCAGCTGGGAAACATGTAGAGCGAAAAGGCTGCAGGGGGGCTGGAAAGCCTTGTATTTACTCCAGAACAGATGCAGAATGGCTGAGCTTTGGGACTAGAAGACCAAGAAGACTCTTTTCGATTTGTTGGTCACACAGGTGGTTCTCTATGGCTGCGAAGTTTGGGGTGGCAGCCTGTCAAACAGCGGATGGAGGCAGCTAGAAAGAATTCAGAAACACCTAATTACAAGCAATCTCAAAGTTAAGACCTCTGTTTCTTACGATATCCTATTAGCGGAGGCTGGGGTTTTTCCATTGGAAGCGTTAGCAATAACTTGGTTACTTAGCTACTTAAATAAGGTCGATAACATGCAAGACCAACAATGGCCGAAATTTGTGAAGCACGAGGATCTTATCCGTAGAAAGAAAACATGGATGAAGCAAAATAATAAGTGGTCGGATAAATGGAATATTAAGCTACATGAGTGTCCTAATACAAATGTGGACATAAAAAAGTTTGTCATAGAGAAGTTTCAAAGTGTCATGTGGACTACTAACATTGGTCGTAAAAAGGCTTACTACATGCAAGTGTTCAACTCAACCGGGGAACATGGAGAGAAAACATATTTAGGGGCTGCTATTAAAGGGAAAGCAAGGCTGTTAATGACACAATTGAGGACGGGTTCGCATCATCTTAGGTGTGAGACGGGCAGATGGAAGAGGCCCAAAGAAGCTTGGGAGGAGAGAACTTGCATGTTTTGTGGGACGGGCGCAATTGAGACAGAATGGCACTTTCTCATGGAATGCACTGCCTATGATGATATTCATGGTAATTATGAAGCCATCTTGAAAGTGGACAACATGAACAGTTTATTTGAAGAGGATAAGGTCAACCAAACCACGGGTTTGCTGGTCAAGATTCATAAAAGAAGATTGGAGCTGGAAAGGATTACGAAAGCTGTTTAGGGGTGTGAGTTCCTCTGGTCCCTTAGGCTGATTGGCCTCATGGACATCATTAAAATCATTCATTCAAGCATCTTTGCCAAGGTCTTCACTAGTGTAGCCCATCCTCTTTAGCAACTTGAAAGTTGAAACCAATCCCTTTGGCATGTTTAAAACTAACAAATCAATTCGAAGGCTAATTAATAGGAGTTCATGAAGCATAATTTAAGGGAATGTGTAAGAGTCACATTTTTAATAATTAAAAATCATTATTCCCTCAAAAAGGCTATTTAGGAATTTAGAAAATCCCATAATTCAAAAAGGGAACAATTAATTAATATGAAATTAATTAATTGTGGGAGACATAGGATAGGGGGAATTAATCTAATAAATAGATTAATACAAAAGGGATAAACTATGGGTTATCTATCCCAAGGGGACAAATTAGTAAAGTGATTGGCTGAATTGATGATGTATGATTGAAAGGGGATTGGTCTTGAATGATATTGATTATGGTTTGAACCAATCTGATGATTAAAAACCGATTATTCGATGGAGTGTAGATGTTAAAAATCAGAATAGTCTGCCATGGTTTCATTCTTTTATAGAGCTATGCTTGCATGGGGATATGGGCACAAGGTTCGAATTTGAATTCAAGTTCAGCAATCATAAAATTCAGATGAAATTCAGTAAGAGTGAAAATTCGAAAAAAAATATCAACATTAGATTCACCTTATATAAATTTATTTATTTTTAAATATAAGTGAAAATATCCACAAAATTGTCAAAATAGTTTATTAACATTGTTATATAATTTAATAACTCAATATTATTTTAAAATAAGAGAATATTATATCAATTATTTAAAATAATATATTTGTTAGAATTAAATTAAATATTTTAATTTACATATAAGTTTACAACAACTTCATTTAATTTAAGTGAATATAATATAATTTAATGTAATTTGACAAAAAAAAAATTTAATATAATAATATATTATAACTTAATGTATAGCTTAAAACATATATAAATCATATCGAACTCTTGTAATCAAAAAAATAAAAATAAAAACACAAACAAAAGAAATTGCGGATGACTTGCTCGGTCATGCAAAAGTGTAGGTCGTCTCTCAAAAAATGCTCAACTACAGGGAAGGAGCCATATCTTATTGATGTGGCATTATTATCTGCAACACCCATTTCCTCATTCGCACTCCCACATATCATTTTAAATCTTCCTTTTTCATTTCTTCTTTTGTCGACATGCATCTAGTTGACTGCCTACAAAGGGTTGCATAGTCATGCAGGAAAATTGATGTGTTTTATAAGGACACAATTGAAGTGAGTTTGTGCATTTCTCCGTACGAATAAAGGCCGAACGTTAATGAATTTAATGAAAATATTTGAAATTCGCCAGAATTCGAAATTTGTAATTGAAATTTGGAAAATGTTGTGACTTAGGCTAGCATAACCAATAAATAAGTTAAAGTCATATTTAGGTAGTCTTCTCAACCTGGGTGGCATCAATATAAGTACTGTATAAATAAGAGAGAGAGATTAGTTTATTATCATCATATTGTGTATTTTGTTCTTATTGAAGACTATTCAAGGTAGCCACCTCAAAGTGACCTACTTTGGAAGGTTGCCCTCTGAAAGTGGCTTAAAATTATCAAGAATCTGTAGCATATTTCATATTATAATCTTCTCTTGTGCAGGTGATGTCGTTACAAGTGGTATCGAAGTATGAGCTTAACATCCAAAAGGCATGAAACAAGACAAATATTTTTCAAGTTTGGAGTTCATGTTGTGAAGTGCGTATCTATCTCAATGTTGCCGAAAAAAATTTGAAATCTTGAATGTGTATCAGACTCAAAATGTCAATTACAATACAAGCAAATATTGTTATGGTAAATCGATGTTGTATTAAATAGTGGAGATGAAAGCTCCTTATATACATTTACAAAGACGATGTTTCTATTATGAAACAATCGTAAACTTAAGACAAAAATAGAAACTACCTAATAAACTAAAGACTAACTAAGATGACCATTAAAGAAACATTACAATATTCTAATACCCTCCCTTAATGGTCATCGTCTAACTACCATGCGGAAGATTGTACATGTCTTGTGGTCATAAATTCCTTAGAACATTTTGTTGTTGTTGAGATCCTTCCTAGATCTACAGAATGTTAATGACCAAGAGTAGCCAAAACCCATTCAAAAAAATTAGAGAAGGCTGCCACCCTTCTTTAGAATTCTCTGCAACAAGAGACAAGAGCCTACCAATGGCTCTGCCCCTGAGATGAATTTTTCACTAACCCTCCCAGAATATGCAAAAAATTTGACCAAAAATCATTACAAAACGTTCAACCTGATGTTGGATAACAGAGTTGTCCCTCCCTGTAGTCATAAACACGCACCGAGAATAGTTGCCACGATTTTGAGGAAAAATCAGCAAACCCTCCAAACTTTTGCAAAAGAGCATGACGCCCCAGAATAGACTGCAAAAAATCACGATTTTTGAGGAAAAATTTGCGAAAGCCAAAATTACAAATCATCATTTTTTTCGAAAAAAAAGGCAAAACCCCACAAAGAAATCCCATGCAACTTTGCAAATTATAGAATCCATAAATGATTTTGGAGGATAAAATCAAAAAACCAAACAAATAGCTAGCACAAAATCTAAAACATGGATCAACGTACAAAACATTGTTTTTAAGAAAAAAACAGTAAAACATTTCTAGAAACCAAAGAGCCCTCCTTGACAAGAGCAAACCCTTAATTTTTGAGGAAGAAATTATAAACCCAAAATAAAAAAAATTTCAAGGGACAAAATTATTAAAACCCACTAGAAATGTTTTTAAGGGGAAAAAATTATGAAAACCCATCAGAAAGTTTTTTTAAGGGAAAAAATTATGAAAACCCATCAAAAAAAATTTAAGGCAAAAAATTATTAAAACCCATCAACAATTTTTTAAGGAAAAAAATTATGAAAACCCATCAAAGAAACCTTCATGTGGCAAAACACAAGATTTTGCGTGGCAAAACAACATATGCAAGCAACATGCAACTCACAAAAAGCACATGCAACTTACAACATGCAACGAACATGCAAGTACATGCAACCTTCAAAAATCAGAGACTTTTGCTCAAACTAGGAAATTGCATGATCAAAACGCTCAACCAAGCTCGCAATTTTCAACAAAAATCTTCGCAAACGAACCACAAAATTTTCATAAAATACCTCTCAAGATTTTTAATTTAAAAAATTGAATTTTTCTTAAACAAATCACCAAATTTTATGAAATCCTATCAACCCACTCTGATACCATGTTATGGTAAAACGACGGTGTATTAAACAGAGGAGATGAAAGTTCCTTATATAGATTTACAAAGACGATGTTTCTATTATGAAACAATCGTGAACTAACCACAAAAATAGAAACTACCTAATAAACTAAAGACTAACTAAGATGACCATTAAAGAAACATTACAATATTCTAATAAATATTCAGTTTACTTTTCAAGAGGGCAGTCACTAAATAGTTCTCTAAGTCTAAGACCAAGTATTAGCTAAGTGTGTGATGTAGTTGTTTTAAAAGCAACAATACCAGATCCTTAAGACATTCAAAACAGAACTTTTCTCAAGTAGAGTTTCTTATATATCACCAAAAATTGTAGACCACTAGCGGTAATAAAACAGTTCCCAATCTGAAACTGGCATTATTACAGGTGCTATACTATATATCACAAGATAACTTGGAATTATGTTCTTAACAACTGTTGTGAAGTGTGAATTTATGTGATTTTCAATGGACTTCTTTCAATTTAATAAGGCATTGTTAATAGCTTTTGTATTTTATTCCATTTACAATTTACTGTCCTCTGCTATTTATGAGTATGCATGGAGAAAAAATTGATCAGCTGAAGTTATAATGTGGAATGTTCTATTTTAGTTTGTCTTGCCATCTTTTTTCTGCTGTTTATGGCCATACATTAGGCTTTTATATTTCTATCCTCTACTATTTCATCCATTTAGGAATGATGTAGAACTGTATTTGCTTTTAACTGTATGATTAAAATACAAATGCTTTTGACTTTAATCATACAATTTATAATACTGTATAAATATGATAATATTATAAATGAAAGATATATACAAACTCTATTTACCTTTAATAGTCATTTCCACATCCGGATGATTGAGGCTCTTTTAAATTCAGCTGATGACTGCCATTGCTCCTCCCACTCCTTTGTTTAGGGTTTTCCAGAGGTCAGAAAGAAAATTAAGGGATAAAAATAACAAATTGTTTCCACGCTGTTTTCACAATGACTTTGATTCGGTCCTTGAATCAGCCTCATTTCTGAATGATTTGGCAATTTCGTGAGTAATAAGAGTTTCCTAGGTTTTTGCAATGATTTTTGTGTTTTTGCCATTTTCTAGAGATTTTAACATGATTTAATGTGTTTTTAAATGCAAAATATCTTTGAAAATTAGGTCAACGATTTTTCACAATTCAGGATTTTTTTATAGAAAAAAATGGCTGGCTCCAGGATTTGTGATTAATTGGGAATAATTGCTATTTTTTGCAGATTATTGCTACTCTGGTTTTGCCAAAAGCGTCTCATAGCACCCCCCCATAATCTAATCTAGTAACCTGAAACCTTTGCATATCTTAAAAAGAAAGAGAAAATTTACACACCGTGTGGGTTTGAGTTCCTAGGCTCAATGACTGTAGAGCCCTTCCTATCTGCTGCCTTTTTATGCCGGATTTCTTCCAACTGAGTTTCCACGCACACAAGGTTTATGGAGATAATTAAGATACATGTCAAAACCAAAATCGCAAGAAAGTATGTAACCATATAAATAAGCTAAAAATACAAAACAGAATCTTATATTAAGAATAAAAGAACACAACAGAAATCTATAATTAGGGGATAATAATATTATGTACGCTTTAATCACATTTAATGCCAGGACCTCCTTATAACAACGACCCTAATTTTCCAGCAAACTATACAAAACAAAATGAATTTGGCAAACAAAACATTCGTATCCTAGCTAGATTTGCTAAATGTCCAAAATTCAATACAGGAGGTGGCAATAAGCGAAAATAGAAGGAATGATCGCACCTTTTTTCGGCCGATCGCAGCGTGATGAGCTTCCATGATCTTAATTGAACAAATGCTCCAGAAACTGTGATTCAAATATCATCGAATGCCAAAAAAGGTTTTGAATATGTTTCCGGTAGGGAACTTTCCCTATTTAATGGGATCTCTCTAACTTGGAGTGCGAATTGTATTAGTGGAATTGCAAAAGTGGAAATTATACAAAATAGGGATTTAGAAGTTGAGCATTGCTAAGGGTGAGAATGATGGAGGGTATTTCATTTTTTAAAAATTAGGTTTTGTCTTAAGGTAAAGTTTAAAGGTTTTTATTGAGTCTTGATTCTTTAAAGGTTTCTAATAAGTCTTGTTGAGTGTAATGATCTAATATCATAAGGGTTGAGGTTTAGATCAATGTCTTTCATGAATTTGGCAAATGAATAATGCAACCTTTGGCCTTTAGTCGAAGAAGTTCAACCTAAAGCTCATGCTATGTAGCTAGAACAACTTTGTGGATGAAAATCCTCCATCGAAAAAACAAAATTCAATGAATACTACAAGATAATTTAGGAATATTTTTAAGTTAGTGGTACCATAAATAGTGCAATACAAGTGTAAAATTTTAAGCTTTGTAATTTAAGGAAGATGGTGGTCTCATAAAGAATGTTGAGAATAAATAAATATTCTTAGTACTTGTTGTTTAGGCAATATTATTCACTTTAGTTTTTAATGGCTATTAATCAATTGACTTTCAACCAATCAGAAATGATTATTTATTCCATTTGAAATAAAATATAAAGTTAAGATGTAAATTTTTTTATTATATAAATTATTAAATCAGTTTCCTGAATTCTTACTCATTAAAACATTTTGTGTTATAAGGATGAATTTGTAGGCGATTTTTTTGGTTGACATTATTATAACTAAAAAATATTATTTCAAAGATTTTTTTCTTTTATATTATTTTATCAATGACACAAATTATACTTATATTAACAGAATAAATGTATATTATATTATATTTGTATTATTTAGTAAATTAATTTAGTTTTAATATTTAGTATGTTATATTTATATTATTTTATATTAACCATTATTAACATATGAATATTTATTATATTATTTAATATATATTATATTAAATTATATAATATTATTATATTATAATATATTAATATTTAATAAATTATAATATAATATAATATAATCTATTTTAACATAATATATATGATTATATAATTTTTTTTTGCTCGATAATAGGCCTTAGCCATGAAATTTTATTGATTAAATTGAACACAATTTTACATATAATTCCTCCATTCAAACAGGCACTAGTAGAAAAGAATAGAGTCAAGAAAACCTCTAATCTTGCCCGAGGATCATTATCCCTTTCAAGATTATATTATATATTTTGAGGGATAGGGGTGTTCCCCTATTTACAATAATTTAATGGATTCCCCTCATTATACATAAATCATAAACCATTTCAGCCATTTGTATTACAAAGCAACATTTGTGTTGTTTTGCATCTAATTATTGATTTTTTGTCGATATTGTTATGTATATGGAGCCTAATCAAACTCAGGTTCTTTCGGCGCAGTTTCCCCCTCTGACTTATCTACGAGGTCAAGGGGCAAAGCCCCTTGCGAGGTCTTGGGGCAGCGCCCCAGGCGGGGTCAAGAGGCAGAGCCCCTAATGGGGTCAAGGGGCAGCGCCCCAAGGAGGGGTCAAGGGGCGCTGCCCCTCGACACCAACAATGACTTAATAATATTGTAAAGGGTCAACCATCAATTTTCTATTAGTCAGAGCATTTTTTGCCCTAATTTTGTTATGTCAAAAATAATTGTAAAAAGGGCTTAGGGTTTGAGATTCATGTGTGAGGGATTTTGTAGCTTCTTGTGGCGGTATTGAGTTTCAAGCTTCATATTATAATCACTGGATAATTATAAAGATATTGGACTCATTGTTGGTGGACGTAGCCCAGGGATTGGGTGAACCACGTTAAATTCTGTGTTATTGTGTTCTCTTTTGTTTGTCAATATTTGCATTTTTCTGCTTATTATTCTAACAGATATTTCTTACTTGGGTGAGAGATCCTGCTTGTTTTGTTGCCTATAGTATCCATCTAGATTGCGTTGCTTGCTCGAGTGAGAGATCATGCTTGTGTTGCTCCTAAGCAAGAATAAATTGATCATTACATGCTTAGGTCAATGCTAGTAACATTAAGGTAATAAAATAATAAAATCATAAGGGAGAGATGTTTATTAAATTATATAGATCTTACCTTTTGTGATCCTCTATTTTTGAAAGGGTTGTTCATTGAAGTTAGTAGTAGAGTAATAAACTGTTATAAATTGTTATCATGATATTAAGTGCTAAAAGTGATAAGCTTACTAGCATTAGAGTTGTACTGTAAAATTGCTTATTATAGTAATTTATATATAATTAAGATTATTTTTATTCTAGAGTATATAAGGTATATTTTAGCTTGACAGATTGTTCTGAAGTAATCCTATATTATGCTTTGATCTGACTGGGTTGTTGAGTAAGGATTTGGCTAAGCTTGGGAGCCTTGGGAAATATGTTGCTTAAATTGAATCAAACTTTAGATCACTGATTTCCTTCATGCATTGAGGGTTTTTCTTTTTCATTATATCTTAATCTCATTTTGTGGTGCCTTTTATGGTTTTTGAACCCGAATTTCTTATAGGAATCATCCTTAGGTTTTATTATTGTCTGAATGTTATAGCTTACCAACTTGGGCAAGTCGTATATGGTGACTAATAGTAAAGAAACTTTATTCTTACTAACATATCAAAATCTACTTTTTGGTTTAATTCCTATCTCCAAAAACCTTGCCATTTCTAATGTAATCTAAGAGTATTAATTGTATGCCAGTAAAAAGCAATAGGGATCCATCTTAGATCATTGGTTCAGTGATGAAAAAAGAAACATTTATCTATTATGGGATAGGATAAACAAATAGAGCCTAAATATTGATATTTTCCTAGATTAAAGGAGTGACAAGGCAATTATTAAAGTCAGGATGAAGAGGGGGAATTTACCCATTGAAAATCCTATTTCCATTGCTTATGATAGTTAATTACCTCCTTATCATAACAAGAAGGCCCAACATGGAATATTTCTTTAGTATCTATATATAACCATATGGTATGAACAACCTAATGATCTATAATTTTACTGTAGCTATGACAACAAGGGAAGGTACTACTTAAAAGAATTACCCAATGATAATTTATGCTAATAGCTTCTTATATTAACATTTCTTGAGAGTCTAAAAATATGAACAAAGACATAGTATTCAGTAGGTATGAATAAAGAGCTAGTAACCATAGTGTATACAAGTCTTAAAATATATTAGCGAGCCCATAATATCGATACACCAAAAAAGGGGCTGGTAATAAAGTATAAGATACTACCATAAAGGCCAGGCTTATTTACGATGAATAAAGAACATCTTGTCCTTTGAGCTAGAGTCATCATCTTCCTTTTTGTACAATCTAGATGTCTTTTTCCATGGGTAATTCCTAGTGACTATGCATTTGATCTCCAAATTGAGCTACTCCTTTGAAATTGATGATAGGATGTTTGGAAGGTCGAATCCTTCCTCTCTGAAGTAATGAAGAATCCATTCATTATTATTTGTGGTTTCAACCTTCAGTCATTTGATCAAGAATTAGGAATTTCTTTTCATCTTCGGCTATTGATTATTGAACAAGACTTGATCCTTGATAATTATGATTTGACACCAAGTGAAGTTCGCATGTTTGAGAAGCGCCTCAAATTCAACCCGCATGTATTCCTCTAGTAGAGGGATAATAAAATGGTCATTAATGCTAAAAATTGCCCTTTCTAAGCCATGAAGGTATTTATCAAGGAATATCTTCCTATAGGTTTCTACTATTCTCTCCTTTGGGATGTCTTCCATTAGAAGGCAAGCAATAAGCGTTCCTACCAGGTGACCATTGGTGTGAGGGGTAAAGTTGTAATCAAAGTGATGATCACCTAGAGATTTGATGAGGGATCGCCTAGATATATCATCTAATGGTTTCAAAATCCTACTCCATCTCTCCAAGGTAATGGGTCATGAGAAGGCCATTGTCCTGACGCTATTAGTTTGGAAGGTAAGGAGATTTATCTCCATGGGTTCTAAGATGCTCAAAAAATAGATACAAGTTTGTCTATGGGATTGAGAACATACTACGAAGCATTTATCCTAATTTAAACCCTTTAGAAGATTCTAGGAGAGTCTAGAGAAAGGCATTTGATTTCCTAACTCTAGTGCAGTTAATGTGGGAATCACAATATATATTAATTATGAAGCATAGTTGGATGGTAACTTGTGACAAAGTGTTCTTCGATCATATATGCTAATCTTAATGATTTTTAATTCATGCATGTGAGGGGTGATGCTATAATTAAGCCTTATTTACTGGCACTGAGTGTCTAGGGATACTTGCCCTTTGGAGGAGATCTTGTTAAATAAAGTATTAAGTGCGGGGAAATATATTTGCTGAATTTTATGAAAATCAATGATGATTTATAATCGTGCTTGGTTTATAACTTAGGGGAAAGGATGTAATTTGAAGGATCGAGTAATAATATGTAGTAGTAGGACACCTGTCATTAGGTGAGATGTTTATGCTAATGTTTTTCTAATACTAATATTTTATTAGGGATGGTAGTGTATAATATTCCTCTTAATAAGGTTGTGGTGAACTTGGGTATGCTAGGTAGGGTATTAATTCATGTGTATGAGGTTTGGCTCTTGTTTCGTAAGTAGAACACTTTTTCTTAGGGGATTATTCTAGTAAGGTTATGGAAGTTTCATATTTTACTGTCCAATATTTTGGTTATATTGCATTAGTTCTATGTAATGGAGCCTTTTCCCATCATTGATGGTGTCCTTATAAGTTTTTTGTGATATAGGAAAGTTGTTGTACGTAAGGTCAAGTTAAGGACTCATATGTCCCAGGGGTTGATTAATGTTCCATCCATGCCAAGATTATCAAGTTCATCTACCCTTTTGTTTCCTTCTCTATAAATGTTATTAAAAGTTATAGACTTGAATTTTTCTGCAATGGTTATTGCTAGGTCTAGGAGTGCTCTTAGTTTCCAGTTAGGAACGGATTGGGTTCCAAGAGAATTTATAGTGATGGCAGAGTCTCCTTCCACATCAAGGTTTGTGATGCCCATTTTTATGCATAATTTGAGGCCCTCTACAACTGCATTCATTTTTGCCATATTATTAGTGGTAATGCCTAGTGCTTTGGCTAGGGAAGCCATTTCAAGGCCTTTTGAGTCATGCACCACACAACCAATACATGCATTTCCCATATTTCCTCTAGAGGCTCCATCAAAGTTGAGTTTGAATCTTCCTTCAGGAGGAGGTTTCCATATACATTCTCTTCTAAGTTTGGCCTTATCAATATTAGGCTTATTAAACTAGGGGGGTCTTAAGACCTATCCAATGTTGTCTCATTGTTCCGTCCCAAACTGTCATTGGTTTATTTGCCCCTAGCTAATTCATAATTCTATTATTTGTGACTTCAGTTATGATTGCATTGATCTTATTTAAAATTTGGTTAACTTCTATATGTTTATCTTTGAAAAGTCTACGATTTCTTTCTTTCCAGATTTCCCAAATTAGAATTGACAAACAAACCTTGCAGAGAATGTTATAAATACTATTTTTGTTGTAGTTGGCCCATATTTTGAACATTTATTTTAGGCTAATAGGGAATGCGGTAATGTACCCCAGTTTGGCACAGAGTCATTCCCAACATTTCCTAGCATATGGGCAATTAAGGAGGATGTGATCAGTGGATTCAAATTTTGCATTACAAAGACAACATCTACTAGGGCCTTCATAGCCCATTTTGGTGAAATGATTAGCCATGAGAATCTTGTTCTTAATAGAAAACCATGAGAATAGTCCTACCTTAGGTAGGATGTGCTTTTCCAGGCATAGGTATAGGGGGAGATATGTTTTATTGTATTGGTGCTCGGATACAAGAAATGTGTAACCATCTTTTGAGTTATAATTCCCATCATTGGAGATTGTCCTTAGGAGGGAATCATTTTTTTTTATTAGGGATTATTTTCCTATTTGCTAGGATGTTGGTTAGCATAATTTTGTGCTGACTTGGTATATTGATGTTGTCAAGTTTTTTCCACTGTGGGCTATCGAGGGTCAAATCTACTTAGGGTGAGGTATAATTATGGACAAATTTACCACAACATTGTTGGAGGGTATGTATGGCATCTCCCCAGTTGTACATACAAGATATAGGAGGGAGAACTTCCCATGACTCCTCCCAAAATAGTGCATCTTCACCATTGTTGATTTTCCAGGAGAGACTTTTCCCTATGATATATCTACAATCCTTTATAAAGTTCCATATTTGGGATCCATTTGGGAGATTTTTTATTCTATATACAGCTATGGAATCTCTCCCATTGAGGTATTTGTGGCATAGTATTTTGGGCCATTTCAGATTGGGTTTGTTAAGGAGATTCTAGATTAGTTTGGCACCTAAGACTTTGCTCTGCTCTCTGATATTTTTGAAACCCAAACCTCCATATTCTTTGAGTGTACATAGAGATTCTCGTGCTACTAGAGGTATTGTGTGTTGTTCACTAGTTCCTTGCCAAAAGAAATTTTTAAGGTGTTTATTGATTTCATTTCTCATTTTTGAAGGTAGGTGACAACAAGACATTTGGTAAATAGGGATAGAGGCTAGCATTGACTTGATCATTATCATTTTACCTGCAGAGGAGAGCCATTTACCATTCTAGGATGTCGATCATTTCTTATTTTTTTAGATAATTGGATCCCAAGATTTGTCATTTTTGGTTCCCTTGTCTAAGGATAAACCAAGGTATTTACAAGGTAGTACTCCTTTTCTGAAGTTAAGGGTTTTACAGATGTTTGTTTCTAGGGATGTTTCAGTATTAAGGAAAACAATTTCAGACTTTTCCTAGTTAATTTCCTGTCCTGAGGCTTTTGTATATGCTTGGAGAATTTCTTTAAATTTTTTTCCCTCTTGTACTGTACTTTTTCCAAATAACATAGTATCATCATCAAATTGTTGGTACGTTATGGGATCGACATTAGAAGTAACTTTAATACCTTCAATCTGGTTAACAATCCTTACCTTGGTTATAGAGCATCCTAGGGCTTCAGCCATAATGATGAAGAGGAAGGGGAAAATTGGGTCCCCTTGCCGGATACCTCTAGAAACATCAAAGAAGCCTTTCGGAGATCCATTCAGTATGACTAAGAATTTGGGAGTGGAAATACATTCAAAGAGTAGATTGATCCATTGTTTGTTGAAACCAAACTTTTCTAGGGTTTTGCATAAGAATCTCCAGTCTACTTTATCATAGGCTTTGTTAATGTCAAGTTTGATGAACATCCTGGGTTTTTTGTTCATTTGGGTAGAGTGGATCGCCTCATGTGCTATGATAATTCCATTGTAGATGGACCTTTCTTGTACAAATTCAGTTTGATCTTTGCTGATAATGGTTGGTAGAAGTTTCTGCATTCTATTGGCTAAAGTCTTGGACAATAATTTGTAGATTGTATTACATAGGGATATAGGTCTACAGTCATTAAATATCTCAACTTTGTCCTTTTTTGGGATTAAGAACAGGAAGATATTATTGATTTCTTTGAGCATCTTACCTGAGTTCCTTACTCCTACTAGGGCATCTATTACTTATATGCCAATGAATTCCCAACATCTTTGGAAGAACATAGCTGGGAAGTCGTCGGGGCTTGGGGCTTTATCAGGTTGCATTTATTTTAGTACATTTCTGATTTCTTCCATGGTAAATTTGGCTTTTAAGGATTTATTGATGTCTTGGTTGATAATTCTAGGTATATTATCAAGGAGTATTTTTGGGGTAGTCAAGTCAGAGGAATCATCATTATTGAATCTATTTCTAAAATGGTTAATAGCCTCCTCTGTTATGGCTTTGGGTCCTTCAATTAATGTCCCATCTGGTTTGGTGTTTTTTGTTATTTTATTAATGTTTCTTCTAGAGTTAATATCGTTGTGAAATAATTTTGTGTTTTTATCTCCTGCATTAAGCCAAGTCTCTCTGGATTTTTGCCTCCAAAAGAGTTCTTCCTTAGCTAAGATATTTTCCAATTCGATAAGAATTTTTTCTTTTTGGTAGGTTTCCTGATTCATACCTTGCAATATAATTGTTTTGTTAAGATTCTCAAGTTCTAGTTCAGTTTGGCTTTATTTTCAAAGATATTACCAAACCATTCTTAATTCCAAGATAATAAATTGTTCTTTATTTTCTTGAGCTTGTTGGCAAAGATGAAGATCTTGGAACCTTTAAAATGTATATTGCCCACCAATTTTTTATAAGGGGTAATAATCTTTCATCTTTAAACCACATTTGTTCAAATTTGAAGGGGGAGCCTTGGGGCCTAGTGTCATCCAAGATGTCAAGTAAGATTGGAAAGTGATTTGAGCCTAGAAAGGGGAGAATATCTATTTTTAGGGCGAAAGGGAAGCTTGGCCAATTGCCTTTGAAGAAGAATCGATCAAGTTTTTCAGCTATGTTTTCCCTGCCCTATTTCATGTTGGTCCAGGTGAAAATTCCTTCTTCTGGATTCAAGTCCAAAAGATTGTTGTGACTAACCCACTCAACAAATTCCTCCATAGATCTAGGTTTGGCATTTTTTCCTCCTTGTTTCTCAAAGGCGTCCAAAATAGTATTTAAGTCACCTCTAATGATGAAGGTCTAGTCCGGGGGTAAATCTAAGAAGGTATTGATTTCATGCCAAATTAATCTTCTATCTAAGTAACTAGTTGGGCCATAAATGTTCATGATGTTGTACTTTAGATTGGATTTTAGACATCTGATGCTACCAGTCATCCAATGTTTATTAATGGATGTTGGGGTGTAAATTATTTTTCTTGGGTTAATAATGATTGCTAGACCTCCTAATGCTCCATTAGCTAGAGCCCCAAAAACTTCCATAAAACCTAATTTTCTATTAAAGTTGTCAAAGCCTTCATTATCAAGTTTGGTTTCTTGTATTAAAATCAGGTCTGGTTTATATTTGTTAATACAACATTTTAATAAATGTTGTTTTTTATGGGCATTGCAGCCCCTAACGCTCCATGAGAGGACCTTCATTGGTCCTTGCGAGGGAACTCCCCCCTCCTTGCATGAAGTAAATCAGTGATCTTAGTTTGGTCAATTAAATTTGCATCCTTCTTATGAAGTTTAGCCAAATATTTTCCACCTCTCTTTTTAGGATATTTTGCAAATTCAATTTCATTTAAACTTTCCTCAATAAAATTTAATCCCAATTTTGGATTTTTCCAAGGCTTCCAGCTCCACGAATTCTTTTTCAAAGTTTTGTTGCTCTTTCTCCTCAGCATTGAGTTCTTGAATCTTTTGGATTAGTCTATTTCTTTCATTGTTAATGGTATTCATATCGATGAAGTCTACCAGAATCTTCTTTATGTTATCGATGAGAATTTCTTCAATTATGGTATTGACTCTTGATTTAATATGGGGGTCTATATCAGGGATGATATTTGACAACTGAGGATCAAGGGTAGGAGTTACTGGAGGGACAAAGAAGGGAATTAAGTTGATGATAGATAGCGGTATATTTGGAGTAGGTGTGGTATGAAAGTTTATTTTGGAGGGGGAGATGGGTTCTTTGAGATCACTAAGGGACTTCCAAATCTTCAAGGCTCTTGGTGTAGGTTCCTGGGAGAGCTTAGTTTTATTATTTTGAAGTTGTGATTAGGCAATTAGAATTGGATATGGGATCTCTCCTTCTAGGAGTTTGTGAGAGGAAGGGGCGAAGGGATGATCTAATTGCTTGGATGGAGGAGGAGAAAAAAGTTTAAACTTTAGGGAGGGAGGGGTAATATGACATGGTTGCTCAAGAATGTTAGGATCATCTAGGGTGTAATCAGGGTTTATGAAGTCTTCCATACATTTAAAGAGGTTGGAGGTGTGATGTAAGCCCTCAAAATTGTCATTAGAATTTGATATGAAGATGTCAAAATATTTCCCAATGTTTCCATTATATATTTATAGTTTTAATTCGTATATACTATGGTTTGTTGTAATTTTGATTGGGTTTAAGTTTTTTGTTACATTTTCCAGAAGTATTTTGACCTCAGTGTTGATCATTTAATTGTGTTCAAAGCCAATCATTGTTCTAGTTTGTTTGCTTATTGCTCTTAAGACGCTATGATGCATTAATTCTACTTGATAATGTTTGAGACATATCCATTTGTGAGGGTTTATGTACTGTTACTATTATTGAAATTTGATTTCCACTTTAAAAAATTTATAATAAAACCTTTATAAAAAATATTTTTAGATTTGAGCAGTACTTCAGCTAATTCTTTAGACGCATAGCCTAAAAATAAAGTACTTTGGTTTATGATAGTGATACTTACCTATGTATCCAGAGCAGTTCTGAACCATTTCATGATAGTCGAGATGTGATCCAATTTGCCCTCCCAAATTGCAAATATGTCATGAGTTTCACATATTTCCCAAATTTTATTAGAGACATCATTGCTAATAATGATAGTGGATGGCTTCTTGTCACTCATAGATTTTCTATTAAGGGTTGACATGCTATGGTTGTTCCTTATACCTATTGGAATTGAGTTTTCTCCAGTGGTGATCCTTGGTATTCCTTTAATTGGCTTCCAGTTACTGATACCCCATGATTTTGGGTAGGGTTTATTCTCTAATTTATCTCTATTTTCTATGTGTAATGGAAGTTAAAGCCTATCTCCCTCTGTGCATATATTGGTGGTTTTTGTTGAGGCTTTTTGAACATCTTTCATGTAGTTGAAGAAATCCTTGCGGTAAGGATTTTTTCCACTGTGTGGCTTCAGTGTCCTTTCTTGTGGGTTATTGTTATTTTGACCTTTGTGTTAGATAACTGAGAGGGGGAGTGAATCAGTTAATTCTAGTTATCCTACAGTCCCAAACTCTCAAATGTATACATTCAAACTTTTTCAATCAAATAATCAACTCGGTAAGCTATCAACAATAAGTTTCTCTTCATCTACCAATTAACAGTCATTTCAATATTGTGTTTACTGATCAGACTAAATATGAAATGTGTAAAGTAAAATAATAATCCAATCACATCAAATAAGCATACACATAGATTTTTTAACGTGGAAACCTTGTTAGGGGAAAAACCACTTGGGACCAGTAACCCAAAATAATTCACTCTTTTGAAGTGAGCTCAGTTAGGAGCCAACCATGTCAAAGGTTACAAAACACACTATGAGGTGTGACTTGGTTAGAGGATTTATCACTAAAAGTTCTCCCTTGACCAACATTCACTATGGGGTCAACAAGAAAACTAACAACATTCCTTGAATGTCATATTGAAATACAAAAAAGATTGTTAAGTCCACTCAGTTAAGAGATTTTGTTGTAACAATGGTTAAACTGATACAATAGTGATATGATTCAAATACAACTAATATTTGTAGATTTTCAGATCTATGTGTAGACACCCAAAACTGGGCAAGTGTCTTAGAATCATTCAAATTTACAAAATCTTAGCCAAATGCTCTAATTCTCATCAAAATGGATCAAATCAATTTTAAATGGACATTTATTAATCAAAATTGGACAAAATCATTTAAATCAAATGATGACATTAAATAATTAAATACAAGATTAAAAGGGATCAAAAACACTATATAATTGATTTTAATCAATTAATTGTATAGTTTTAAATCAAAAATCAAATTGAACCTATTCCCTTACATGACTAATTTAATTAATTGATGGAATTTAATTAATCCTAATATCTTTCAACATAATTTGAGCAACCAATAAAAATTGAGAACACAAAGCACATGGATCACTCCAAAATAGTTGAATCTCAATCACTCATTTTCAACTTTGAATCTCAACCACTCAAATTTTTCTATTTGTCCAAACCTTTGAGACAACCATTTAAATTGTCCCCCCATTTAAAAACATTTCAAAGTTTTTGACTCAACCAAGGCTAAATCATGATTAAATAACTCTACCCCCTACCCTTGGGGATTTACTATAAATAAGAGTCATTTTGAGATCATAAATATACTTAGAGAATTCAAGTGCAAAGCATCATCATTATAGGAAAATTGAGAGTAATTGAGAGCAATTGAGAGCATTTGAGTGAATCTTTGTATCATTTTGAGAATTGAGAGCTAGATTAAGCATTGTACTATCATTTTCTCATTCTAGGATTGTCACTAGTAGAGAATAAGTCTAAGAGCTCTACTTACCAAGCTTGGATAGAGGACCATGAGATGTCATGGATGTTAATTTCAATTCTTAGATTAAACTTGTATTGTATTTTCATAGAATTGTAGTTGATTATCCTAATTTCATCATCCTCCTGCCAACCCTTGTAGCCCAGATATGGTCTCCATACAACCTGATCCATATCATCAATCATACGACGCCAGAACTCTAGCTTGCCCAGATGATGCTAGATAACCATGTCGCTATATAATAAGAATCACAACAACAACAATACCTCCAACAACAATAACAATCAAAATAAGAATTTTCCTAACACTTATAACCAATTTGGATTAAAGAACAACAACAAAGGTGTGGTCAATGATGGGGTTGTTGACTCTAATAATTTGAAAGTCACTCCTTTTACTCTCACAAGAACACCTACTCAAGTGAATAATGCAAATCAAGTTTCCAAAGTGCCTTTTAATAACAACACCAATAATAACAACTTTGGGAACAATCAAGGGGTCAACAAGTCTAAGCAATTCTTTGCACCATCTCCCAAGAGAACATTCGTGCCTTTGGGTGAACCTCTTGAGAATGCATTGAGAACTCTCATTGCTAATAAGATTATTGATTTACCTAGAGCTCAATCGTATGAACCACAAAGTGAGTTTAATCATTGTAAATACCATAGAAATAGAGGATATACAACAAATGATTGCTTGTAGTTTAAAAATGTGGTACATGATTTGATTGACAATGGTGTGATCATGATAGAAGGGCCTAAAAATAATGGAGATCACACGACATTTAAGCAACCTTTCTATAACCATGAGAAAGGTGAATCTTCTAATTTAAATAAGAAAAGAAACAATAATGTCAATTTTTCTCACCATTATGATAACACTATCAATACTTAATCTAGACATGAGCATGTTGTCAATGTTGTTGTCATCAAGGAACAACCCAAAGAAGAAACATCTTATGCTATTACTAGGGGGAAAACTTCAAAGATTACTCTACAAGGGACTGATCCTAAACCTATTGGTCCTACACAATCAAGTATTGTAGTTAAACATCCATCTACAACAATAAAGTCATATAACTTGGTGGACCAATTACAAAAGACTCCAGCTCAAATCTCTATTTTGGAGTTGTTAAAATTATCTCCAAATCATAGGGAGATTTTGGAACAAGCCCTATTGGGGACTAATGTTCCTATTAACTTGGAGGAAGAAAAGTTTCAAAACATGGTGGGACACCTCACAACACCACATTGTCTTTCATTTTCAAATCAAGTTGATATGTCCATCACTCATCCTCAGAATTTTCCATTGCATATAGAAGTCCTCATTCAAAGACATAGGGTTAAGAAAGTTCTCATAGATGGGGTAGTTGGTCTTAATATTTGCACTTTAAACCTTGTCAAGTCTTTAGGCTTATCTGAATCTTCTATCGATCCTAAGAAGCAAATTACCATAAAGGCTTATGATGAGGAGGAGAGATCTTCAAAAGGTGTGATTGTCTTACCTATTCAAGTTGGGCCCATCAAGAAGGACACCATATGTCAATTCCTAGACATGAAGTTAACTTATAATATCTTATTGGGGAGACCATGGATACACGAGATGCAAGCAGTTCCTTCTACCTACCATCAATGTATCACATTTCTGTGCATAGGAGAAGAAATCACAATTGGAGGGGATTCAAATCCTTTTTAATATTGCAGCACATTAAAGCCTCTCCATGAATTATTTATTCCTCATAACATCGAAGGGATTGTGCCAAATACTATCATTGAAGAAGCTAAAGGTAAGTTAACATTAAATGTTACCTCTACTTCAAACCCTATTCAAACTAACTCAACTACATTGACTAAAGGAAAGGAAAAAGTGAGTTATGAGGGACCAAGTCCAAATGAGAATTCAGGAAAAATGTCCACACCAAAAGCAAAACTTTCTAAACCTACCAAAGAAGAAAGAGATAAAGCCAAAGAAGACCAATATAAACAAATGAGTGAGATGATGCACAGATTTGAAAAACAATGTAGAATTGTTTCTAAAGGAGTAGGGGAATATTCTGTTTCTCTATTTGATTTACCTACCTCTCCAAAAACACATGGAAAACCTTTGAAAGAGCATCTTCCTCACAAATACAATTCTCATTTTGTAAGAGAGAGTGATAAATCAGCATTTTAAAAAGAAGATGATGAGGTTCTACAATGGCTTTACAAAGATGAAAGTGATATTTCAAATAACCCCGTAGAAAGAGTTCAACACGTCAATATACAAACTGACCAATATGGAAAGGGTTTTGAAATTATGCAAAAAATGGGATATAAGGGAAGAGGACCCTTAGGTACAAGAAATAGGGGTTTTTTGGAACCTATTGAACCTTCTTGGAGATCAAAGAAGGAAAAATCAAGGGTAGGTTATCAATATAAAGGAGAAAGCTCTAGTCCTATGCATGATTGTTATGAACAAGTGAACATGATAGAATCTGATGTTGATAGAGATGATTCTAGAGAATATGAGTGGGATTCTTTATCCAAAGACTCTTGTCATGACAAAGAGATTGTCATCATGAATTCTTATACTAATGTTCCTAAATAACAAACTCAAGATAGTGAAGATCTGGAGATACTTCCTACATACATGTAGCTCAATTCATAGGAAGCTAACATAGGGAAAGCACACAATTATCCATGGGTAGGTGAACCTTGGGTACCTTTGTGGGAGAGTGATTTGAATGTTAATTTAAACCCGCATGCTTTTTTCCCCGTAGAAGTCTTAGAGGACTCAAGTGAAGAAAACTTCGATCCTTCTTCCATGGATCATCTTGAGCAAGCTCATGTTATTAACCTTAATGATACAATGTATGAACCATCTAACGAGGTCATGTCCTTAAACCCAACCAATGACAATTTTCCAATTGAATCTTTACCCTTAATGCATCCCAAGCTTATTGATTGGGACTTAACTGAACCAAATAACTTACTATATTTTCCCAATGACCAAGCAATGACACAATACCTAAATGCGGTTGAGCCCTCTTTCACTGAAGATTTTAATCCAAACATGATGAGAAAGGCAGGGGTCCAACCTCTTAATCCAAAAGAAAAAATGAAAAAAAGTAAAAAAATGAAAAGTTCTAGTGGTGAAAACCACCATATGACAGCACTAGAACCAAAAAAAGTAAAGATGAAGGATGTTTCCTATGGTGAAAACCCAACTGTGGCACCTAAGGAAGAGAGGTTGGACACCTTACCAACACATGAGGAAGAAAGATCACCAATTCTTATAGAGCCAATGAAGAAAGTCAACATTGGAACAGAATTGGAGCCCAAATTCATACATCTAGCAGCTTCACTTACACCTTATAAAGAAAGGATTTCATAAAAATTTTCCAAGAAAAGCAAGTGAATTTTGCATGGTCCTATGCTAACATGCTAGGATTAGATCTAGACTTCATCATGCATCACTTGAATGTCAAACTAGGGGTTAAACCAATCAAGAAGAAATTGAGGAAAATGCATCCACATATAGCTCTCCTAGTTAAAGCAAAATTGGAGAAATTGTTAAAGGTGGGGTTCATAAGAGTAGTTGCTTATGCAGAATGGATATCAAATATTGTACCAGTTACCAAGCATGACAAATCCATTTGTGTATGCATGGAATTTTGAGATCTTAATCTTGCATGTCCCAAAGATGACTTCCCACTTCCGAGCATAGATGCAATTGTGGACTTAATAGCTGGTCACTCCATGTTTTCATTGATGGATGGTTTTAGTGGATACAACCAAATTAAGATTGCATCCAAAGATCAAGAAAAGACAGCCTTTACATGCCCTTGGGGAACTTTTTGTTGGAATGTAATGCCTTTCGGCCTCAAAAATGTCAAAGCTACTTACCAAAGGGCAATGACCACCATTTTTCATGATATGATGCACAACTTCTTAGAAGATTATGTAGATGATATATTTGCCAAGTCACATAAAAGAGAGGATCATCTACAAATTTTGGAAAATATATTTACACACTTGGAACAATTTAAAGTAAGGCTCAATCCAAAAAAATGTGCCTTTGGTGTTCAATCCGGGAAATTATTAGGATACATAGTTTCGACAAAAGGCATTGAGGTGGATCCCAAAAAGGTTCAAGCAATCATAGACATGTAAATTCCTAAAAACATTAGCCAAATGAGGTCTCTTCAAGGAAAACTTCAATCAATAAGGAGGTTCATTTCTCAACTAGCTGAAAAGTGTCACTCATTCACGAGATTGCTACACAAAGACACCATTTTTTATATGGGATGAAGAATGTGACAAGGCCTTTAATTTTTTGAAGACTTACTTAATCAATCCACCAATTCTAATGCCACCTATCAAAGGGAAAACATTTCTTTTGTACATATCAGCAACCAAGAGGTCTTTAGGAGTTTTTTTGGGACAAGAAGATGATCAAGGAAAAGAGAGAGCTATCTACTATTTGAGCCGAACATTGATTAAGTATGAATTGAACTACACTTTCATGGAAAGATCATGCCTAGCTATTGTCTTTGCTTCTCAAAAATTGAGACACTACATGTTGATGCACAAAGTGAAGCTCATTGCAAAAATTGACCCTTTGAAATACTTACTTAGCAAAACTGCCTTAACAAGAAGAATAACAAAATGGGTCATGATATTAAGTGAGTTTGATATTGAATATGTGGATAGAAAGGCCATTAGAGGACAAGTGATAGCATATCACTTAGCTAAAAATCCATTAGTTTCCACATATCCCATTCAAGTAGAGTTTCCTGATGCAAAAATTGTCAAAATAGAAGCTAAGACATGGAAATTGTACTTTAACAAATCATACACACAAGGAGGTTTCAGAGCTGACATATTGTTGATTACCCCTCAAGGGTATACTATTCCAAAATCATACAAGCTCTTATTCCCATGTACCAACAACATAGCCGAGTATGAAGCTTTAGTCATTGGCATCAAAATGGCTTTAGAATGGAATATTACCGAGCTACAAGTGTATGGTGATTCTCAATTAGTGATCAATCAAGTCAATAATGAGTACAACACAAAAGATGAAAAGTTACTACCTTATAAGACAATGATTGATGCTTGGAAAAAATACTTTGTGTTGATAACTTTTGAACAAATTACAAGAGAGAAGAATAGAGTCGTCGATGTAATGGCTACCTTGGCTTTATTACTCCAAAAGCCTGATCAAAATGAAAGGTATGAATTCTTGGTGGAAGAGTTGGAAAAACAAGCATTTGACCTTCTTGATACCCAAATTATTGCCCTGCTTAATGGACATGACTCACCTTGTTACGACCCTGTCTACACATACCTCAAAGACCAAGTATTACCTTAGACCAATCCCGAGCCCAAAAATGACACTTCATAAGACAAGTGGCTCGTTATATTATCCTTTCTGACACATTGTATCGTAAGGGTCTTGATGAAAATTTACTTAGATGTCTAGAGGAAGAAGAGTCTAAAGTAGCTTTATATGAGGTTCACGAAGGCATTTTTGGGTCACACTCAAGCGGGTTAAACTTAGCTAAGAAGATCCTTCGCATGGGGTATTTTTGGAAAACATTAGAAAAGGATGCTTGCCACTTTGTTAAGATATGCACCAAATGTCAATATCATGGGGATATGATACATGTACCAGCTCAAGAATTACATCCTTTTGTTACACCTTGGCCATTTTATCAATGGGTATTTGACTTGATTGGCGTAATTTATCCACCTTCATCCAATGGGCACAAATACATCATCACGGCTACAGAATATTTCACTAAATGGGTAGAGGTCATTCCTTTGATCACTGCTATAGGAAAACAAATCTCTATGTTCATCCTCAATCACATCATTTGTAGATATGGTATTCCTTATGCCATAATTACCGACAATGGAAAACAATTCAAGAACAAAGATGTGGATGAACTTTGTGATACTTTTCATATTACCCATCACTCTTCTTGTATCTATTATCCACAAGGAAATGGACAAGCCGAGGCTACTAATAAGAATATCCTTAAAATATTGAAGAGATTGGTGAACAAATCAGGAAGAGATTGGCACATACAAATCAACTTGGCTTTTTGGGCTTATAGAACTAGCATCCAGACACCTACAGGAGCTACACTATACTCATTGGTTTATGGAGCTGAAGCTGTTCTACCTTTGGAGGTTGAAGTCCCATCCCTAAGAGTATCATTTCAAGGATTAGTAACAGATGAGGATTATAGGGTTGCCTGACTTCAACAATTGGAATTGTTAGAAGAACATCAAGCACAAGCCTATGAACATTTGAAAGTGTACCAAAACAGGATTTCAAGAAACTACAACAAGCACATTAAACCAAGAGTTTTTCAAGTGGGTGATTTAGTGCTAAGGGAGAACCCTAAAAATCAAGAAAAAAGGGAAAAGAAGGGTAAATGGGAAGCAAACTGGCTTGGTCCTTTTATTATTATTTCTTCTTTTGGAACATGGACTTACAAATTAGCCAATTGTGATGGGGAAGAATTACAAGAGCCCATTAATAGAATCCATTTAAAGAGGTTTCATACCTAATAAGATGAGAGAGTATTAGAAGAAAGAGTATCAAATGAGTGTGTATTTGATGACTCAAGCATCACTTTTGTACATGAGAAAATAAAAAAGACCAAAAACATTGAGAAAAGTTAAAAATAAAAATTAAAAAAAAATTGAAAATTTGAAAAGAAAAAAAAATGAAAAAGATAAAAAAAGTGCCTTGGTGAAAACCTAGCAATTAGGTGCCTTGGTAGCAATTTTTTTTTGAAAAAGAGCAATAAACCCAAAAGGTGAAAACTTGGCAATCAAGTGCCTTTTGTTCCCTTAAGTCTTTCCTAGTTGCATATGTACATATTGCATTTCCATCATTTCACTTGTAAATCTTCATTGCATCTGTCATTTGTACATAGTCATAATAAAACCTTTCAGTTGCATTGTTGTATTTCCTATGGCCCTAAGTTGTCACATGATCACATTTATCACTTGGGGGAAGGAAAGGATTGGATTTTTGGTACAAACAGATTCAATAGTGCTACTTTTGGTCACACATCAGAGGCACTTATCAGAGCTTCAGAAGAAAGAGATTTTATTGAACCTTTGATGGACATCATTGTTCACAACCAAGTATTTTGATCCTAAAACTTGATCCTTGAAACTTCATTGACTTTATTATTTAGGATTACAATTTGACATCACTTAAATGATCAAAATGTTTTGAAATTCTATTTGAAAATCTCGATACATTGCAAAACACTTGAAGTTTTTTGATGATCTTTATTGACTTTTTATCGTGTCTTTTTAGCTAATCGATGATGTTTCAACTAGATTGGCAATGATGGAGACATGATATTTTTTCTTGTTTCTAGTTGATTGTCTTGAGGGAGATCCAACAACTTATGTGAATTCGTCTAATGACATGGTCATCAAAGAACCATCGAGGACTTTCATATAGGGTGGACAGTTGACCTTTATTTGTTTATGCAAATGGATACCTTGGCTATTTAGATCTTCCATATCTTAATACCAAAATTCAATTGCAACATTGGATCCATTGAAACCGGTATTCATATTCCCATAGTTGGTCATTCAACTAGTGAGGGTTGTACTAGTTTCCTAAAAGGGTTACCAAATGTGATATAAAGTGATATTCATATCATCATGATGTGGTAAATGATGGTTGTACTTGCTTTCTAGTCCCACAATGCTCAATGATGAAAATATTTCTCTATGGCATTTTCTTTGCTAAAAGCTAGTGACAATTTAGTTGCATTGCATTGCATTTGCATGTTAGATTAAGTGCATTGGTTTGTAGTTATTTTTCCAAGGGAAAAGGGGTCCAGTCATTATCTTGATCGATCAATAAAAGGGGGTTTAATCAAACACATTATTCTTGGTTCAAATCAATCATGTGAGATTATCTTTTGCATTCATTCATAGCATTACTCATTATTCATTATCCTTATACGTGAAAAGAGAGAAAAAGAAAAGAGATTCATCAATCATTAATCATTTGCATACATTTAGTTAAGGATCACATTAAGATTTGCATACATCAAAAAATCAAAAAAGCATAGTTGCATTCATATCCATCTTTCTATAATAAAACATTTGCATCCATACATTGAAAATTAGGAAAAACTATCGAAGTTACATTATCATTTACATTCATTTATCTATATCGTATATAAGATAAATTGTATCCATAGCATAATCAAAAGTAAATGCATCATAAACATCATATAGAACTGCATATAAAGATAATCTCACATAAACACATCATGAGAATCAAGGAAAGTATATCATCATATAAATGTCTATAACATCAAAGATCCAACAAATCTGTATATCAAAGATACAATATCATCAACAAAGTGGTACATCAAGTACTAATCAATAAACATAAACATGATACAAGTCATCAAAAGCAGATTTGTAATCAATCATCAAGATCCTATCGGGCCACCCGCTCCATCACCTATACTTGATCCATCTGGTCCCCTGTCACCTGGTCTATCCTAAGTAGGAGGATTCTAACTAGTGCTAGCAATAATCGGCCTCTGAGCCATCATGGTCATGAACTACTACATCATAGTGGCCACCTGATCCAATTGGCCAACCACTGCTGATAGACTTGTCTGTAATGAACACACATCCTGTAAGAGAGTCTCTATACTAGGAGAGGCTTGAGAAGTCTGACCCATATCTTGTGACCTAGGAATCTATGGAGGCACCTGTTGTGCTGGAATCTACCCATGCTAAACTAAAGGAACCTACTATATCAAGGGATCCTATCCCTCGAGAGCCTGTCTAGCAGCATCAATGTGAACCTATCGCTTGACTCTTTGCTGTCTCTGTTGTCCCTATACTAATGCATCTCTAGGTGTTGGCATGTGATGTTTTAGAGTACTAGAAATCTTCTAAGGGTTTTCATTTATGGCAACACTTATGATAGTATGATCTCATGTTGTGGAGATTGCCACTGGATTCACAGTCATGAAAATGACTAAGTCCAAAATCAGGAAAATAGGGTATAGTGCCACAGTTTTGGATAGCGATGAAGACATACAAGGTATTATGGCTAGTGAAGTTAACTGGAGGTATTTTGGGATATGTACATGCTTTAGTTAAGATTGCATGAGTTTTGGATAGCTGGTGTGCAAGATACAGTGTTCGGAAGGTGTGCGAATATAGTAAAACAATATATCAGGGTACATGAACAGTTGTGAAGATTAAGGAAAGCATAATGGATATGGTAATGTGCTAAGACTTGTAAATAAAGTATAATGTCAACTCTTTGGTGATATAAGAGTGCTAACTCCATATATATCATTTGCACAAGTTTCTATCATGTTTTGTATGACAATTGTGGAGTTGACTGGAAAGCTAATTTTGTATAAATATGGATTTCTCTTGTGAAAGAAAGAATATTGATGATATTGATATGACAAGTTTGTGAAGAGAATAGCTGAAGTAAGATGTGAGATTAGTAAGAGGCCAAGCTACAACTAGAACTATCTAAGCAAGATAAGTGATTGTATTGTTCCCCTTTTGAAAACTATTTTGGGACAGTTTTGATTGTAAGAGCAGTGTGCTCACCACCTTTAACCAGGTGTTTTGTATACCCCTAACAGGGTTTTTGTAATCCTCTAACAAGGAAATGTACTATGTAATAATTAGCTCCTAACAGGGACATTATATTTTAGTACATATTTGTGGGTACCATCCTCACCGGGGGTTTTCCCTTTAACCAGGGTTTCCTCAAGAACAAATCATGGTGTGATGAGTAATGTGTTATGCTTATCTGTTCTTTTCATTTCTACATTACTTTGGATTGTTTATAATTGTTTGAAGTTAAAATCAAAGTTCTATAATAATGATTCACCCCCCTCTTAGTATTACCTAATCCAAACAATTGGTATCAGAGTTGTTGGCCCTTTGAGAGAAAGCTTAACAACTTAAGGGAGATCATAATGGATTTAGAAGACTTTCAAGTAAAATTTGAATCTGCACTTGAGGATCTGGATAAGATGAAAGCTGAAAATGGTGAACTAAAATTCAAATTAAGAAGAGCAGAAGGTTTCATGAGGAAACTTAAAGAACAACTTGTGACTATAAAAGATCAGAGACAAGACCTTATGGAGAAAATCAAAAAAAGTTCTGACAATGACACATTAGACAAAGTAAAGATGCTGGAACAAGAAAAAGAGCAAATCAATCTCTTAATGATCAAGGAGATCCAACATGAGAAGGATGAAAGAAACAAAGTTGAAGAGTCACTAAAACAAGCCAACATTCAGATAAAAAATATGAAGACTAAACTTGACCATTACAAAGATAAATATCAGGAATTAGATAATTACAATCAGATCATCAATGGTGAACTCACTCAAGCTAGACTACTCATTGAGGAGTTACACATGAGGAATAACAAGAATAATGAACAAAGAACTAAAGGTGACACAAGTGGACCAAATGAAGCTAGAAGTTCAAAAACTCAAGAAGAACCAAATGAAGCCAAGATTGAGGAAAGATCTATTCCAAATGAAAGACCTATAATTGAAGACTCTAGAGAACAATTCAGACCCTTCAAAGGTAGATGCTTTAGATGCAACAAAGTTGGTCACATGAAAAGAGATTGTAGAAGTAATGGTAATTTTAAACCCTTTACTAGCTACTGTTTTAATTGCTATGAGTATGGACATAAAAAGGTAGATTGCAGAAAACCTGATCAATCCAGGTATAAGCAAGATTATATCAGAGAAGAAATTGCCGCCAAAATTATATGTCAGAAGTGCAATAACTTTGGACACACAACAAGGTATTGTAAGCTGCAAACCAGTCAAGATAGAAGAAGACCACTCATCTATTACAAATGCAATAATCTAGGTCACATTGCAAAGTTTTATAAATATAATGGAGATAACAATAGAAGAGGACCAAGAAGACCTAATGAACTAGAAACACCACCACCTATAGTCATAAGGAAGAATATTAGTGACAGTGGTAAAAGCCTAAATGATTACATGAGTGAAAAAAAGAAGGCATAGAATGAAAAGATATGGCAAGTAAAAGTTCTAAATAAGGCAGTGGTTCAAGGAGAGACAACTTGTGATGCTATGTCTTCGCATGATGAATTTTTTGAGGCATCAGCCTAAAAGGCCTCATGGCCTCGTGGGGAGCTGTGGATGCAAACAACAGAATTTATCTAGCCCATGTATAAGAAGAATAAGCTCATGCGAGCTTGAGTATGAGGAGTAAAGATGTTTTCAAATCTTTGGATGAGATCGCAGCACTTGAAGATCCATCTTCTATGTTCGCATGTTTTAAACTGATTGGATGGCATGCAAAGTTGAGCTACCCATGTTTAATACACACACTCAATTTGTGAAGGATAAAAGACTTGAAAGATTTCATTTCTCCACCATTTGTTGATCAACGACCAAGGAGAGCAGAAGTGTGAAGGCAAAGTATTAATCTAGCAGAGAGATTTTGTGTCTGCGTAAAGTCAATCATTAGATTTGTGCACATTTAAGGTATTTAGACCTAATCTCTTTGAAATTTATGGATGCACAAGTAATTTACGATGTGGTAGACAAACCTAGGTATAAGTTCAAAAGGCATCCATACAAATCCTATGAGGATGATCCGAAAGGGGCATTTTCCCAAACCCCCTAGGCATGTTGCACGTAGAGGATATTAGGGTATATATTCACTATAAGTATGAGTCCATTGGGGATGTTAACATCTACAACGAGTTAGACAAAATGATAGAAGTTGACAGATCCTTTGCAGAATAATTCAAACATCTAAAGGATCAATAAATGTTTAAGTTAACCCGTCTAGCGGAATTCTCAGAGGTCGAATGGTTTAAAATCATTCTCAACAAAATTCATGACCAATTTTTTTGGATTGGTGAGCAACCTACAAAAATTTGTGCATAGATGATTCATGAGATCACAGGTCTTGACAATGAAGGAGCCCTACCTATGGCAGAGAAAAACCTAAAGAAGCAGGTGGAAACCCTAACTCATTCTAAATGGAATAAGAGAGGGATGATAGTAAATGACATATACTTACAAGATGTTAGATTAGTAGCAATGTTGCTAGGATACAAGATGTTTCACAGCAGCAGATCAAACTCTGTTTCTGCTAGAGTTATCATGATGGCCTATAGAATGGTCAAGGAAAACAAACAATATAATCTTTGTGAAGTATTGGCACAATAGTTTCTGGATAATATCAATATTATTAAGAAAGACAAATCCAAAGCACTTAGGTTTGGATCACTACTAGTTCACATGTATATTCATGTCGTTCATAAATTTCCTGGGATGCATCCCAGAGCATGGAAGAGTGATGTACCCACTAGAATTCAAATATCAGAAAGCTATAAAAGGAAGAATAAGGATTGGGTAGATGGTGAATTGTTTTCTATGACAAAAATACTACAAAGGCAGATGAAAGAAAGGTACAGGATACCAGAAGAGTTAGTTGAAAAATATGAAGACACCATATGCTTCATGGTTGAAACAAATTATGTTTTCTTTGAGGCAGTAAAGCCTAGAACCAAGTGGTGCTATCCCATGGGATATGAAGTAAGTGTTGAAGTACTAATCATGCAAGCAAAGCATGTACTAGCAGCAGAAAAGGACACTACCCAAGAAAGATGGGGTACCTATAAAGAGAAGTATGAGAAAGTAAGAGAAGAACAAGAAAAGGTAACAAGGAAAAGAAAAGTCAGCAAAATTGTTGAAGATATCACTGTGAAGGTAGGAATCACTAAGGAGTAGTTGAAGAACATAAGAGCTAAAATGAGGCATCTTCTAGCATAGCTATTGATACACCTGATCCTTCTAAGGTAGAGAAATCAGTAGTTCCTACTGTTATCATTACTAATGAACAAGAAGAAGAAATTCAAGAAGTTATGCCTACAGTCACTCCTAGATCTTCTAGGACAAGTAAATAGATTAGTCCAAACAAAAAAGGGACAAAGGAAAAGAGGAATAAAAGGGAAGAGAAGATAACTGAAAGATAGGAAGAAAAGGTGACTCAAAGGAATTCACAAATTCTGTGGAAACCTGATATGAAAGCACTATAGAAGAGGGTCATCAAAGATGGAAATATGATATTTATAAATAGATATTATGAGAGATACAACCCTGAAGATCAAGCAATCATTGAAGACACCATTATTGAGAATATGTTAGTTTTCAAGAAAAACCTGTTGGAAATTGAAGCGAGTATTCCCAAAGATCTCTATAGCAAACTGGAAATAAGAAAATAGTTGGCACTTTTCAGAAGATGAGAACATAAGGAACAAAAAAATTGATGATATGTTGCTAGTTGTGTCCATTTAGGAAAGAGAAATAATCATAAAGGCACTAAAACCTCTTCTAAGAACAAAGGTCAGGCTAGTCAAGATCATGGCTAGAAGATATGATGAGGTAATTGATGATACCCAAAAGCCCCTAGATCAAGTTCTAATGAATACCATACCCAAAAAGGTGTCACCACCTAAGATTGCTAAACCTATGTCCTTGGGTTTATGGGAGAGTTCACAAACAGTGGATAAGAGTGCTCAAGTTAACTTGCAACCAAACTTCTTTGTCACTGGTGTGCCTGTTAACCTTGACACTTCACAGGATATAAATGATCCATTCACGGACAAGATGGATAGTGTGATGGAAGTTGAAGATCAAGAATAGATAGAGGAGAGGAAATCAGAAGAAAAACAAGCAGAAAAAGTACAGGAGAAAGAGTTACAACAAGAAGGACATCAATAAAAACAACCTAAGGTAGAAGAGACCACTGAAATCATACTCGATTCATCTCTATTGTTGGCAAGTGTTGCCAAACTAGTAAGTTCTGATGTGGACAACATGGATGAAGATGAACTGATGAGACTCTCATTCATGGCATTTGCTAAAGCTAAGGAGAGATCAGCCTAGAAAGGAGACAAAAGAGCCATGATAATGGGTGGGGTAGTAGAAATAGTAAACAAGCTACTACTCTCTCCAATTATCCTAAAAGATAAGGATGAAACTGAGAATCTCGATATAATACTGGATAGCTTTGATAGTCACTTTGACTCATTGCTAAAAACAACAGAGGAGAAGGTTGAAAGAAACTTCTTGGAGAAGAAGTTAAGTGAAGTTCATAATTCCATCTCATGAGACTTAGACATTCTTAAGGCTACCACACTTAAAGCCAAGAGCTATGTGGCACAAGGTAGGAAACTATATAGCCATTGCATAAATCCCTACAGATATTTGAAAAATGTTGAGGAGGCCATAGAAAAAGACAGGGTCAGTCTTGATAGAATAATGGATAGTTGCGAGTCATCTTCACAAATTGTGGAAGAAATTGACAAGGAGACATCCAGGTTACTAGAGAAAATAAGGTTACTGGAAATGGAGAAAGGGAGAGTTGCAGACAAATTTGGTTCATTACGACACCTATTAACCCCCAAGCTCTCAATATTGGAGACTCATATCTCTAAGATGATAAAGGTTGAAAGTTCATTGATAGTATCTACTCTCACTAAGCTTAAGGCATCATAGACAACATCATATGCACTAAATGGGTTAATCCATGTTAGTGAGCTATTGATAAGTTCATGGGTTGAGGAGATTAAGACCTTGGAAACATCCTTCCATGATGTCTTAAATCTGGTAAGCAAGAACTAGACCACCTATGCTTCAGTTTTGAAATTTTGAGAATAATCTTTGCCATTGATGTCAAAGGGAGAGGAAGAAAAAGAGAAAAGAGAAGGAAAAGAAGAGAAGTGCTTTGTGACACTTAGTCATTTTTCTAAGTATTGTCATCAATGCTAAAGGGAGAGATTGTTGGCATGTGATGTTTTGGAGTACTAGAAATATTCTAAGGGTTGTCATTTATGGAAACACTTATGATAGTATGATCTCATGTTGTGGAGATTGCCATTGGATTTATAGTCATGAAAATGACTAAGTCCATAATCAGGAAAATAGTGTACAATGCCATAGTTTTGGATAGTGATGAAGACATACAAGGTATTATGGATTGTGAAGTTAGCTGGAGGTATTTTGGGATATGTACATGCCTCAATTAAGATTGCATGAGTTTTGGATAGCTGGTGTGCAAGATACAGTGTTTGAAAGGTGTGCGAAGACAGTAAAATAGTATATCAGGGTACATGAACAATTGCAAAGATTAAGGAAAGCATAAAGGATATGGTAACGTGCTAAGACTTGTAAATAAAGTATAATGCCAAATCTTTGGTGATATAAGAGTGTCGAATCCATATATATCATTTGCACAAGTTTCTATTATGTTTTGTATGACAATTATGGAGCCGACTAGAAGGCTAATTTTGTATAAATATAGATTGCTCTTGTGAAAGAAAGAATATGGATGATATTGATATGACAAGTTTGCGAATAGAATAATAGAAGTTAGATGTGAGATTAGTAAGAGGCCAAGCTACAACTCAAACTATCTAAGCAAGATAAGTGCTTGTATTGTTCCCCTTTTGAAAACTATTTTGGGACAGTTTTGATTGTAAGAGCAATGTGCTCACCACCTTTAACCAGGTGTTTTGTATACCCCTAACAGGGTTTTTGTAATCCTCTAACAAGGAAATGTACTATGTAATAATCAGCTCCTAACAGGGCTAGGACTCCTAACAGGGATATTATATTTTAGTACATATTTGTGGGTACCATCCCCACTGGGGTTTTCCCTTTAACTAGGGTTTCCTCGAGAATAAATCATGGTGTCATGAGTAATGTGTTATGCTTATCTATTCTTTTCATTTCTGCATTACTTTGGATTGTTTATAATTGTTTGAAGTTAAAATCAAAGTTCCATAATATTGATTCAACCCCCCTCTCAGTATTACCTAATCCTAACACTAGGATGAACAAACCCAGGTCCCTGATCTAGCTGAACCTGTCTGACAACCCTATCCCTGAAATGTCCACCTCATACCTGTAGCCCAAATCATCCTCTAGCAATGATATGGGGAGCTCTTTTTCCTCTATGATCTTGACATCATCTAGGTCTAGCACCACCATCCCCATCACCATCTCTGTTGTCATCATCTGATCGCTCATCTCTGCCTGGGATCGACTTTGCAGGATCGGTAAATCTCAAAAATTTGTTTTAGGACCACCACTCTTTGTACTCCATGGACATCCTAGCATCTACTACATGCTCTAATATATCCCATCTAATGTATATCATCATAGAAATCTGATCAAAATAAAACTAAAAATCAATCTGTGCCCCCACATCGATCGCTCAGCTTGGACTCGAGCGTACAAAGCCATACCCTGCAGCATATCCTGATACATATCATACTGTCTAGAAACCTGACCAAAGAAAAATCTCTCAATCACAAGGGTTGATCAACCAATCAACCAATGTGGAGAAAACATATAAGGGATCTCATCATCATCTTCTCACCAACCCTCATAGCCTAGATATGGTCTCCATATGACCTGATCCATATCGTCGATCATACGACGCCAGAACTCTAGCTTGCCCAAATGATGCTGGACAACCATGCTGCTATATAAAAATGCATAAGGAAAACCATGATGGTGGATACAATCTGATAATGGTCTCATACTGGGAAGATGCTCCCATACCCACAACTGTAATATCACTGCACCTGCTGATAATGAGGCACTCGATCTATATACCACCTCATGCAAATCATGGTATAACTGGGATAGAATGCAAGAACCCCAATCAAGTGCAAGTAAATCCTCTAAAATATGGCCCCATCCAATAGAGAAACCTCAACCTCACCAGTCTGGAAGTAGTAATCCACCTATCAAAGCACCTAAAACTACTGGCAATGTGGGAAAGGAAGCAAACTAGACCCAAGTAATAGTATCATCATCAATGGTATTATCTCCAAAAACCCATCTGCAAACTATGTTGTCATATACTAAATCATAATAGATCATCTCACCCCAGGTTGAAATACAGAGCAATCTATAAACATCCTTGGGAATGATAGTCATCTCCCCAAATGGTAAATGGAAGGTATTGTGGTCAAAGTGCCAACGCTCTGCCACAGCTGTCAGAAGACCATGATTCAGCTGAAACTGTGGGATGTCTAGAAGGAAACTCAAACCACACATCTCAATGATGTGATACTCTGGCTAGGTCAACTCCTGACCTAGGTCTAATATCCAGGAAGCTATGGTCCGTATGTATAACATACAAAAATGTGCCCGTTTTGAAAATCAAAGGAATCATATCAGTATTCTATATCAATGGATTATTTTAATTCAATCAATCAGATTTCAATCAATCAAACTATCGCCATTTTGTTTGTGTCTCTATGTCTTGAGAGCGAATTATCAATTATCTATCCTATCAGTGTTTCACTATTAGAGTTTTCTATCCTATCAGATTGACAAATCACACATTCATTGGTACCATTATCCTGATATCCTAATCACTTGTTTGTTTAACTACAACAGACCTATCTATCTTGGACAATCAATCAATCATCCAGAAATATCAAATTTTATCAGAAAAATCAAGTTTGAGTATCAAATTTATCAAAATTCCTATAGGTGTCATTTGCCTATGCGGAGGTGACATTTTACCTTAGGTGGTGAATAACTTTTCACATGCAACACTTTATCAAGCGGAGGTGGTATTTCATCTGCTAAGTGACATTTTATGACCCTAGGTGACATTTCATCATGGCTAGGTGTCATTTAAAACATAGGGATTTTTCACACGGTGTTTTATACATAGTTTGATTAAAAAGCCCTAGTTCTATGCGGTATCAAATTTTTCATAGGTGAGTTTTAAACTATCCTAAGCAACATTTCAATGTGTGGATGCATTACTTCATGAGCCTACACGACATTTAAACTATCCTAGGTGGCATTTTACAAAAATTATAACTAAAAATCATGCAATAAATGCTAAAAACAATGGCAATAAATGCACTAGGAGGATCAAAATCACTTATCGGAGGTCTGTAATCCAAAGGTCTCTGATACCGATGACATCTCTCGAATAGGCACAACCATCGTGATCAACTTTCTCAGGATCAAAGCAAAATCTCAATAGTCAAAAGTGAAAATGAATAGTAAATTTGGGTTTTTCAACCTATTTACGCTATTTGACCTAATTTTGAGGTGAATTTTTGACCTTTTGACCTATATCAGAATATCAATTAAATAGGGGCATTTGTTGAAACTTGAATATCATCAATGTTTTTCAAAAATGAAAACATATTGGATCTATTATAAATCAATATCATCAACTTCTTCTAACAAGTGATCAATCTGTTTTCATTTATGAGGGGGCATCATGTAAGAGTATCAAATTGGCATCAAACATCATTGGATCTGGGGCATTAAAATTTTGAACTATTATCACTGTGGCATCATATCATTTTTTAAATCAATTTTCAAATCAGGTCTTTATCAATCAAATCAAGTTTTGTATCAAAGAATCGAATCAGTGATCAAGACATAAAAGTTTCTTTGAATCAATGCGCTACTCACATCAATTCAAAGAGGGGCATTTGCAGACACCCAAAATTGGGCAAGGGTCTTAGAATCATTCAAATTTACAAAATCTTAGCCAAATGCTCTAATTCTCATCAAAATAGATCAAATCAACTTTAAATGGACATTTATTAATCAAAATTGGACAAAATCATTTAAATCAAAAGAAAAATCAAATGATGACATTAACTAATTAAATACAAGCTTAAAAGGGATAAAAAAACACTATATAATTGATTTTAATCAATTAATTGTATAGTTTTAAATCAAAAATCAAATTGAACCTATTCCCTTACATGGCTAATTTAATTAATTGATGAAATTTAATTAATCCTAATATCTTTCAACATAATTTGAGCAACCAATAAAAATTGAGAACACAAAGCACATGGATCACTCCAAAATAGTTAAATCTCAATCACTCATTTTCAACTTTGAATCTCAACCACTCAAATTTTTCTATTTGTCCAAACCTTTGAGACAACCATTTAAATTGTCCCCCCATTTAAAAACATTTCAATTTTTTTGACTTAACCAAGGCTAAATCATGATTAAATAACTCTACCCCCCACCCTTGGGATTTTATTATAAATAAGAGTCATTTTGAGATCATAAATATACTTAGAGAATTCAAGGTCAAAGCATCATCATTATAGGCAAATTGAGAGTAATTGAGAGCAATTGAGAGCATTTGAGTGAATCTTTGTATCATTTTGAGAATTGAGAGCTAGATTAAGCATTGTACTATCATTTTCTCATTCTAGGATTGTCACTGGTAGAGAATAAGTCTGAGAGCTCTACTTACCAAGCTTGGATAGAGGACAATGAGATGTCATGGATGTTAATTTCAATTCTTAGATTAAATTTGTATTATATTTTCATAGAATTGTAGTTGATTATCCTAATTTCATGAAGGTGTAAACATTCACACACACTATGATAAGCTCAAATACCGCCTTTGATCAATATTTAATTCAATCCTTCATATCCTTCAACTTGTTTAGCTCGGTGTATGCTTCTCTAATGCTCAATAATGCCTATAGTTCTGCTCAGTTATGCATGTAACTAGTTTGATCAGTGGTGCATAAAAATAGTACTTTTATAGGAATTCTCCTGTAGTGTCAATAAGCTCCAGACTCAATAATGAATCTCATGTCTCTTTAAATAGACTTCATAAACCATTTTCTTATCATTCGTTAGATTTTGCCTCTTAATATCCATCATTCATTTTGTTGCTTCAAGCTTCCTCGATAGATATGTCTATAACACATTTCATCCTTCTCCATTTGATCAATCTTGAATTTTGTCAGTCATTAGATCATCATAAAAAAAATTATCTTTTACCTAAGAATCATAAGTAATTTTCCATCTCATCAATTTAGTTGGCTGTTATAAACTTTATTATTTCTCTCACTCGGTTAATATATAATGTGTTAGTGATAACCAACTAAGTTATTACTATTACTTAGTATACACAACACTAGCTCGATGTATACAAAAATATTCATTTATCAACCACACAAACTTGTTAAGTTATGATCTTCAATACATAAAAAAATCATGTAATACAATCAAGTCAACAATATGATGCCATAGACTCATCAATAAGTTACCCAATGTATACCTTAGCCATATCTTCCATATCCATCTCATCTTCATATAGATATCTCATTCCTTTATTATTTTCCTTCTTCAAATGTTTGTAACTATCATGATAAGTACAGCCAAAACTAGTTGACATAAATGACAATAAATTGACTAATTTAATAACTGTATGCACCTTAAAATGGTCGCCTAGACTTTGGGCCCCATTTATTCAATTTATCAATCCTGAATCATTTTTATCAATAATCAATATTTTCAACATTATCAATCTCTTGATCAAATCCTAATTTTGATCATATATTGGATTTTTATCCTAGAGGCTAACCATTTATCCTAAGTCTTTATTTAATTAAAAGGAATATTTCCTCCCCTTTTAATAAATAAAAAGCCCCCCTTTTCCTCTTATCCTAAGTTGCACAAATAAAGCACTATTCATATTTTATAAAAAGGAGAAAAGCACTTTTTGTCTCATATGGACATAAAGTCAACTCTTATTTTCCTATTAGAGGATATGTGTGCACATGGATTGCTCCTCTTTCAAGCTCCACCGCTGATTAAGACTTTTTGCCTCTTAATCTCCATGGTCCATTTCACCTCATTTCTTATAAAAGGAGAGCTCTCTCCTTCATTTGCATATACCATGTTTTTATGTTAATGTTATGCTGCAGGTTTTAGGTGCATTTGGAGTTTGAAGACATTGAAGACTTGCATTTCATTATAGTTACATATTTGCTTTCATAGTTGCATGATAATGACATTCTTAGTATAGATTTATTTTTATGCAATAGAATAAGCTCACATAGTCTAAATAGGAGGCATTGTAATCCATTGCTATTTCCTTTCATAGATTAGTTGCATTGTACTTTCCTTTCATAACTTAGATTGCATTCTCATTATAGTTGCATTGCATTGCATCTTCATAGTGATTCTTGGAGATATTGGCATTGTTGTCCTTGTCTTCACTTGAATCTCTCATTGTGTGGTTGACTAGCAAGGTCACAAGCTTGTAGCTCTAGCTGAGAGCAAACACATCATAGTCCCTTGCAACTCCATGCATAGAGAGCTATGAGCCACTTTGTGAGGCCTCATTCTTGAGCAACCTTGCATGTAATGGTTCATAGAAGTGCACCATTTTAGTGTGTACATTTCTGGCACCCACCGTGGGGCAGAGTAGATAGGCTTTGTCCTTTATTTCATTTGCATTTTCATCATTTTTCGGATTAATTTTCAAAAAATTTTCAGTCTCTGGTTTTCTGTCTCAGAGTATCGCGCGATACTTCTCAGAAATATCGCGCGATATACCTTTGTATAGCGGTGTGACACTTCGCGTGAAAGAAGAACCACCCACCAGTACTGAGGTTTATCGCCTGTTATCAGGCAAAGTATCGCCCGCCCATAGTGAGAAATATCGCGCGACTGAGAAACATCGCCCGACTATAGGAAACTGTATCACGTGATACTGTTGAAGTCTGAGAAATATCGCCTGGTCTGGCAGAGACTTGCGTTCTCAGTTTTCTTGTCCGAATTCAATTCTTTTAGCTTGCTATTTTGTTTTGCTGTGTTTAGATAGGTCTAACTCGCATCTTTTAGCTTAAATCTAGCAGTTTATTGCATATTTACATTTGGATTTTGATTTTGCTAACCTTGTGAGTCTAACAAGTTGTGTTTGTAGGTGCTCTCATTTGCTTGAAAATTGCTAAAAACACATGTCAAAGAGGGCTACTAACAGTTTTTGCAGGGCTGCCCAAGCATAAAAACAAAAAAAAATTATTTCTTGCTTGTTATTTACTTTCCTTTCAAGTGTGGAATTCACTAATTGTATTAGGAATCTTAATACCTTGTGAAAGGGATCTTGAGGTGGTAGGAGAAGTATGCTCTTCACCTTTAGGTGAATCAGAAAATCTTGACCCATCTTAAGGTTTTGGAAGCAAGGGAGTAATTGAATCTCTTTGCTTGGAGTGTTTGGGAGAGATTTTTGAGATAGGGGAGTATGCTCTTCACCCTTGTGGTGAATCAAAAACCTTGAACCTCAAGATTTGATCTATTTTTGTTTAGTTTAGGAATCTTTTAGCAGGCCTGCTCTTGAGCAATCAAGAGGAATGACTCAAGTGGGGACAACCTTGTCATCATTTTCCTTGGTGGCAAGTGATTCCAACTCACTATAATCTCAAGGCTATCAAGGACACCAAAAACCTTGATAGACATAACACTTGTCTTCGTTTGATGTGAGTAGCTCATGGGATTGCGACCATGGGGAAAACATTAAACAAGAATGCTTAAGGCACTCTTGAGGCCGCGAGGTCCTAGTCCTTTATGAGGAGCAAGAGGAGTGTTGTGAACGGAAATCTTTATTAAGAACCATTAGATAGAAGCCACCTTCTTTTAGCCGCTTATCTTCTTAGTGCAAGGATTGATCCAAGTGGTTTACCCGGATCACCTTAAGATACTCACCATATGTGTCCCTTTGGTTGTGTCATTTGACATTTCCATGACAAAGCCAACATCTCTTGTGGGTAACCACTTGGTGTGAGGCGAGGGGGCATCAAGTTGTGGGCTAAGTTGGTAAGTATTGAGCCTTGACTTTTTAGGATAGATTTGCTTGAAGTGTCTTCGATTGTGTGATACCAGTGCAAACGTTCTTGCATACAAACAATCGGTAGCATTCATAGGGTGTCGTTTCAATTCTGATATCACAAGTGTTTGTCTTGGCAAGGTTGCTTTTGCCCTTATTTCAAGTGTTTGAGACCATGTTTTGATCCCTTACTGTTTGCAAACCTGTCAAAATTCTGCTGATATTGTGACTGAAATCGAAAACATCAACCCTCAGACTAAAAATTTTGACCAAACAGACCCAAAAATGCAAATTTCACACAATTCTAGTCACGAGTTAAACAAATCTGCAATAGTATCGCGCCCTATAAAGTGAAGTATCGCGCGATACTTCGCGCTTGCTAGAAATATCGCCCGCTTTGAAGAGAAATATCGTGCGATAGTTCACCCCTAATGGACTATCGCCCGACCTGCCTGGAGTATATCGTCCACCAGTATTAAGAAGTATCACCTAGCTTCAGGTGAAGTATCACGCGGGTATAGGTTTATCACCCTAGTAGCCTAGAGTATATCACCTGGTTTATTTTTGTCGTGCTTAAATTTCAGTCAGTTTCAGTTGCTGTCAATCAGGCTAGGTCTTAGAGCAGGCTTCTCACCCTGATGTCTGAGATTTGTCTTGACTCCAAATTTTTGGTTTTTAGTCCTCTGGGATAGCATCATTTGATTAACGAAATCACTTTGGAATAATTGTCAAGTTAGAAAGCCATTCTTGGTGCCAAGGTTCATCTTTAAAATTGTTAGCTACATTTTGGGAAGATTTTAGTACTCTTATTGTCCAAATCGCTTTCATTTGCATCTCAATTTTAATTATCTTTTGGCCTAGTCCAACCTCCTGATTCAAAAGTGCAAGGGTAGTCACCCTTTGATTTGAAGCACCTCTTTGACAGTGTTGGTAAAGCCCTTTTTTCTTTTCATTTCTCTTTGGACAATAGAGGACTTCGATTATCCTAGTTTGGTGTTGACACTTTGAAAGGTCACCTTATCATTGAGAGTATCTCTCTTTCATGTCAGTTACGACAAGGTACCAAGTTAATCAAGGGAAGCGACCCCCTGTTGCCTTTAGCCAGTTACCACCTGTCAAGACTCGTCGACAACCTAAGGGAAAAGGACCCCTTTTTGACCAATCTCCTAAGAGTGAATCCGAGGTTTGTTTTAATCTGGGAGCTAATCCTAGTGAAGTGAGCACCTCTTTTTTACCACTTTCATCAAGTATGGACATGAGTTACACTTTCACTCGACAACAAAGAGAAGCCATGAATCAAACTCTTGAGGATATCTTCCAATGACACAGGAGAGAGTATGGTGGTTCTTCTCATGCTAGTCCACCTGGGTCACCTCCCAATAATGTGAGGTATTTTGATGCTCATCAACAAGCTGAAAGACATCATAAGCAAGCTCACTCAGATTCAGGGTCACAACACGAAGACTAGAACAACGAATCTAGTGATCACCACATCAACGCAGCTAATGCAATGAGGCAGTCGAGACAAACCTCCCCACTTAAAGACACCTCTTGATATGCAAATACAAGATTGAGAAGCAGTGAGAGAGAGAAGCAAGCCTACTTAGATGAACAGGCTGCTAAAAAGGAAAAATTCCGACAACTAGAGGAAGAGGAACGTGCATTGTTGGATATACAGAAAAGAGTCACCCAAGAAGAAGAAGATAGACTCTATGCACAACAACTCCAAAGTTGATTTAACGGGAGGGGAGCCAATAGTGGGACCAACTCACCCCCATCTACCCCTTCCCCTAGCCCTCGAAGAAGATCAAAGACACCCTCACGATCCCCAAGTCCTAGAGGAAGAAGGACTTCAAGATATGACCATCATAGGAGACAGTCGTCTCATAGACATTCAAAGCAACCCTCCCAACAAGCACATCATGGCTCACAACATGGAGGTAGTTATGCTAAATTTGATCATATGGACTTCATGACTATGCAACAAGAACCGTCCTTTCAAGCATATGTGGAGCAATATGTGGAACAGAACAAAGACCAATTCTTGGAAAGTCTTATCAACAAAGGCGCTAAAGTTCCATATAATTTTGATGTTCACCAAAAGATCAAGAAACAAAGCCCTTCAACTGATGAGGTGATCTTACAAATGCAAAAGGATATAGACAGGATGAAGGCTCCCAAGAGCACATTTCATTTGGACTCCATATGTCCTAACCCCATTGACAAAAGTGTGGTGATAGTGGAATTCCCTAAGAAAGTTGAATTCCCAACATACGACAAATATGATGGCACTGGTGACCCTCACGACCATGTTCGACAGTTCTACATAATGAGCTTTTCCTTTCACCATGAAGACTCCTACTTGATGAGATTATTCCCAAGGAGTTTAAAAGGTCAAGCCATGGAATGGTTCACCAACCTTTCCCCCCTAGTAAAGACATTTAAAGAGCTTGTCCAAAGATTTGTTCAGCATTTTGCTTACAACTTATCCAGGTCAGTCACAATGCTTGATTTGTGTAAACTTAAACAAAATCAAGGGGAATCTTTTGTCACATTTTTACAACGATGGAGGCGATTGTGTTCGAAATACCCAAGGACAATCCCTGAAGAGGAGAGAATTGATATCATTGTGAACAATCTAATACCAGAACTCAGATATGAAGTCAAGAAAATCCCATTTAATTCCTTTGATACTATGGTAGAGGTGGCATGTCGCATTGAGGATGTCCTAAAAGAACAAGAAATTTTGGCTAAACTAACAAATAACAACAATAGCCAAAATAACAATACTAATGGTAACAAGGACAAAAAGAACTCCTATTGGAACAAAAACAAGCAAGTGGTCAACGACGGAGTTGTTGACTCATCCCAAGCCAAAAATGAAGGAGTTCTTAACCTCTCTCATGCAGTTCAAGCTATGAAGCTGCAAACGTCTTCAACACAACAAGACAAACCTAAGTATCAAAGGAGATCTAAAATGGAGAAAAGACAATTTACCAAATTGGGAGAATCTTACGCAGATGTTTTTAAGACATTCGTTGCTCATAATTTGGCACACCCATAGGATCCTACAAAACATCGCATACCGGATCCTTTACCTCATTGGTGGGATGCTAAGGCTTTTTGCATTTTCCATAATGGGATTGCACACGACATAGAAAATTGTTTTAAACTCAAGCATCTTGTCCAAGACCTTATTGAGAAAGGACAATTACAAGTGGATGGGTTAACCACTAATGCAGACCATAAAGCCTTTAAAGAGCCCTTGCCTAAATATGAAAAAGGAGAGAATTCTAGCAATAAGAATGGCAAGGCGGCCATTAACTATACATACACACATGCTGACAATGTGATTAACATGCTTGAAGTGGCTGACGATAACATCAACATGGTGAGAAAGAAAGATCCTTATGGCCATAATATGGACTCAACTCCTATGACTAATGAAAGACCCGCTGTGGTGATAAGAGGTCCTCACTCACAAGGAATGCCCCAGTCCCTCAATGCTGTCACTAGGGGTCAGGCCCAAGCGCCCATTAGCATCAAAGGTCCTAGCACTAGCAAGTCTAAACAGCTCATGTCCAAAGGTGCTCCTCTCAAATCTGTCGTTGGTCCTGATTCCAATTATAATCTTATTGACCAGCTACAACGTACACCCACTCAGATATCCATTTTTGAGCTTTTAGAATTATCTCCTAAGCACAAGCGTGTCCTTGAGGATGCTTTGCGAGCAACCAATGTCCCTAACAACTTAGATATTGACCAATTCCAAAACATGGTCAACCATTTGGCTAGCCCTCATTACCTCACCTTCTCCGAAGAAGATGACAAATCCATCAGTCACCCACATAACTTGGCCTTACACATCGAAGTCATGATTCATAAAACCCGTGTTAGGCGTGTACTGATAGATGGGGGTGCGGGGCTCAATATTTGTACCCTGAGTTTGCTGCTAGCTCTAGGATATTTCGAGAACGTCATTGACACAAAGAAAAGGATCACAATCAAAGCATATGACGAAGCAGAAAGAAGTTCCAAGGGATTGGCTGTTTTGCCTATTCGCATTGGTCCCATAGAAAAAGATATATTATTCCAAATTGTTGATGTTGGACCTCTAGCCTACAACATTTTGCTAGGTAGGCCATGGATTCACAAAATGCAGGCAGTCCCATCAACATATCACCAGTGTGTTAAGTTTCCCCATAACGGTGTAGAAATTTGCATCCCTGGAGATAGTGCTCTATCAGTTAATAACATTTCTGCGGGATCACATGTACCTTTGAATAGGGAAGTTGACAATCCTAGTAGTTCACTCGAAAAATGCAAGCAGCAGTTCAAGACCATGGATCTTGGGATGGGAGATTATAAGATTGATTCTTTTACAAAAATGCCAATCTCTCCTAGGTCTTATGGGAGACCATCCCCAAATGTGAAGCCTTCATCATCAGCAATGACATTATTTGGGAAATTTGTTGAGTCTTCGGTCCCCATTCAAGAAGAGAAAGAGGAAGTTGCTGTAAGGGACTGGATATATCACGAGGAGAAATACAAACATAACGAGAATTTTGCTCCTTCACCTGAAACTTATGGGAAAGGGTATACACTGGTTAAAAATATGGGATATCTAGGATTTGGTCCCCTTAGTCATAGGCTGGATGCTAAAGCTGAGCCTCTTGATCATGCTCTTTTTGGATGAAAGAACAAGTCCATGATTGGCTTAGGTTTTGAAGATAAGAAAAAGAAAGGTGTTACTGTCCCAGCTGCGACAGACAGTGACAGTGATGCAGATTATACGCCTGATCTTTCCAACCAACAAGATGTGTCTGATGATTGGGTGCCCTCAATGAATCTCCTTTGGGGAGATTCCATAGATTTGATGCTTAATAGTCCTACTATCCCAGCTGCGACGGATAGTGACTGTGTGACTGCTAGATCGACAAAGGAAAGTGTTACTGTCCTAGCTGCGACGGATAGTACCAATACTAGCACTAGAGAGGGGGAAACCCTTCCTAACCTTGAGGCTTCTACATCACGAGGCCTAAATGATGACTCAGAGATAGACTCCCATGAATATGAATGGGACTTGCTTTCAGATGCAACAATTGATCTGGACGTAGATATTATCCATGCCTATAGTACCCAACCCGATGCGACTAATGATCCTAGTGTCGGACTAGAGGATTGCCCTCCTCAAATCACCTTAGTAGACGACGCTTCGTTTGATAGGATGAGTCCTAATTCGGGTATCTTAGGAGAAGACTTGATGAACTCCGATTATATGGTCACCAGAGATGACACCTTTCGCATAAACAACATCGAACCCACCATTGACTTACCACTTGTTCATTTTGACCTAATTGACTGGTCTCAGTGCCATCAAGAGCCCACATTCCTCACCTTCCACAATGATTATGAAATTGCTTGCTATCTGAATGCTCTTGAACCTGTGGCTTCTTCCACCAGTGAACCAACAACCAACATGACAAAGCCTGATATTAAGTACCTCAGTCTCAAAACAAAAGAGAAAAAGAAAAATAGGTCTAATGGCGAAAACCACTTTGTGGTGGTGTCAGAACCAAAAATAGTAAAAAGAAATGACGCATCCGAAGGTGAAAACCTCTTTGAGGCACCTAAGGATGGGGTACTTAATAACTTGCCGAGTTATTTCCAAGATAGATCATCAATATTGATTGAACCAACAAAGCCAGTCAACTTAAACACAGAAGAAAACCCTCAGATAGTCCATCTTGCTCAGTCTTTATCAGAGGAAGAGACTAAGGCATATGTACAGTTTTTACAGAAAAAGAAAATTAATTTTGCATGGACCTACTCAGACATGCCAGGGCTTGACACGAATCTCATAATGCATCACTTATCTATAGCTCCAGGAGTCAAGCCAGTAAAACAGAGATTAAGAAAAATGCATCCACATGTAGCTCTACTTGTCAAAGGGGAATTAGAAAAACTTTTGAGAGCTGGATTTATCAGAGCTATCGATTATGTAGAATGGATCTCAAACATAGTACCCGTCTCCAAACATGATGGGTCCATTTGTGTCTGCACAGATTTTAGAGATTTAAACAAAGCATGCCCAAAGGATGATTTTCCACTTCCAAACATTGACATGATAGTGGACATGACGGCGGGCTATGACATATACTCTCTAATGGATGGTTTCTCAGGGTATAATCAAATCAAAATAGCTCCTGAAGACCAAGAAAAAATAGCATTCACATGTGCATGGGGAACCTATTGCTGGAACGTCATGCCATTCAGGTTAAAGAATGCAGGAGCAACCTATCAAAGAGCTATGATGACTATCTTTCATGATATGATGCACAAAAATATGGAAGATTATGTGGATGATACCCTGGCAAAATCAAGAAAAAGGGACACACACCTCAATGATCTAGAAGTAATTTTAGATCGTATGGAACAATTTCAACTTAGATTGAATCCAAAGAAGTGCGCATTTGGCGTCACCTCAGGTAAACTTTTAGGATTCATAATATCAGCAAAAGGTATCGAGGTTGACCCCGAAAAGGTCCAAGCAATATTAGATATGCCACCTCCTCGGAATATCAGCCAAATGAGAAGTCTTCAGAGACGTCTTCAATCAATTAGGAGGTTTATTTCTCAGCTTGCAGATAGAGCGCAACCCTTCAACAAGACATTGCATAAGGGTGCTTCTTGTGTTTGGAACGAGGATTGTTAAAAGAGCCTAGATCAGATCAAACAATACTTGGCCAATCCTCCGATCCTAATGCCTCCTATTCCAGGGAAACCATTGATCCTATATATTTCAGCTACAGACACTTCCCTGGGGGCATTATTGGCTCAATCAGATGATACTGGGAAAGAACGGGCCATCTACTATATCAGCCGTACTCTGGTCTCCTATGAGATCAATTACAATAATATTGAGAAGTCTTGTCTCGCGGTGGTGTTTGCTTCTCAAAAGTTGCGCCACTACATGCTTGCTCATACCATACATTTGGTTGCCAAAATTGATCCCCTTAAATACTTGCTTAGTAAGGCTGCCCTGACGGGTAGACTTGCTAAATGGATGATGGTCCTCACTGAATTTGACATAGAGTACATTGAAAGGAAGGCAATAAAAGGACAAGCTATTGCCAACCAATTAGCTGATTTTCCAATCCAGGATAGTATGCCAGTCCAAGTGGAATTCCCAGACGAACACATCTTGTATACAACTACTCGCACTTGGACAATGTTCTTTGATGGTTCCCGCATGCAAAATGGATCAGGTGCTGGAGTGTTATTTGTTTCTCCACATGGGTACAACATTCTGAAGTTTTACAAACTATTATTCCCATGTACCAATAATATTGCAGAATATGAAGCTTTAACTAATGGCTTGAGAATGGCTATAGAATGGAACATCAAAGAGTTACATGTCTTTGGGGATTCCCAGTTAATCATCAACCAAGTCAATGAAGAGTATCAAACCAAGGATGACAAATTGATACCCTATAAAAAGATGGTTGATTCTTTGAGATGCTATTTCACCTTTGTGACGTTTCAACAGATCCCTAGGATAGAGAACAAAGCTGCAGATGCCATGGCCACATTAGCTTCACTTCTTCAGTTGGAGACACATGAATCCAGATTTGAATTCCTGGTGGAAGAGCTACACCATCCCATCTTTGACTCGTCTGAAAGCCATGTCGTTTGTGTCATTATCACACACGAGTCTTCCTGATATGGTGCTATCTATTCATATCTTCGTGATGGCATCATCCCTGACACATTCACCCACTCCGAATGCCGAAACCTCATCCATAACGCCTCTCGCCACACCCTCATCTCTGGTGATTTATATAGGAGGGGTTTAGATGGGACGCTTCTTAGGTGCTTGGAAAAGGAGGAATCCAACCAAGCGTTAGCTGACATCCACGAGGGCATTTGTGGTGGACATTCTAATGGTCTTGCCATGGCCTGAAGGTTGCTTAGGGCGGGATATTATTGGCCCACAATGCAGATAGACGCAGTCACCTTTGCTAAGTCATGTGAAAAATGTCAGAAACACAGCAACCTGATTCATGCTCCAGGTAGGGAGCTGATTCCTTTTGTTTCTCATTGGCCATTTCAGCACTGGGCCTTTGATCTGGTTGGGCAGATTCATCCCAACTCATCAGGTGGACACAAGTTCATTATTACTGCCACTGACTACTTCACAAAATGGGTGGAAGCTGTGCCACTTTCTGTTGCGTCAGGAAGGACCATTTCTTTATTCATCTTGAATCATATCATTTGCCAATTTGGAGTGCCTTCTGAGATCATTACTGACAATGGAGGTCAGTTTAAGAATAAGGACCTAAAGCACCTATGCACAAAGTTTAAAATCAAGCAACATTGGTCCTCCATCTATTTTCCACAGGGAAACGGACAGGCAGAAGCTTCTAACAAAACCATTCTTAAGATTCTTCATAGAACAGTGCACAAGAATGGTAGGGATTGGCACTTACAAATCAATCCAGCACTATGGGCTTACAGAACAAGCATTCGCACACCTACAGGAGCCACTCCTTTCTCTCTCACTTATGGCGCTGAAGCAATATTGCCTCTAGAAGTCGAGATACCATCACTTAGAGTCTCACTCAAAGGTTTGATTATAGATGAGGATTACCGCGCCATGAGGTTACAGGAACTAGAACTTCTAGATGAGAAGCGTAAGGCTTCCTTTGATCATATGAGAGTGTATCAGAAGCGTATGTCCAAGGCATTCAACAAGAAAGTTCACCCTAGAGAATTTCAAATAGGTGATCTTGTTTTGCGAGAGAACCCTAAGAACCAATAACACAGAGAGCAAAAGGGCAAGTTTGAACCTAACTGGCTTGGACCATATGTCATCACAGCTGCTTTTGGTACTGGTGCGTATTTACTGTCAGATCCTGATGGAGAATAGCTCCCTGATCCCATCAACATTGTGCACCTCAAGAAGTTCTATCCTTGATGCCCGTTCTGTCTGGGGGCATCCTTTGTACATATCTTATTGATCCTAAAAAAATTCCAAAAAAATTGATATATGATGCTGAAAAAATCCTAAAAAAGCATATAAAGTCCTGAAAAAAATATTAAAAAATTAAAATATTCAAAAAATAAAAAAAATAAAAAAGTGCCTTGGTGAAAACCTAGCAATAGGCGCCTTGGTAGCAAAAATACAAAAAATGAAAAAAATGAAAAAATGAAAAAAAGATTCCAAGTGGTGAAAACCTGGAAACAGGCGCTACTTGAGGCCTTTGCACTCCTATTTGTTAGCATGCATCCTTGACACTTAGCCACTTCCCATCATGCCTTGACCTTATTTGACTTGGTCTAGAATTGGTCTTTCTTTTTGTCTAGGGGGCATAACTGTTAGCATAGGTCCTTTAGGTGCATTTGTCTCTTGGGGCATTTCACAACAGGTGTTTTTCAACACCACCCCAACAGTGTTTTTCAACACTACCCTTGCGTCGAGTGTTTCTTAACACTTATTAGATGTCTTGCCTATAGTCTAAGTATAATGCGATAATGCTCATGTGCAGATGCGATACTCAAAGTCTGACTCTATGACCAACACACACACACTTAAACAATTAACTCGCTGACGATATGTTGACTTTATTTTTCTTTGTGTGCTGTCTATGAGGATTTCTTTGATGAGTGATCTCTCCCTGAGAGATTTTCGATGATGCATTGCTAGAAGACTGAGGGAATGAGAACATGTTTTCTTTCTTTATCTGCTTGTGGGTATATTTTGTTGATCCTAACTGTCATGAGCATTTATGCTGGTCCTACTTGACACTATAGATTGACAAGGTATTATCCTTGACTATTTCGCGAGTGCATGCTTATAGCTATCCTGACTTTCATGTGTCTTGATACAAGCGTAATCCCGCTATAACAAATTTAGGTGATCTCACTGCATTAGTCATCTTGACCTATATGTCTTTGATGCCTAGGTGAGATTCCCACATCTTTATCTGATAAAGATCATACTCATATCCACATAGTTATGCTAGTGTGCATTGTATGATCTCACGACGCTCCCAATAACGCTCGATGATGATAATTAGATGTCTATAAGTGTTGTGACCTTGCAAGTCAACCACTTTCATAGTATCTTACATTTTTTAAGTTCATGTTAGTCTAGTGTTGCATTTTGCATATGGAGAGAGCTCTCCTTTTCATCCTCTGTGGACCTGTCAGTCGACTGCGCTCACCTTTTCCTCGATCATGTCTTTCACTCCTTGTCTTTTTCATCTCGAACCTGTTCCTGTTCATCACAAGGGGTTAATCACATCATCATATCTATATCAAAACTGTCATTTTTAAGAAACATGCGTCTATATCATACATATGAGAATTAAACATACATCTATGAGAGAGAACATACATAAGCATATACATAAGCACATACATAAGCATTTTGAGCAAAATGACAAGACAATATACATAAACTAATACATCCATCACAAATGAGACAAATACACATGATACATCGAACGCCCAGTAATCTCATATACAATGTCATGATATACAATACAATATGAGATCCCAAAATCTGGATCAAAAGTCTCAAAATATGTCCAAAATATTTGGGACCTAACCCTAAGACTCGCTACCACCCTCGTGAGGAGCTCGTGGTGGTGGAGGAGGCATAGCTCTCCTATCGAGTACCACGTCTGATACCCCTACCCGCTGAGAGTATGATGGTGCTCTCTCACCTTCTGGGATAGCCTACAAATATAACCCGTGATAATAAGCTGCTCTTGCTGACTCTTGTCGGAGCTCTAGTGCCTCGGCCTGTGCCATCGCCTCACGGCGTGCTATCTCTGCCCTAAGATCAGATATCTGCTGATCTCGCTCTACCCTCAGATCTAGTAGCTGCTGATCTCTCACGGCTATAGTAGTCCAGAGCTGCTGTATCTCTACCTCCTGAGCCTGTATCTGGGCTCTCAGATCCTCTCCCCCCGCAGGCTGCTCCTGCTGTGCCTCCACCTGCCGGTGAGCTGATCTCGCCTCCTCCTCAAGTGTCGCTGATCGCTGTCCCCGTGACCATTTCTGGCCACCTGATCTTGACCCCTCTCCCCTCTCCATCCTCCTCCCTCTCCCCCTCCTGCCATCTCCTCCACCCCCTCCCTCCCCTCCTCCCTCTCCTCCGTCCCCTCCATCTCCTCCCTCTCCCCCATCATCCCCTCTGTCTCCTCCCTGCACTGGTGCCTGTGTATCTGGTACTGTAAATTGAGGGAATGACACCCTCCGCCACTCTGCTCTGTAGGCTCCATCAGCCCCTGCATCTGCCATATCTGGGAAATACTCCCAGGGCTCACTCCTGATACCTGCTGTCTCTGCGACAGCCTGCTGATAATCTAACATGGGTAGCCACCCATGTCCCTCCTCATCTCTGGCTTTGGCATAAGTGGTAGTCTCTGTCGAGACTCGTTGCTGCCTCCCAAACTGTCGCTATACCCGAGTGATGCAGAATCTCTCTACGATCTCTGCATACCAACCTACCTGTGGCCGACTGCACAACATGTAGCTCAGCTCATCCGCTGCATCCCCCCAAACCTCAACCTCCTTGTAGGGCCTCCATGTAAATGAGGCTATCTCGTCCAAAATCCACTGATAATAAGTCACATCCCCAGAATGGGCATGTGATATAAACCCGAGGTACCTATAGATATAGGGGTACCTCCTCTCCCTCGGCTGAACCTTGGGGCGCACCACAGCGATGTGCTCCCACGCCCATACCTGTGCCAGGATGGCACCACATGCCCATGTCCGACCGTCTCTGTAGACGATCTCGTGTAGGTCATGGTACATCTCTGCCAATATAGTAGGACCCCATGCCATCCGTCGTGGCCTGCTGATCAGGTCCACCAAAAGCTGAGCCCATCCAAGCGGAAAACCCTTCTGACTGCGATTAGTCATCAGGATCTGTGAAATGATGGAAGCCACTATACATGGCACTGGGTAATCTCTGCCAAAATCATCTATCAGCCTCTCCCAGCTGATATGTCTATCTAGAATCGTGACATCCTAGAACATCTCCTGAACCAGGCGGTGCCCCTCAGTGGCATCCTGATCATAGTATACCTGTGACAACACATAAATCATGTTAGTTTTCATCTTTTGGAAATATTACATTTTACATGACTATCTCAAAAACATGATTATACTTACAGGCTCTCCGTGGCATGGAACTCGGAGGATCCTATAGACATCCTCTAGTGTGATGGATGCCTCACCTGTAGGAAGGTGGAAGGTGTTGTGCTCGCTGTGCCATCTCTCGGCCAGAGCAGTCAACAACCTATGGTCCGCTCGGATATAGGGGTATCTCAGCAGATACCGGAATCCCATCGCTCTGAGGTCGGCATTGCCCGGATCATCTAGATCCCGGACACATCGCAATCCTGTCACCTTCGGCGCTCTGATGATGAGCGCCGAAAAAAACCTCCTGCAAGCCAAAACCAAGCCCGTTGTTAGCACATATCATGATGGATGTCCAAAAACTCAGTATAAAACATCGCTAAAACGTAACATTGTCTAGACCCATGTCATTTTTGCTCAAAAATGCATTACAAATCAAAATTTTATGCTGGGCGATATTCTTTTTCTGGAGAAGTATCGCGCGATACTTCTCCTTATAGCGGGGTGATAAACTTTATATCGCGCAATACTTCACCCAGTATCATGCGATCTTTCACCCAGTATCGTGCGATACTGGTGCCTTAGGTCGCGCGATACTTTGGAGACACGCGAAGTATCGCACAATACTTCTCCCCAAAGTGCGCGATACTTCTAAAGTATCGCGCGATATTTCGCCTAGGAAAAATTTTTAAAATTTAAAAATTTGAAAAAACGTGCTAAACTAAGCTATTAAATGCAAAAAAATGACTACAAAGCTCAAATTTTTTGAAAACAGACCGGGGTAGGATAGTGTGGTGGCCGGTTGTGCAACCGGGTGCGCTCGAATCGATGCCTGTGGACGGGAACTCCTGCTTGCTGGGCTATTTTCTCTCTCTAAAGCTTTGAAATTCTTAAATCGCTAAAAGATAAATGATTTTTGAAAATGATATTTTGACCCCTTTTATAGTCTTTTGACTTTTTGACCTCATTTTCAAAACACCTCAAAATTGCGTGAAAATTGCACCCTTAGCTAATTTCGACGTCCTGGATCTATTTTCAGACTCGAAATCAAAATCTGAGGTCATCTTGATAGTCAAAATCATGTTTCAAAATCTTCCCCCCCCTTTTTGCGCAGTTGGCTAATCTTTTGAGGCCTAATCTTTCGGGGCATCGTCATTTCTTCATTTTCATGTCTTCCAACCTTCTAGTTTTTCATTCATATTCATTCCATTCCCTCATTTCTCACGTTTGACTACATCTTTTCAGTCAGGCTGGGGCATGTTGTATTGCCTAATGGTTAACCTATTTTGACCTTTGCCTTCAATTGTGATTTTATTCTGATTTGATCAAATCCTCATCAATTCGCTGTTCTCCTCTCTACCTGATTTCGATTTCGATTCCGAGGGGGCAGTACCTATTGGATTCTCATCCCCAATTGCTTGATTTTCTTGATTCAGACATCTTTTGTGAGCTTTCGCTCAAATCTAAGATTCTTATCTCTTACTTTGAATGTGATCCCGAATCGACCTCATGTTCAAAGGCCTTTGTTTATGTTTTGTCCGGATGTGATCCTGAATCGACCTCACATCTGAGTTGTTTTGTGATCCCAAATTGATCTCACATTGCAACTTCATTCTTTGACTACATATGTTCCCAAATCGATCACACATTAGTCAAAGAGGGGCAAATGTATGCACCCTAAAATGGTCGCCTAGACTTTGGGCCCCATTTATTCAATTTATCAATCTTGAATCATTTTTATCAATAATCAATATTTTCAACATTATCAATCTCTTGATCAAATCTTAATTTCGATCATATATTGGATGTTTATCCTATGGGCTAACCATTTATCCTAAGTCTTTATTTAATTAAAAGGAATATTTCCTCCCCTTTTAATAAATAAAAAGCCCCCCTTTTCCTCTTATCCTAAGTTGCACAAATAAAACACTATTCATATTTTATAAAAAGGAGAAAAGCACTTTTTGTCTCATATGGACATAAAGTCAACTCTTATTTTCCTATTGGAGGATATGTGTGCACATGGATTGCTCCTCTTTCAAGCTCCACCACTGATTAAGACTTTTTGCCTCTTAATCTTCATGGTCCATTTCACCTCATTTCTTATAAAAGGAGAGCTCTCTCCTTCATTTGCATATATCATGTTTTTATGCTAATGTTATGCTGCAGGTTTTAGGTGCATTTGGAGTTTGAAGACATTGAAGACTTGTTGCATTTCATTGTAGTTGCATATTTGCTTTCATAGTTGCATGATAATAGCATTCTTAGTATAGATTTCTTTTTATGCAATAGAATAAGCTCACATAGTCTAAATAGGAGGCATTGTAATCCATTGCTATTTCTTTTCATAGATTAGTTGCATTGTACTTTCCTTTCATAGCTTAGATTGCATTCTCATTGTAGTTGCATTGCATTGCATCTTCATAGTGATTCTTGGAGATATTGACATTGTTGCCCTTGTCTTCACTTGAATCTCTCATTGTGTGGTTGACTAGCAAGGTCACAAGCTTGTAGCTCTAGCTGAGAGCAAACACATCATAGTCCCTTGCAACTCCATGCATAAAGAGCTATGAGCCGCTTTGTGAGGCCTCATTCTTGAGCAACCTTGCATGTAATGGTTCATAGAAGTGCACCATTTTAGTGTGTACAATTACCTCACATATCATTTTAGTAGCTTAATGATCTCTAATCACTGTCTTTCACTTGTCTATTTAGTTCATCAAGATATTCAATCAGTTGTAGGTTATTAATATCTCCCTTTGGCATTGATGGCAACACAAATATGAAATATGTCATAGAATACCAAACATTTGTACTAAAACTTTGTATAAATGTTGTAGCTCAATAAGCTCTCCCTAGCTTGTATGTTTTATATGTTTAATCACTACATAGCATTTCAGGCAGACTCTCCCTATGGATTTGATCTTTTACTTCTCTAATTCTTCTCTCTATTTCTGTTTCATTCTCTCCTACTGGATAGATATTTCATTGATTTATTCTCTCCCTTTAAATGATATTTCATATGAAATATTTCTCTCCCTTTGACAACAATGCCAAAAAGAATAAACAACTTTGTAGTAGCCAAATTATCTTTGTTGTTCAATTTATATCAAGTACCTTCATTTACCAAAATACAATGTTCTTTGTTTCAGATTTCACAATCTTTAGGAAACCTAAAGTATGAATAATATGTATCAACCTTATTTGACTTTCTAATAAAGTATAGGTTGATGCAACCTCTGGATCACCTTAGTGACCGATAGATAGGGGATGGACCCCTAGTCTAGTCCTCAAGTACTCAAATGTATCCTTCGGTAAGGGTTTAGTAAATATGTCTGCAAGTTGTTCTTTTGATTTCATAAACTCTAGTTTCACTTACTTTTCCTGTACTTGTTCCCTAAAATAGTGATACTTAATAGATATATGCTTTGTCTTGCCATGCATCATTGGATTCTTGGAAATTTTTATAGCACTTGTGTTGTCACAATATATAATCACTAAATCAATGAACTCTTCATTCATTCCTTCCAAAATTTGTTTTATCCATGCAATGTTTGAACAATTAGCAGTAGCAACAACATATTTTGCTTCGGCAGTAGACTGAGAAATACATGCATGTTTCTTGCTTATCCAAGTAACTAGTCTTCTCCCAAAAAGAATGTTCCACCAGTTGTGCTCTTCTGATCATCAATATTTACAACCCAATTTGCATCAATGTAAACTTGTAGTTCAAAATTACCCTCTTTCTTATACCATAAACCATAGTTTTCCATGTTCTTCAAATAACTTAGAATTATCTTAACAACAGTCATATGTGACTCCTTAGGATTAACAAAGAATCTTGTTACAATCCCAACAACATGTGCAATATATGGTCTACTATGCACAACATACATCAACTTACCAATCATTGATTTATATAATGTTTGATTTACCTCGGTTGACTGATCATCCTTTGTCAATTTGCATCTGGTAACCATAGGTGTACCTACCGGTTTTAAATCTTCCATTCCAAAAGTCTTCAACACTTATTTGATGTATTTTGATTGTGTTATGAATATCCCTTCATTTTATTGTAGAATTTACAAACCTAGAAAGAATTTAATCTCTTCAAAAATTGACATTTCAAATTCCTTTCTCATTTCATCAGCAAATGATTTCCATAGATTATCATGTCCTCCAAATATGACATCATCAACAAAAATTTCAGCAATAAGAATCTTGTCATCAGTTTCTCCTTTCAAATACAAATTGTTATTATCACTTGTGCTCACAAATCTACTACTAATAAGATATGAATCCAGTCTTTCATACAATGCTCTTAGTGCTTGTTTTAGTCCATACAGTGCTTTGTGCAACTTACATACCATATTTTTCTGATTCAGATCAACAAAACCTTCAGGTTGTTCAATATACACCTCTTCTTCAAGTATCGCATTCAAAAATGTAGATTTAACATCTATTTGATATACTTTAAATCCTTTGTAAGCAACATATGCAAGTAATATTCTAAGTCCTTCAAGTCTACCAACTGGTGCAAAAGTCTCACCATAATCAATTCCTTCTTCTTGTGCATACCCTTTACATACAAGTCTTGATTTGTTCCTAGTGACTTCACCATTCTCATTCAACTTGTTTATGAATATCCATTTTGTTTCAATAACATTTTTATCACCCAGTCTCGGTACCAATGTCCATGTTTTGTTCTTCAGTAATTTCTCAATTTCTTCATTCATTGCTTTAATCCATTCATCATTCTCAAGTGCATCTCTAACATTCTTAGGTTCATATTCACAAACTAAACATGTGTTTTGTCTCAACTTACTTCATGTCATCATGCTAGCTTTCTTGTCTCCAATAATCTGATTATGTGGATGGTGTCTTCTCACAATTTTTTCTAACACTTGTTCTCTTCTTTGTTCATCAACCAGTGTAGGATCAAGATCTTCCTCAGTAACATCTTCTTGATTCTCAGTTTCTATTTTCTGATGCTCAGTAACTTTATCCTATTGCTCGATAGCTTCAACCTATGTCTCAAGTAGTATGTCAGGTTTCTCAATGAATGTATATCTACCATAGTCTTCTGGTTCCTTTTTTCTTTCTTCATCATTTTTCTCAGCAAATTCATCAACTCTCACATTTTCACTTTCAATCATTTTGTTAAAAACCTTATTCAAACATTTATAAGCTTTACTTTTAGTAGAATATCCTAAGAATATTCCTTCATCACCTTTAGAATCAAATTTTCCATTTCTATCATATTTCAAAATGTAACATGTACTTCCAAATACTCTGAAATAGCTTACATTAGGTGTCTACCCAAACCATAACTCATAAGGTGTCTTGTTTGAATCTTTCTTTATTTTTGCTCGGTTTAATGTGTATACAACAGTGCTAATAGCTTCTCTCTAGTACATTTGTGCAACATCTCTCTCAATCATCAGTGCTCTAGCACAATCAATTATAGATATATTCCTCCTTTCAACAATTCCATTCTATTGTGGTGTTCTCGATGCATAAACCTGTCTTTTAATTCCATGTTCATTACAAAACTTAGTGAACTCATTAGAAATAAACTCACCCCCTCTATTAGATCTTGATAATTTTAACTCTCTTCCACTTTAGCTTTATACCATTTAAACATCTTGAAGGCTTTAGATTTCTCTTTCAAAAATATAATTGTCATCATCCTAGAGTAGTCATCAACAAATAAAATAAAATATGTCACCATAATAACTCTGAGTTCTCATAGGACCACATAAGTTGGTATGAACCAACTCCAAAATAGATTTAGATGAATAGGTCTTGCTCTTGAAACTATATTTTGACATTTTTCCCATTTAGCATTGTTTGCACATGACATGATTAGGTTTAGATAAGCTCGATAAGCCTCTAACATTTCTTTTCTTACTGATCTTAATGATGTTGTCAAAATTCACATGACATAATCTTTTATGCCATAACCACACATCTTCAGTTCTAGCCACTAAACAAGAAGTTTCAGCATTGTCAAGATATAACAAATTACATTTTGATTGTTCACTAGTACCAACCAACTTTCCAGTCTCATCATAGATTTTCACCTTTCTATTTTCAAATGCAACTCGATGACTTGAGTTATTTAGTTGTGCTACACTCAGTAAATTATAGTTAAGTCCCTTCATCCAATATGCATTCTCACATCTAATCTTATTGTTCAACAAGATAGATCATTTTCCTTTTACTAGACAAGGTGTATCATTTCCCATTTTCACAGATCCTCCATTATAATGTTCAAGATATTCAAATTTATTCTCATCACCAATCATATGATGTGTATAGCCACTATCAATAATCCAAGTATCATTCTTACTAACTTTAGAAATAAGTGTTGTCTCAACATACCTTTCTTCTTCTTCTTAATATTATTTCAAAGCTATTAATACCACCTTAATGTCTTCATTAGTGTTGGTGTCGGTCTCATCATCATCATCTCCAACTAGGTAACAAGCCTTCTTGCCTTTGTCTTTATAGTCTTGGTTGTTTCTCCTGTCATACTATTAGTTTTCTCTATGTTCTCGATTGATTCTTCTGTCAAAATTTCTTTCACTAGATCAGTCATTGTCTTTATCATCTCCTTTCTTATTAGAACATCTAGCTATAATATGACCAATTTCTTTATAGTTAGAACATGCCAGAGGTAATTTATCTGTATACCTTCCTTTACCTTTATGTAGTCTTCTAACCATTAGTGCTTCAAGCTCATCAAGTTCATTTTCATCACTGTCATTTTCACTCTCATTTCTTATCATGTGTTTACTACTTGATTTACCAACCTTCAAAGATGACATAAATGCAGACTCAAAACTCAGTACAAAAATGTTATCATAGTTATTCAACTCAAAAGTATTCAATTTATCGATTAGGCTATCAAGTGTAAGAACATTACCTTGTGCAGACCTCATTTCATAGATTGCAGAGATTCTAATAGTATAAATAGGTAGCAAGGTTCTAAGAATTTTACTTATAATAGTGTCTTTATCAATAATACCTCCTACTCCTCTGATAGCATTGAAAACATCCTTAATTTTGTTACTGCACTGTGAAATTTTTTCTCCTTCTTTCATCTTCATGTCATCAAACCTTCTGCTAAGACTTTCAACTCTTGCCCTCAGCATATTTAAATATCCTCCGTGAACTAGTGCAAGTTTGTCCCACATTTCTTTAGCATTTGTACATGTCTTGACATCTTCAAATTCAGCATCTGATAAGGCATCAACAATCTCTATCATTGTCATGTTATGTTCATGTCTATCTCTCAGTTGATCAACAATCAAAGGTCCAATTGTCAGTTTTATGGTAATCATTGGTCAGGTAGAATAATGCAAATTCACCAATTCCAGATATATGTAACTTCATTCTACTTTTCCATGTTGAGAAGTTATCTTTGTTCAGCTTAGGAACCTCTCTTTTATACATCTTGTGATCTTTAGCTCAAGTCCTTAAAACTTTCCTTCCAAGCAACCAATCCACTCTGATACCAATTGTTAGATAATTGACCGGGGGAGGGGGGGGTTGAATCAGTTAATTCCAGTTATCCTACAGTCCCAAACTCTTAGATGTATATATTCACACTTTTTCAATCAAATAATCAACTTGGTAAGCTATCAACAATAAGTTTCTCTTCATTTACCGATTGACGGTCATTTCAATACCGTGTTTACCAATCAAACTAAATATGAAATGTGTAAAGTAAAATAACAATCCAATTACATCAAATATACATAACACATAGATTTTTTAACGTGGAAACCCTATTAGAGGAAAAAAAACCTGGGACTGGTAACCCAAAATAATTCACTCTTCTAAAGTGGGCTCGGTTAAGGGCCAACCCTATCAAAGGTTACAAAACACACTGTGAGGTGTGACCTGGTTAGAGGATTTATCACTAACAGTTCTCCCTTGACCATCATTCATTATGGGGTCAACAAGAAAACCAACAACATTCCTCGAATTGCATAATGAAATACAAAAAAGACTGTTAAGTCCACTCGGTTAAGAGATTTTGCTGTAACAATGGTTAAACTAATACAGTAGTGATATGATTCAAATACAACTAATATTTATAGATTTTTAGATCTATGCTAAGCTTAAATACCTCCTCTGATCAATATTCAATTCAATCCTTTATATCCTTCAACTTGTTCAACTCGGTGTACGCTTATTTGATGCTCGGTAATGCCTGCAGTTCTACTTGGTTCTATCTGTAACCAATTTGATCAGTGGTGCATGAAAATAGTCCTTTCATGCAAATTCTCCTGCAGTGTCAATAAGCTCTAGACTCAATAATGAATCTCATGTCTCTTTAAATAGACTTCATAAGTCATTTTCTTATCATTCATTAGATTTTGCCTCTTAATCTCCATCGTTCATTTTTTCACTTCAAGCTTCCTCGGCAGATGTGTCTATAACACGTTTCATCATTCTCCATTCAATCAATCTTAAATTTTGTTAGCCATTAGATCATCATAACAAAATTTATCTTTTACCTCAAAATCATAAGTAATTTGCCAGCTCATCAATTCAGTCGACTGTTATAAATTTTATTATTTCTCTCACTCGGTTAATACATAATGTGTGGCTGATAACTGTGTTAGAAAGCAAAGATCCCCAAGATAACTAGAGGGGGGGGGGGGTGAATTAGTTATCTAATAATTAAACCATTTATCAACTTCAATATCAACTTCAACAACTTTAAACCATATAATCAATGTAGTAACCAACCATAGAAAGATAATCATACACAATGACACAATAACACAAGATATGTTTTAACTAGGGAACCTCTTGATCAAAGAGTAAACTCCGGTGGGAATGATGTCCACAAAATGATGCACTAATATGAAAGTTCCTTGTGAAAGGATGGACCTTGTTAGGAGTCTTATGAAATACATTCAGTACATATGAATCTCTGTTAGGAGATTTTGAATCCTTGTTAAAATATTCTAACCCTGTTAGGAGTTATGGAAGACAAAAGGACCCACTGCACAAACAACTTCAAGGCAAGATCTTTGAACTCACTGTCCAATAGATCTTACGATTATTCAATAGAATAATATGAAATATGTTACCTCCTTCACACTGTGCCAAAACCACACTCTCTGCTACACAAGATCACAAATCCAGATCTTTGTACTTCACAAGTCTTCCTTCACCACTGAATTAGTTCTATTATTCACCTCATGCATATATTCGCATCACAACTTTCAAAATTTCATATCACAACTATTAAAATCCCTTCCTACAACAAGGAAAACATTCCTTCCTTTATACCACACTCAAATAATTACAAATGAGTCGGCATGCAAATACAAAATAATAATTTCAACATGCTACACCAAAATTACATAAAAACTGTCAGCTTCCAGATACAATAACTTTCCACTCATGTGACCTTGAATTTTGCACTATGAACCACATCACCACCATTGAGTCTCAAACTTCCCTTTAACTATGCAAAATTAGATTCCATCCCGATTAGGAGATATCCTCTGATTACCAAAAACCGCTACTCAGGAACATTGCCAGAATACTGTTTCCACCAAAATGCTTATAACTTTCATGAATAAATGAATTTCTTTTTGTGCTCTTAACCATAGGTTAATAACATACCAAAAAACATACCATCAACTGCGCATAACTCAATTTTCAATATAACACATGCACAAAACAAAACTGTGCCTACTTCTCTGCTAAACTCTAAAATATCACTGTGTTGACATCAATGACAATCATAGTCATGAATGCAACAACCACTACTATAGAATGACTGCCAAAGGCTTCAACATTCATTCCTAACAATCTCCCCCATTGGCATTGATGGCAACATAGATGAAAAACATCCAATGTTCCAAAAATCCAATCACTGTTGCTCAACTGCTCTGCTGCTCTTCATCAATCAAATCTTGCTTCATTTTCCTATTCAATCTCTCCAAAAAAATGTAGTTCCTCAATATTTTTCATGATTCTCTCCCCCATTGACATCAATGATAGAAATTCCATCACTATGTCAAACAATAGCTCAATGTCAAAAGACATTGTTAAAAAAAATACATTCACAAGAGTCCTCATGACTTAGCTTAGATACACATACTCCCCCATAGAGGAAGTACCAACATCCAATCTAGAAAATAGATAGGGTCATATTCCACTGGACAGATGCAACCAATTGCATCTTTACTCAAGAGTAGGTTGGGGCATAACCCCAAGCATACCTCTTAGATACTCAAATGTATCCTTAGGCAAAGGCTTTGTAAAACTATCTGCTATTTGCTCCTTTGTGCTTATGTACTCCAGTCTGACTTCTTTCTCAGTAACCTTCTCTCTTACAACATGATACTTGATCTCTATATGCTTTGTCTTAGAATGTAAAACCAGATTTCTTGACATACTAACTGTATTTGTATTGTCACAATGTATGACAATAGGCTCATCAAACTTGATTCCAATGTCCATCAACATCTGCTTCATCCAAATTATCTGATTACAATTGTTTGCCGCTGCTACATATTCTGCTTCTGCTGTACTCTGTGAGATATAATTTTACTTTTTGCTCAACCAAGAAACTAATCTTCCTCCAAGAAAAAAGGCTCCACCACTGGTGCTTTTTTTATCATCAACGTTGCCTCCCCAATCAGCATCAATATATGCACATAGGGTAAAATCATCAAAAGTTTCATACCACAATCCATAGTCCATTGTGCCTCTAAGATATCTTAGTATCCTCTTCACTGCTACATAATGTGATTCTTTAGGTTTAGCTTGAAATCTTGCTACCATTCCAACTGAATGTTGTATATCTAGTCTAGTGTGTGTCAAGTACTGCAATCCACCAATCATAGATCTGTATTTCTTTTGCTCAACTACTGGTGTTTCATCTTTACTAGATAGTTTATGTCCTGTAACCATAGGTGTTCCAACTGGTTTACAATTCTCCATACCAAATCTTTTCAAAAAATCATTCAAGTACTTTGTTTGACTTACAAAGACACCATCTTTATTTTGTGTTATTTGTAATCCCAAAAAGTATTTCATTTCTCCAATCATACTTATTTCAAATTCTATCTTCATTTCATTAAAAAATTTGTCACTAGCTTCATCTTCTCCTCCAAAAATAATGTCATCAACAAAAATAACCAAAACTAACAATCCATTCTCAATTTCTTTTGTATACAAATTACTATCAGCTATTCCTTTTGTAAATCCCAATTTTAACAAATACTTATCCAATATAGCATACCAAGTTCTAAGTGCTTGCTTTAGTCCATACAATGCTTTCTTTAGTTTACATACCATATCTCCTTCATGAGTTAAAGGAAAACCTTCAGGCTGCTCAATGTAGACTTCTTCTAATTCACCATTCAGAAATGTTGACTTCACATCCATCTGATACACTTTGAATTTTTTAAATGCTGCATAAGCCAAAAATATTCTTATTGCTTCAAGTCTTCCCATAGGGGCAAAAGTCTCTTCAGAGTCAATTCCTTCTTACTATGAGTATCCCTTACATACCAATCTTGCTTTATTTCTAATTACTTCTCCTTGTTCATTCATCTTGTTCCTGAATACCCATTTAGTTCCAATCACATTTTTGTCTTTAGGTTTAGGGACCAATTCCCATGTCTTGTTCTTTTCAATCTAATCCAATTCTTCTTTCATAGCTTTAATCCAAATTTCATCTTCACAAGCTTCATTAGTAGACTTAGGTTCAATTTGAGAAATCAAACATAAATGTACCTTCTTTCTAGTCATAACTCCTCTGTCCAAACTTCCAATCACTTGTTCAACAGGATGATGTCTTGATATATACCTGTTAGGTGTCATAGTCACTGATGTGTGTGTGAAAATTGTACCTGATCTGTAGACACAACACTCAGTAAAATATTAGAGGTTAGTGATAATCAAAATCGTGCAAAATTAAAAACTATCTAATCAAGCGATTTACTGCCTTCTAATAGGTGCGAGATTAATGTTCTCAGATTGTAATCGAGATCAGTGACCTAGACGACACCTAAATGAAGGATTTGAATGCAAAAGATGGATATGAAATTGAATGCAATTAATCTATATTTTTTTGATATTTTCTATGCAATATGAATGATAAACTGATATGCTATGAATGCTATTGAAAACTGATATGAAATGAATGCTAAATGATCTAACAATGAAGATTCTAACAATGATATGAAAACTATGAAATTCTATGCTAAGATATAAAAACTATGCAATTGAAATTGATCTCACAAAGCTTTGAATTCGCAAGTTGATTCCTCAGCCTCCAATTCTCCAGCATGATTGTGCAAAAATATGAGATGATTTGTGAAGAGCTAAAGCCTTAATTTATAGAAATCCAGGGCTTTGGAGGTGCATGGATAAAAGCCATAAATCACTCAAATTAACTCATCTTGATTTTTGAGTTATCTGATCATGAAAGATAGTTAATTCTCAAAATCATGCAAAAACATGCAAAAACAGCTTTTTAACTCAAATTAGAGTTTAGATCAGCTTTTTGAACTCCAAAAGGATGTTGAGTTCCAAAAAGTCAATAACTTGCATTGATTTTTTGATTTGGAGTTTAACTGTTTCTTTTGAATATGCATAATAATTAAGAATTAAATAAATAAATAAAGTGATTTATCCTCAACTCAACTGATTTTTGAAAATAAATAATTAATTTATGGGTTAATTAACTATTTATTCAAACTTTTATTAAAAACTATATTATTAAATAATGACAACATGCTTTAATTAATTAAAATGGAATTTAATCAATTAAAGATAGGAATTTTGATTTATTGTCAAAATTAAATAATACAATTAATAATAGATAGAATTAAATTTAATTAAACAATTAAGTGGCAAATATTAAATCTAATTAATTAAATATGAAAATATTCAATTAATCAAACTTTAGAATAAATGTGATTTATTGCCAAATAATCATTAAATTAAAGATAATTAAGATAATTAGGAATGTTGCTAGGAATATTCCCCGATGCAGAATTTAAGATAATCAATTATGATTAAATGATGTTTAGATGTGCCTTAGGTTGGGACTTTGATGTCGATTTTGTTCGATTTGTCGATGTAGGAGGTTAATGAACTTATAACCTATTTTTGGGGTATTACATTTTGCCCCTCTTTGAATTACTGTGCAAAGCGCAGTGGTTCAAAGATAGTCTGTGTTTGATAGAGATATGAAACTGATTCAAAAGATAAACCAATCTCAAGATAGAAACTGATTGAAAGATATTGAGATAGGAGTTGATTGATATTGGATTGATATGGAGATAATAGGTCCTGAATGACCAAAGATAATGTTCACTGTAGCAGCAAATGAACCTATGATTGCGAAAAAGTGTCAAAATACCTGATTCTGAACCTTAGGATTGATAAGAAGTGAGTGACCCGTTCTAGACTGGATTGTCTTAGCAGAACTAGCAGGTATCACATCTGAATCCTTCAGTTGCTGAAGAACCAAGGAAAGAACACTATGATCCGATGGTTGCAAAACTGATACAGTTTACAAGATTAGGAGAATACCAGATTGATATGGATCTTGATGAATCTGATATGCCCCAAGTGATGATAGATTTGCCCCGAGCGATGAGGACTTTTGATGAATCAGTAACTAGACGTGATTGTTTGTCTTGATCACTGATGAAAGATATTGATAGATTTGATTGATAGAATTTTGATTTATAGACTTTGAATGATGTGCAATACCATGCCCCCTTCGGGATTAAAATTGAAATCTGACAAGAAAAAGTCAGCGTTGATAGTTTAGAAGCATGTTAATTGATTTGAGAAGTGGTTATATACGTCCGAGAACGCATTCTGCATCGTTTGGAAGTCCTAGAGACTGAATTTGACTAAGTTTGACCATGAGTTGACCATGGTTGACCAAGCTAAAGTTTTGATAGTTTGATGTAAGATAATCAGTTAAGTTGAATACTGGATTTTTGTGATAATTGAAGGTTGATTATGCAAGTAGTGAATAAGATAAACGATCTCAGATTTCAATTTTGATCCCGAAAAAGATTCTACTTGCTATTTCATTGGAGGAACCTTCGTGTGAGATTTAGCTCTTGTTAGATTTGAAGAGACAAGTGGAGAATTGTTTAAGCTTCGAAGTTTATTTAGCCATTGTGAGATCATGCAAACATGCAAAATGCAAAGAGACATGCAAGATGAAATGCAACCTAAGACTTAGGACCTAGTCACTGATCATATGCCGATTTGTTATCATCGTTGAACTTTTTGGTAATCGGATAAATCAATACAATGCCCACTAGCTATGAAACCATAGACATATGAATATCGATTTGTATGCACAAGAATCAATACAACACCCACTGGTCAAACAACCATGGACATATGAATATTGATTTTATTTTTGGAATGTCGGATTAGATATAAGTACCAAGGCATAAATGCTAGGATGACCTGAATATCATGTCCATTTTGATATAGCAATTTGTATAAGCATCAAAACATAAACGTCATGATGACCTGAATACGCCTTGTATTGCAAACACATCAAACAGTCAAGAGATCATTCTAAATCCAATGTGAATTACCCGTAGTGACCCTTTATCGTTCACATCCTTAGGCAAGATTGCGTTTCACAGTAGGATAAAGAATTTACTAAAAAAGACAATAGTTAGATCAAACTTCCTTAAATTTTCTGGGTATCAATGGTCAAGGTACGCATGACCATCCAATTTGAGATAGAGGCTCTTACAATCGGACACCATTTCAATCCAGAATTTCCAAAGTTATTAGATTTCACATACAAGCATAAGACAAAGAAAAGATTATGCCCCCAGTCATCACTCTCTAAATCCTATAAAGGACATCATCGAAGAGCTCGAAGGGACACAATATGCAAAAATCTCAATGTGAATTAGTAAGCATACAAGGAGATAAAAGCATGTAAAAAGCATAGATTGTTTCAGTTGAGTTTCAATGTTTGATTGCGTTGTTGTAGATGCAAAATCTTTTCTGGAGACAAGATTGACTGACTGACTCACATGAAGCTTCAAAGGACTCTGACTAGATATGATCTGTCTAAGATACATGGGAGACCATAGGATATGACATTGATTGCCCCAAGTGTTAAACATTGATAGGATACAGACGCTTGAGCTGATTGGTGTACAAACCGACTTATTGAAAACTGAAAATGTTGAAACAAATCGGGAGATATGTACAAACTAAAGCAAGACTGAAAGCTAGGAAAGACCAAGATTGTGCTGATAGATGGAGCATTTGGAACAAGTGGCGCGCGTTTGCCGAGTTTTCACCATCTTGGTAGAAATTCTATTTTTGCTACCAAGGCGCCTGTTTCCAGGTTTTCACCAAGGCACTTTTTCTTTTTTCTTTTTTTTTTAATATTTTTTCATTTTTCAATTTTTTTTGTACTTTTGATATTTTTTGATTTTTTTGTGAATCATCAAGGCGCCTATTGCTAGGTTTTCACCAAGATGTTCATTTTTTTAGGACTTTTTCTGATTTTTAGGATTTTTTCAGGACATTTACCAAGCACTGAATGCCTTAGGCGTAGAATTTCTTCAGATGGAGAACGTTGATCGGTTCTCAGAGCTGTTCTCCTTTAGACGTTGAGAGTTGATAGGTGCCAGAGCCAAAAGTAGCGGTGATAACAAAGGGACCCAGCCAATTGGGTTCGAACTTCCCCTTGTGTTCTCGATGTGATTGATTTTTAGGATTCTCTCTCAAGACTAGATCACCAACCTGAAATTCTCTGTGTCTGACTTTCTTGTTGTAGCCTCTAGACATTCTCTTCTGATATACTCTGAGATGATCATATGCTGCTTGTCTGCGCTCATCTAGTAGTTCCAGTTCTTGTAACCTAGACACTTTGTAGTCATCGTTGGTGACAAGTCCATGCATTCTGATTCTTAGTGATGGGATTTCAACCTTAATAGGCAGTACCGCTTCATACCTGTAGACACAGAAAATTGGCAAAGGCTTAAATCAATCAAAAGGTGCAATCAAGTCATCAAAATAGCACTAAAAATCAATAAATGGAACAAAGGCAATTCAAATCAAAGGAAAATTCAATTAAATGATTAAATGATTAAATAAAGCTTGAAAAGGGGAAAAACACTAAGAAATTGATTAAATTCAATTAATGACATAGTTGTTGAAATGAAAAATCAAAATGAACCTCTTACCCTTCATGGCTAAATTTAATTACTTTAATTAATAAATAAATATGAAATTCCCTCAACAAAGGAAAAAGGAGACAAAATGGACACAAATCACTCACTTTTGTTGAAATGGTCCAGCCTTTTGAAACCATTTAAATGTTTGTCCCCCCATTTAGGGACAAAGCAAAGCCAATTGACCTTACCCAAGCATAACCATGGTTATCTCACTCTACCCCCTACCCTTGGGAAAATCTTATAAATAGAAGGCATTTTGAGGCATTATTAATCCACTCCATATCTTTGAATTGCAGCAAAGCTCTTGCAATTTGCATCCACACCACTCACTTAGCATTTTCATGATATTTTAGCTTAAATTGTTGATCATTTTAGAGATTTTCTTATCAAATAGAGCTAGAATTTGATAATTAGATCTATTTTGCATATCATTCTTAGTTCAATTCTCATAATTAGAGTGTCACTAGTGAGGATTTGCAGCTGAGAGCCTCATTTACCACTTCAATTTAGAGAACCATGAGATATTTAGATTAATTGTGCATTATTTAGATTAGTTTGCTTTGAATAGTGTAAATTCTCTTTAAATCTTGTTATTTCATGAAGGTGTAATCACTCACACACAAATGGCGCCCACCGTGGGGCTCTAAGCCTCAAATTTATCAAAATTTCCACGTTATTTGCAAATTTAGGCTAGAATTGCATGATTTTGCTCACTGTTTGTAGGTTACAGGAAAGAAATCACGCCTACCAGTAAAGAAATCACGCCTACAGTAAAGAGATGTCACTCGCGGGAATTTAGATGTCGCCTGGAGTCTGAACTCTCACGCTTCTTACCAGCAGAGTCACGCTTCTGAATAAAGAAATCACGCCTGCGGACATTACATTATCGCCTGAAGCAGAAAGATATGATGCCTTTGGCTATTTGAATGTCGCCTACAACGAATTAAAAGCCGCGGCCAACGAATTAGTTTACGCCTGGTGTAAAGGGAGTTTACTGCACTTTGCTTTTTATTTGTCGCTCCTATTGTTTGAAATGTCGCTTTCATTTAATAAAATGTCGCTTAGCTGAATTACTTTGTCGCTTTTGGATAAAAAGTTTGCGCGTTCATTTAATTTGATATCGCATGTAATCATTTTAATCTCGCTTGAGCCCCTTTTGGTGACGCTCGCGGTTAAATTGATTACGTCTTTGTTAAATTAGATATCGCCTTTAGCAAAAGAAATGTCGCCTGGTATAGCTTCTATTTTCTGTTAGTGTAATTGCTGTTGTCGCCTGTAATAAATATTTCACGCGTTTGATAAATTTAATATCGCGCTTGTCTATTTTAATCTCGCTTGAGCCCCTTTTGGTGACACTCGCGGTTAAAGTAGTCACGCCTTTGTTAAATTTAGTCTCACCTGTAGTCTGGACAATGTCGCCTGACAGTATTTTCACTATTTTGTCAAAATAAGGACTGTATGCTAACTTTACTGTCATTTTTTTTTGTATCAGGAGCATGGTCTGTCATAAGAAAGTGCAAAAACCAGAGAGAAGATACAACTTAAAGGAGAAATTGATCTGTAAGAGGATAAGGAAAGAAAACCGGGTACATTCTACCTTTGTTCTCAATAATAATTTAGAGAAAGAAGTAGAATTGCATGCCAAATATATTGCTGTTGTAGATGCTTACAAACGAAAATATGTTTCATTGAATTGGGAATTTAGTCCTTAAATTTGTAAGAATTTTGCAAGTATTTTGGTAAAAAAAGAATCAAAAGCATAATCAATTACATCATTTTTAGCTTTGATTTTGGTTTCCCCTCACTTTGTTTGTATTGTGCTGACTAACTTGTTGGTGGAGGGAACATTTTGCCAAGGTAAGAGAAGGATTTGGAGAGAAAACAAAAATCTACTACTTAAAAATGCGCCTAGCCTTTGCTAGCATCGTTTGAGGTATTTTTCTCATCAAGCTTGCACTTCCCTTAAATTGTGGCATTTCAAAGTTCAAAACATAGTTTAATCATAAAAGAAAAAAAAATAAACATTTCAATTCTAAGAACCCCTTTGTCACGGGGTTGAAAAAGAACCAATTTGATTGTGAGTGTTTGGGATAAGGGAAAAGCAATAGGGATATGCTCTTCACTCTTTGAGTGAATCAAATTCCCAAACTTGCTCTACCAAATCTATTTTTCATGCTTTTCAATGAATATGTTTAAAACTTAGTGGGCTCGCCTCCCGAGATTGCCTTAGAAGGGCCGGTGAGAGGGACAGCCCAAAGTGGGATACACTTGCTTTTGCCATGAGAATCTGACCCACTATAAAATGAAATGCATGTATCCTTAATGGGGTGCACGACAAAAAGGATTTTAGCTCTTTCGAACTTCCTCTAGTAGTCTTAACAGATTGCGCAAAATCGTGCTTCGGTGCGTGTGGGAAGCCCCTTAACATACTTGGGGGATGAAAGGCTAAGATCTATTTTGAACGGAAAACTTACTACATAACGGTAAAATAGCAAAAACTACCTAATAGAGCCATTTAAAAGCCAAATTTGTGCTAGGTAGCTTGCTTGGAAGTCTTTCTTGTGTTCAAACCCGTGGAAACATTTGAGAATATACACATTAGAGTGATCTAGGGACATGGTGAACTATTGATGTGTGTGTTGAGATTGTCTTCAACTTTTCAAACAAGAAGTTCCAAAGTACTTGATCAAAATACAATTAAAATTTTTTAAATCTTAAAAAATTGATCAATACCATTTACCCATTCCAAACCAACCCAACCGGATTGAAATTCACGAAGGAAGTTTATTTGGGAAACAAATCAACCCTATTATGGAGCATAATTATCAAAGTCAAGATCAAGATCTCCATAGGAATCAAAGCGATGAGGTTTCTGAAGATGATGTTGTTGAAGCATCCCAAAGTCCTGTGTTTCTGGAAATAATGGAATTACTTTTGAAGTGGGATAAAGACACATATTTTCTAGCTTTTGCTCAAGCAGGAGCTAAACTTCCTTATAATTATGACATATCAACCTTGAGAAAGAATGAGGAAAATCAAAGAGATACATCATATAAAATGCCCTTATTAATATCAAACTATTCTTTTCAAAGTGATGAGGTGTCTAAAGATGATGTTGTGAGAGCATCCCAAGATCCCGTGTTTATAGAAATAATGGAACGAATTTTGGACTGGGATAAAGAAGCATATTTCCTAACTTTAGCTCAAGCAGGAGCTAAGCTTCCTCATAATTTTGACATATCAACCTTGAGAAAGGATGAGGAAAAACAAAAAGATACTTTATCTAAAGAGCCATCATTAAGATCAATTTGTCCTTTCCTCTATGATGATGGGCCATCCATATCTTCATCCTCCTCACAAAAGGAAGCATTTAAGAGTGATAAAGTTATCTCAGATCAAAGGAAATTGCATAATCAACCTATGTGTGATCAAGATAATAAAGAATATGGAGTGAAAAATACCGCTCTCAAGCAAGATCTAATTCAAAAACCTCCATATAGCAAGAGTAATCCATTCATCCTTTGTCCATCTCCTAACAAGGTTTCTCCCTGGATGACTTGTACACCTTTCATCCTTCATCCATCTCCTGAACCTCTATCTAGCAAAGACCCTCCCATAGCTAGCATTCCTTTCATATTTTCTTCATCTCCCAAAGCTCCACAATTATCCAAAATTCCTCAATCAAAGAATGAGCCTAATGATGATACTTTTCCCATTGACTATGTCTACCCTCAAGGGCTACCTCCAGAAGAAACCCAAGCTAACTCACATCTTGTTGCAGATTGTTTCCATGCTTCAAAGATCTTAGAACCCAAAGCTTCATGTGCCTCAATGCCTATTATACCTCTTCAAGAGGATCCTACATCATACCTCCAAACATTCCCCACACATATCCAAACATCTACCTTATCCTTAGAAGTGGCTCCATGTCAAGAAGATAATCCAAAGAGAAAAGAGATAAATAGTGATAAAGATCAAGATCAAGATTATACACAATCTCCTCCCATATTTGATGAAGGTCCCATATCCCTTGAACCTTGTGATGATCCCCTTGCATCCTTTCATGTCTTTCAAGATGATATCCTTCCATTCCAAGAACAAAGTACCCTTCCAAGTTCCATATTTTCTCCACTTCCTGAGCAAGATCAAGATATCCCTTCCATAACTTCCAATGAGCATATTGAAAATCAAGAGCAAAATACCTTCGCTACATCATTCGAAGATCCTTGTCAAGATCAAAGCATCCCATCATCTCCTTGTCATATTCCTCCATGTTCACCTCAAGAAACCATCATTCTTCCAAATCCCTTGCATGATAATAAATCCCTTCAAGCTTCAGTTGATCCTATCAAATGTGTTCCTATCAAAGCTACTCATGAGCCTATTGGTATAAAGATAAATCTTAAAGATGAGAATCTTGGCGATGCAGTTCCTTCCAAAGATATTGATATCCCTTTCACACCTTATATCCCTCCATTCAAATACAACCACATACCTCCACTATCCTCCAAATCCATTTTGGGTGCTTATGTCCCAAAACAAAAGTCTTCATCCCTTCCATCCATACTAGGTCCATATATTCCCCCATCAACCATTCCTATCATCCCTAGCTATCCATTCACTTACCCTACCATGTATCAAGATCAACAAAGACACACATACTTGAAGAATATCCAAACACCAATCCATATGAACCATCCATATTATTCCTATTCATCCACAATTCCTAAGTCTTTTGGAAGCAATGTTGATGTGCAACATAAAAATCATAAATCCAAGAATCCATATGTGCATAAAAATCACAATGTCCCATCTAATCGACATGTGAATGAAAAGAAAAATGAAATATCCAAAAGGCCACAAAGGTCCATCAATCAAAAAGAAAAAAATAAAATGTGGGTTCCTAAATCCCTCATTGAAGAAATGCATTCAAAAGCATTCCAAAAGGAAGAAAAATCAAAGAATATGTGGATTCCCAAGTCATTGTTGAAGGACTTGCACACAAAAGAAGAATCAAAATTGACATTCAAGCTTCCAAAGGCTTCCATTCCATCTCCTTCCAAACATCCTTCATCTTCTTACATCCAAAAATCCACTACCTCAAAAAGATCCTTACCTCCATCATCTATTGTTCCTCCATCATTCCACCACTCTTCAAAGTGTGTGTCAAAGTTGATCTTGCCAACATTTCCATATTCAACATACCTTCTTCTTATCCTCACATTCATTTTCCAATGCATACTTTCCATACTTCCATCCCTCTTATCAATATCTTTGAGCATCCTAGTCATAGCCATGGTTTATTATAGCATATCTTTCAGAGGAGCATTGTCCAAAGATTCTAATGTTGGGAAAATATTGAAAAATACAAAAAAAGAAAAAAACAAAGAAAAAATGAAAAAAATGAAAAAAAGAGAAAAAGTGCCTTGGTGAAAACCTAGCAATAGGCACCTTGGTAGCAAAAATAAAAAGAAATAAATCTAGGGTGAAAACCACTTTTTGTGGCGCCTTAGACAAGTACCATGATGAAAACTTGGCAAACAGGCGTCATGCGTAATTCTTCCTTCTTGCACTCTACACTTGGGGGCAAGTTTCATCCATATTTCCTCTATCACCTTCATCTTGACAAGGTTGAACACATCCATGAGCATTGAGTATCTTAACATCCGTTATCCTTTCCATCAGCTTATGTACTTGCTGCATCCCTGTTACCCTATCATGATCTTGCTTATCCCAAATTCACCTTCATTATTCCTTGATAGCTTTTTCATAATCCCAAAACATCCCTTCATAGCCTCCATCACTCCTTTATCTTGATTGTGTTATCTTATACACATCTTACCCAAATTGACGCTTGGTCTTGATCAAGATGAAAAAAAAAATTGTTATCAAAAACTTCTTGACATGTCCACTCTTTTGGATCACTCCTTTTCATGGCAGCAAATCGTTATCCTATACACTATCTAGCCCTGGACAATTGACTTTCATGGCTTATCCAAAAACATGCTTCACATTGCTATATCATTTTTTTCCTTAGCTTGGGTTCTCTTGAGGAGATAGTCCTATGGGTCACATTCGCATACTTCTTCCATCATAGCCTTTCCATCTCTAATCCATCAGCTTGAAAATCCATCTTTCATGTCCTATATCTTGCTAAGACATTGGGGGAAAACCAATGTGATCTTGTTTGAGAGCTGGTAAAAAGGAAAGCATAAAATACTTTGAGCTGCATCTTGCATAAACCGAGCTTCGGTAATATTTTGGAAGTTTGTCCAAGTCCAACATTTTTCCTATCCAATCAGGGGCATTTGATATGAATCAATGGATTTAATAGTACAATATTTAGTCACATCAGAGAGAGAGATCAGAGTTTCAGAAGAGAGAAGAAGATTTTCGTGAACCTTTGATGGATATCATTGTTCACTAACCAAGTATTTGATTACCACAACTTGATCCTTGAGCCTTCATTGACTTTATTATTCGGGATTAAAAATTGACAAAACACTTTAAAAAGATCAGAATACTTGGAAATACTTTTTGAAAATCATGAAACAATGCAAAACACTTGAAGCTTTCTTTTGATGATCTTTACTTACATTGATTTTTATCACATCTTTTTAGCTAATCGATGATGTTTCGACTAGATTGGCAATGATGGAGACATGATATTTTTCTTGTCTTTGAGTGACTGTCTTGAGGGATATCCAACAACTTATGTGAATTCGTCTAACGACATGGTCATCAAAGAATCATTGAGGACTTTCATATAAGGTGGAAGGTTGACCTTTGCTTGTTTATGCAACATTGAATTCGTTGAAACTGGTATTCATACTCTCATAGTTGGTTTATTCAACTAGTGTGGGTTGTACTAGTTCAAAAAGGAGGTTACCAAATGCGATAAAAAGTGGTATTCATATCATCATGTCAGTGGGCAGTGGTGATTGTACTTGCTTTCCGGTCCCGAAGTGCTCAATGATGAAAATTTATCCTCAAGGCATTTATTTGCTAAAAGCTAGTGACACTTAGCTGCATTGCATTGCATTATCATGGAAGGTTAATTACATTATCATGTTAGATTAATTGCATGTGCATTTGTTTGTAGTATTTTTCCAAGGGAAAAGGGGGTTCATTCAATTGAAATCTTGATCAATCATAAAATGGGTCATTCAATCAAGAATCGAGGAAAGTCCATAAATCAAAAGTGCCCATAATATCAAAGATCCATGAACTTTGTCTAATCAAAGATACAATGTCATCAAAGTGATACATCCAAGTCCTGATCAATAACTGAAATATCATGATACAATATCAACAAACTGAAAGAGCTCCATAATCAATTATCTCAATAACATATACTCTAGCTGGGTCAAACTCATGACTTAAGTCCAAATATCCAAGAAGCTAAGGTCCGTATATATATATATCATTTACGAAAATGTGCCTATTTGGAAAATCAAGGGAATCATATAAGTATTTTATATCAGTGAGTCATCTTACGTCAATCAATCATATCAAAGTATCAAGAAATCACACCCAGTACCATCGTTCGTGTCTCTGTGTCCTGAGAACGAAGCAGCAATATCAAATCATATCGGTTTTCACACTGATTGAGTTATCCCATATCAGTTTTACTATCCTATCAGATTGACAAATCACATTCATTGGTACCATTATCCTGTTATAATCACTTGTTTTGCTTAACTACAACAGACCTATCTATCTTGGATATGCAAATTTGTGAGTCATGGCATATCATCAATATTTTTCAGAAATCAAAACATATTCCAACTACTCAAAATCGTTCCAATCAAGGAATTAATATGTTTTATTTCTGAGGGGGCATCAGAGTATCAAATGGGCATCACATCAAAAACATTTATCAGTGGGGCATATCATATCGTATCATATCAAGATATCAGTATCATATCAAGTTATCATATCATATCGTTATCATATCAGGAGGCAAATCAATTGCATATCAGTTTCATATCAAATCTGTCATCATATCAAACCTATCAACATATCAGCAATCAATCAACCCAGGACCTTTATCAATCAACCCAGGACCTTTATCAGTGAACCCAGGACCTATCATCATATCAGGACCCATATCATATCAGAGGCATCAGAACCATATCAGCACCATCATCAGAGGCACATCATCATCATCAGGAAGTATATCAATCAGAACGACCAGAGGCATATCAGAACCAAGACCTGAATCAGATCATCATACCAAGAGAATCTTTGAATCGGTGTTCTTCGCACATCGACTCAAAGAGGGGCATTTGTAGACACAGAAAATTGGCAAAGGCTTAAATCAATCAAAAGGTGCAATCAAGTCATCAAAATAGCACTAAAAATCAATAAATGGAACAAAGACAATTCAAATAAAAGGAAAATTCAATTAAATGATTAAATGATTAAATAAAGCTTGAAAAGGGGAAAAACACTAAGAAATTGATTAAATTCAATTAATGACATAGTTGTTGAAATGAAAAATCAAAATGAACCTCTTACCCTTCATGGCTAAATTTAATTACTTTAATTAATAAATAAATATGAAATTCCCTCAACAAAGGAAAAAGGAGACAAAATGGACACAAATCACTCACTTTTGTTGAAATGGTCCAGCCTTTTGAAACCATTTAAATGTTTGTCCCCCCATTTAGGGACAAAGCAAAGCCAATTGACCTTACCCAAGCATAACCATGGTTATCTCACTCTACCCCCTACCCTTGGGAAAATCTTATAAATAGAAGGCATTTTGAGGCATTATTAATCCACTCCATATCTTTGAATTGCAGCAAAGCTCTTGCAATTTGCATCCACACCACTCACTTAGCATTTTCATGATATTTTAGCTTAAATTGTTGATCATTTTAGAGATTTTCTTATCAAATAGAGCTAGAATTTGATAATTAGATCTATTTTGCATATCATTCTTAGTTCAATTCTCATAATTAGAGTGTCACTAGTGAGGATTTGCAGCTGAGAGCCTCATTTACCACTTCAATTTAGAGAACCATGAGATATTTAGATTAATTGTGCATTATTTAGATTAGTTTGCTTTGAATAGTGTAAATTCTCTTTAAATCTTGTTATTTCATGAAGGTGTAATCACTCACACACAATACCCATAAACTAAAGTGAAATGTGTAGCCCCAGTAGGCGTTCTGATACTTATTTTAAAACTCATTCTGATACTTGTTCTGATACTAATTTTGATACTGATTCTGATATTGGTTCTGATACTTGTTCTGATACTTGGTTCTGATACTAGTTCTGATACTGGTTCTGATACTTGTTCTGATACTTGATATACTCGATAGCATCTTTTTTCATTGCAAACTCCCAAGCAAAATCATATCATGCAGTCCCAATGTCTAGCAAGGTGGAGAACAAGAGGGATTGGCAAGCTAGTGGAAGAGATGGAAGACAAGAGAATAAAGGATAATGAAGGGAAGAAATCCTCAAGGGAAAACTCCTCAAGAATACCCAAGCTAGGGAAAAATTGTCATGTAAAATGCATTTAGACAAGTAATGAAAGGCCAACATAGGATAAGTCACAAAAGCGTAATGCCAAAGAAGGACAGGATGTAGTCCAAAGGAGTAGACATGTTAAGAGGCTTCATAGCATCATGTTTTACTCTTCTTTTTTTTTTTTATTAGATCAAGACCAAAGGGGAAAAGGATAGTGATAGATGAAAATGAATGGAGGAAGATGGATATGAAGGCTAAACATGGAAGGAATGAAAGCAAGATCATCGTAAGATAGCTCACAAAATAGTCAAATGTTTGTGTATAGATCAACATTGTCAAGATCAAAGAGAGAAGACAGAATGGATGAAATATGTAGAAGAACTACGCATAATGCTTGATTGCTAGGTTTTCATCATGGTACTTATCCAAGGTGCCACAAGGGAGTGGTTTTCACCATAGGATGAATTTATTTCTCTTTACTTTTGCTACCAAGGCGCCTATTTCCAGGTTTTCACCAAGGCACATTTTCAATTTATTTTATTTTTCATTTCTTTTTTTTGGAAGAAGGCAAGCTTTTTAGATAATGCTCCTTGAAAGGATAAACCATGATATGCCAAGGATTCAAAATGACACGCTCAAAGATGCTGATAGGGAAAGGGAGATGAAAGAGAAAAATGGAGGATAAGGTTTTATGTAAAGCGAGTGAGGTTGGAAGATAGGAGGAATAGACAAGTGAGGAAAAAGGATAGGAGGTAGAAGGATAATGCATGGAAGGATTGTGAAAGGGTAGATGGAAAGGAAGGCAAGTTCAACATCAACACATACCTTGAAGGGTGGTGAGAGAATCGAGGAATCGTGAATGAAGGAATATGTGAAGGAATATGGTGAATGGATAGCAGAGGTTGAGGTTTGGGCGCATGGAATGAAAGAATATTTTTGGAGGAAAATGAAGTGGAAGCCTTTGGAAGCTTGAATGTCAATTTTAATTTTTGCTCAACACCAGACTCTTTCAAGAGAGACTTTGGAATCCATATAGCCGTAGGATTTTTATTTCCTTTTGATGATCTAGAGAGAATATCTTCAATGATGGATTTTGGAACCCATACTTGTCTTGTAGTTTTTTTTTTAGATATCTCTTTTGACTTTATGTTTCCATGTCTATTAGAGGAGACATGGTGATCTTCTTTTTTTGATGGATTCTTGTATTGCTTCTTTTTCTTGTATTGAACATTCAAGTTACTTCCAAAAGACTTGGGACTTGTGGAAGAAGGAGGATATGACTGGTTTAGATGGGTGGGTGGATGAAAAGGATTCAAGGGTATGCATCTATGTTGATCTTGAGGAAAGATAGGAGATGGAGGTATGTAAGGACCTAAGATGGATGGAAAATTAAGAGAGTTAGGAGGGGAAAGTGAAGGGACAGAAGGACCCAAGATGGAAGACAAACATGAAGCTGTTAGTATTGGTGGAAGAGGTCCGAGGATGGAAGTGGAAGATGCAAAAGGATAATCAATAAGTTCATCAGCATCTATATGACAACCAAGGATATCAACATCTTTAGAGTGAGCATTAGAATTTTCAATAGAATCGTGGATATCTTGAATAGGAGCACCTTCTTTGATAGGATTGTTCAAAGCTTGCAAAGACTCAGGAAGAGTAGAAAGTGGAAATGAACATGGAGTGGTAGAACAAGAAGATGGAAGACTTTGATCTTGACAAGGATCTTTGGAAAGCATAAGCGTATAATTTTTCTCTTGATTTTCAATAGGCTCAACATTGGAAGGAACACCATTTTTACCAACCTTAATGGAAGTATCATCTTTGGAAAGCGCAAGCGTAGTAAGGTTATTTTGATTGTCAATAAGCTCAACAGTGTAAGTAGTAGCTTGATCTTGCTTAGGCGAAGACTTAAGACATGGTGGAATGCATGAAAAAGGGGGTACAGGATCAAAAGAACCCTGAGGTGGATAAAAGACATCGTGAAAAGGAGTGGATGACATGGAGGGTTCTTGATCTTGATTTTTCTTTATGTTCTTTTCTTCATCATTTTTAGAGTCCTCTTGACATGGAGCCACTTCTAAGGAAAAGGAAGCATGTTGGGATTGTATGGATGACTTGGGAAGAGATGGTGGAGGACTAGCTGAAGTAGGGATTATAGCATATGAAGGCTTAGGCTCTTTAGGTTTATCATCATTGAAAGTATTTGCAGCCAAGTGAAGGTTAGCTTGAGTTTCTTTAAGAGGTAGCCCTGGAGGATAACTATAGGGAACCACATGAAAAGTATCAAGGCTTGTGTTGGATGAAGGTTCTGTGAAAGATTTGAAAGACTCGGAAGCTTTAAGAAATGTACGGGTATTGGAGGAAGTAGGGGATGGAAGGGAACCATCACCAGACAAAGGTTCAGCATTAACATGATCTTGCTTGAGAGTGTAATCTTTATTTTTAGCTAGAGAGTTCTTAGAGGAGAGATCCTTATAGTATTGATGTTTCAAGCTAGCACGATGTATTTTATAGTCCTCAGCAGTAGTAGATGGATCATCATCAAGGTATTGTCCACAAAAGCCATCAAAATCTCTTTCAAAATTAGAATCATATGGATCACCATCACGATCTATCCAATGTGATGGCCCATTTGTAGTAAGCAGGAATGAACGATGAGGACTCTTAGGAACAAAGGTGTCATAGGTATCATTACATTGTCTGTCGTCATAGTCATCATAGTCTCCAAAGCTTGATGTGTCACTCTCCGTGGAAGAGGTATCATATTGCTCAAATTTTTTTTGGGGGCATGGTGACATGTACAAGTCTTTATCAAATGGAAAAGAGTATAGAGGTTCCTTTTCTTTCTTAAGATTGTTAAGTTCAACTTGCATAGCTTGCAGCTGCTTCATCATAGCGGCGATCAGAATTTCTTCCTCATGTGTACTGATTCTTTGAGACATGTGTACTGATTTTCAATAACTACTGATTTGTTCTTGACACAATGATATTTTTGACAGATTCTGGAACTAGGCTGGAAACATTGGATATCTTGCAATTTGACAATTTCTGACAACTCTCTCAAATTTTTCCAAACGATACTCTGCAGACTCGTACGACATTGGGTAGTCTATGAAACGACAGTTGCTAAACTCGTACGATAGTTGCTAATAGGGTTTTGACTTTCTTGAATTTGCTGGTTTGAAAACTCATACGACACTGGGTTCTCAATCATACGATAGATGGGTAATACTAAAATGACATTTGACAAAAAGTCGTACGACTTTTGACTTCCTAAAATGACTTTTGACTCCAGAAAGAATTTTACGTCAATTTTTGCAAAATTTAAAGTTTTCAGTTTTGGATTGTTTGCAAATTGTACTGTCTAGAGTTTGAAGGTTATACCAGATTTGATCATTTTTAATAGCCAAGTAGATAAACAAGCACGCAGAATAGCAAGCAAGTGATTCCAAGCACGTCTGAAAATAATGAACAAGGGCAAAAGCAACCTTGCGCATGAACAATCAAGTGACCAAATTGTGCTAATCCCTGAGAATACTAATTGTGTATGTTCTGAAAAGTTTTGCAATAACACACATATACCTGAGAATGAGAAATTGGCCTCTCTAGGGTTTTTAGTAATGGTTTGACTCTGCAACTTTTATGATTCAAAGGGGTGAACTCCAATCCTGGCGCACCAGGGTTTTGACATAGTCCGAGAACTTAATCTTCAAGAGCTGCTAGGGAGATCTGACAACCCAACAATGAACCATACCCATGGAGATTTCTTCCACAAGGACATTTATATAGCGATTGTCACTACCATGGCGAAAATGGCTATTACCGCTTGAGGTTCCGTCAACGTAGTTTGCCCTATGAAGGGATTGTCCGCTACGGTTAACCCTCTCTAAAGGTGACTCACAGATTTATACCACAAGGGGACTTGGCTCCAGATCCAAGGTTTTTGACACCTTTTCACTTTTAACCCAAACAAAGCAAGCAGATTAATCCGACACGCTAAGACAAAGTTTTGTTCCACCAAGGTCTGTGATATCAACTCCACGTGATCTATCAACCTCTCCGGGGAGAGAATGTATCAATCAATAAGAGAAGATGCACTAACTAATTTTGATTCACCAAGGCTCGTGATATCAACCCCACGTGATCTATCAACCTCTCCGGAGAGAGAATGTGTCGATCAATAAGAGAAGACTCACTAACCAAGTTGAATGTGAAATGCACTAAGTATCCTCCCTACCTACAAGGATTCCGTCGTCAAGGAAGGATTTCGCTAGGAATCCAATCTCTCAAGAATCACGAATAGTGTTCATAGGGCCTAATTACTATGTGAGCACATATATATTCCTGAAAGCAAATCTACCAAAAGTACACAAAAGCAGAAAGAGGAACACTTAACACTTAAAGCGAATATGAGATGAGTCCACAAGGTGGAACACTTAACACCTCACACAAGCTGAAAATGAGTCCCCAACTTAGAAAATAAGTGAGTTCTTAAAAGCACAAAAGGGTTGCCAAGTGGAACACTTAACACTTCTGTCTTGTTGACCCCTCCCCTTTATGGTGCTGAGATTGCAAGCACGGGGCGGAAATGAGGGGCCGGTGGATTAGCAAGTCCAATAACCCAAGATAGCAATCAAGATCAATCACAAGTATCCTAAGACTACTTAATGAATCCTTAAGGGATCACAACCTAGTATCAAATTATGCAAGTGTGTAGAAATAGATCAAAAGCATGAAAAGATGCACACAAGATTGACACATGAGAGATTTATTTTAAGTCCCAAATTAAAATATTTTTAGAACAAGGAGAATACCTGGTGATCCTCGCAATGCGCTTAGTAGATTTTACCTGATTTTTAGCAATTCTTGCACTTTTCCCAATCAAAACCAGTAGAAAATCAATCAGAAATAGTAAATTTCAATTGTTAGGGTTAGCTGTCAGTCAAAATCCAAAAATCAAATCTGACAAACTGTCTGCAAAAATGAAACGACAATTAAAATCTGGTACCAAAACTCGTACGACAGTGGGTATGCTCCCAGATGACAGTCCAGAAACTCGTACGACACTGGGTATCTTACCATACAACAATCAAATCTTGATGCTGAAACTCGTACGATAGTGGGTATCTTACCATACGACAGTCAAATCCTGATGTCAAAACTTGTACGACAGTGGGTCTCTTACCATACGACACTGGGTGTCTGATGAAATGACAATCTAAAAAAGCTCGTATGACAGTGGGTCTCTTACCATACGATAGTGGGTGTCTGATGAAATGACAATCTAAAAAAGCTCGTACGATAGTGGGTCTCTTACCATACGACAGTCGAATCCTGATGCCAAAACTCGTACAACAGATGTACGGACCGAAATTAAAAATCACACTGTACGGACAACTTTGATAGAAAAAGTGCCAATTTTTTTTTTTTCTTTTTTGTAGGCAAAAAAGAAACAAAAAATAACGTCCTACTGAGAATACCACCAGAACGGGCAAGAGCAAGGGAATTCTGATAGAGAAATGATAGAAGATTGATAGAAATCAAGGGAAGCCCATTTCAGGGCCCCACGGTGGGCTCCAGAAATGTGTGTGTGAAAATTGTACCTGATCTGTAGACACAACACTCAGTAAAACATTAGAGGTTAGTGATAATCAAAATTGTGCAAAATTGAAAACTATCTAACCAAGCGATTTATTGCCTTCTAATAGGTGTGAGATTAATGTTCTCAGATTGTAATCGAGATCAGTGACCTAGACGACACCTAAATGAAAGATTTGAATGCAAAAGATGGATATGAAATTGAATGCAATTAATCTATATTTTTTTTGATATTTTCTATGCAATATGAATGATAAACTAATATGCTATGAATGCTATTGAAAACTGATATGAAATGAATGCTAAATGATCTAACAATGAAGATTCTAACAATGATATGAAAACTATGAAATTCTATGCTAAGATATAAAAACTATGCAATTGAAATTGATCTCACAAAGCTTTGAATTCGCAAGTTGATTCCTCAGCCTCCAATTCTCCAACGTGATTGTGCAAAAATATGAGATGATTTGTGAAGAGCTAAAGCCTTAATTTATAAAAATCCAGGGCTTTGGAGGTGCATGGATAAAAGCCATAAATCACTCAAATTAACTCATCTTGATTTTTGAGTTATCTGATCATGAAAGATAGTTAATTCTCAAAATCATGCAAAAACATGCAAAAATAGCTTTTTAACTCAAATTAGAGTTTAGATCAGCTTTTTGAACTCCAAAAGGATGTTGAGTTCCAAAAAGTCAATAACTTGCATTGATTTTTTGATTTGGAGTTTAACTGTTTCTTTTGAATATGCATAATAATTAAGAATTAAATAAATAAATAAAGTGATTTATCCTCAACTCAACTGATTTTTGAAAATAATTAATTAATTTATGGGTTAATTAACTATTTATTCAAACTTTTATTAAAAACTATATTATTAAATAATGACAACATGCTTTAATTAATTAAAATGGAATTTAATCAATTAAAGATAAGAATTTTGATTTATTGTCAAAATTAAATAATACAATTAATAATAGATAGAATTAAATTTAATTAAACAATTAAGTGGCAAATATTAAATCTAATTAATTAAATATGAAAATATTCAATTAATCAAACTTTAGAATAAATGTGATTTATTGCCAAATAATCATTAAATTAAAGATAATTAAGATAATTAGGAATGTTGCTAGGAATATTTCCCGATGCAGAATTTAAGATAATCAATTATGATTCGATGATGTTTAGATGTGCCTTAGGTTGGGACTTTGATGTCGATTTTGTTCGATTTGTCGATGTAGGAGGTTAATGAACTTATAACCCATTTTTGGGGTATTACAATAAGTGAGTACTTTTTGCCTTCACTTTAGTTATATACCTGCCGGGGGGGATATCGGTTTGAGGCCATTCTCCGAGGAGGAAGCGCTTTTCTCCCTGGACTGGCCTCGCTAAAAGTATAACAAGTGAACTTGTCCGAGTCCAAATGTTCTACGTTGCTTACTTTAACAAAGATTTTGCAAGAAGATAAAGCTCCTAGATGCACATCAAGCAAGTTTGTTCATTTTTCCAAATTGATTAAGTTTGTCTCAACTTTGAATTTGAAGACACAAGTGCTTAAGGTTTGATTTGTTCTTTCTCCAAAAGGTAAACGATTTGAGCGCTTGCAAGTTCTTTCCTTTTGGGCATTCAAGATTGAGATTTGCGAGTTGATTTAAGAACTTTGAAAAGAGCTTTGTTTTATCCTTAGATCATTCAAGATTTTATTTGAACTGAAATTCAACGAAGAAGGAATAGGGATGCTTATTCTTTCCAATTTAGATCATTCAAGATTTTGTTTGATTTTCAAAATGAAAATGACTTTTAGGACTTAAGTTCTTTTCCCTTAATTTCATTCAAGATTTGTTTGACCTTTGCTATTATGAATCTGAGAACAAATTAAGACAAAAAACACAATCATAGCGACATTGTCCAGCTTATACACGACATTGGAAAATGTAGAAGCGACACAAAAAAATTGACAGGCGGCATTTTTTTTTGCAAAGGCGTGATTTCTTTTTGCAGAACCGTGATTTCTTTTTTCAAACGTGTGATTTCTTTCTGCAAACGCGTGATTTCTTTCTACAAACGCGTGATTTCTTTTTTCAAACGCATGATTTCTTTCTGCAAACGCGTGATTTCTTTTTTTATACGCATGATTTATTTTTGCAAACGCATGATTTATTTTTGCAAATGCGTGATTTATTTTTGCAAACGCGTGATTTCTTTCTGCAAACGTGTGATTTCTTTTTTCATATGCGTGATTTCTTTTTGCAAACGCGTGATTTCTTTCTGCAAAAGCGTGATTTATTTTTGCAAACGCGTGATTTGTTTATACAGAGGCGTGATTTCTTTATGCAGAGGCGTGATTTCTTTATATAGAGGCATGATTTCTTTATACATAGGCGTAATTTCTTTATGCGGAGGCGACAGAATAAGAAATAAGATAGAAAAGAAATTGCTGATGGTGAAAAACTGTCAGTTTGTAGGCGTCATTTCAGAGCTCATAGGCGTGATTTGACTGCTTGTAGGTGTGACTGTAATGGCTGGAGGCGTGACTTGATTTCTTGCAGGTGACATTTCTTTCATTTTCTGTGACACCGAGAGTGAAAAAGTGTGATTTGATCAAGCTGATTGTGGTTTGAGTCCCATTGGGCGTGCCAGAATGTGGACTAGGCTTTTGAGGATCCCTGTTTTAGAAAGCTCAGATTGAGTTAAAAATAGGTGCACCCAAGCACTGTTTGATTTGCTCTTGCTTAAGGGGATGTGGGTGTGCTCTCTAATCACTTGGAGCATATTCCTTATGCATTTAGGATGGATTGAAATCCATGAAAACTCCAAAATGGCACAAAACAGGTATAGAACACCTGATTTGCCCCTAAGGCCTCAAGGATCAAAATGATGCTGATATGAATATTAAGCTATATGAGATTTATGCTAAGATTGATTTTTAGCCAAATAGAGATGTGATGATGCTATGCTTATGCAAAACAATGAAATAAACTAGGTTAATCCATTATTGCTATATTTAAGATGAGCTAAAATGCTTGAAAGTAAGCTAATTTAAGATGATTAAGCTAAGTCTAGAGCTAAATGGTCATGATAACAATGCATGAGAATAAAAGTTAAGCTAATGGATTTGCTCTTGAAAGGAGGGGTATTTATAGGATTTGGGAAGGAAGAATGAGTAACCAGCATTGAAATCCTTAAGAGAGGCCAAGATTCATTCAAAGGGGAGCACATGGATTGTGCTAGTCTACAGCCAATCAAGAGGTGACACATGTCACAAGGTGAGTGGATGAAGGGAAGGGTAAAGATGAGTCAACAAAGGGGGCTCAAAGCTCATAACTCCCCTCATAAGTGCTTGTAAGAGCATTGAATGAGCCTTTAAGAGACTTTGATGACTTTGTGGATGCATCAAATGTTTTGTGGTTGAGATATTTGGAAGGGGAGACTTTGCTTTGGTTTAGGAAAGTCTTAAGCTTGGTTAGGATTGTGCAAATGTTTAGGGGTAGGATTAGGATTAGGATGGGTGAAGAGGTTGGGTTGAAAAGTTTCTAGAAGAGTCTAGAGTTTTCCTTGGTTTTATGGAATAAATGTTTATTCATTCCAAATGCTTTTGGTTTTGGGAATATTTATTAAAATATATTTAATAAATATGAAAATTAAATATTTAATCTTAATTAAATATTTTGAGTTGAGATTAGGGTTAGAAAAGATGGGATTAGCCTTTTAATTGAAATTAAGAAGGGATTAGAAGATTTTGGAAGAAGTTAGTGGTCTTAAGGAAATTGACCAAGTTTTGGGCAAAAAATAAATAAATTATTTATTTTGGGATTTTTGGTCAATTTATTAATTAAATAATTAATAAATAGGGGAATAATGTTTAAATAAGATTTAAACATTTTTGGGAGAGATTTCTTAATTAAATATTTTTAATTAAAATAAAGGGATTTAATGACATAAAAATAAATAAATAAATTAAATAATTAATTAATTAATAAATGATGATGTCATCAGGGATTTTTCAGAAAATAAAAATACTTTATTTTCTAAAGAATTTTTAGGTGTCTACAGTAGGATTAATAATAATTGAGTTAGAATTAAAGCATAAATGTAAAGGGGGAATGTACTTCTGGTGAATATTCATTTTGACAACAATGATCTTATTTGTTTGATTGTGTTTGGTTTTGACAACTCTAATGAAGCTACCAATTTTGTTACCAATGCGGCAGATAGAGTCTAAGAAAGATAATTCTAATGGTAAGTTTCTAAGAATTATAACTTTTTTTTACCTCAAAATCACCCAAATTGATTGGATTGAAAAGAGGCATCCAATTGAAAACAAAAAAAGTTTCTTGCTTGAATTTAAGCACATTCCCTCTCATAATGTTGTTTTTAAGATCAGGACTTTTGCAATCTATGAAAAGAAAATTATCAGTAAGGATAGTGATACTTACCTCATTGGGAAGTATTGCTTTTAGACCTTCTACAATGTCAAGGATGTTCATTCCAGCTCCTTTCCAGCGACATATAACACCTGTATCCTCATAATATTTCTATTTTTGCAATATATACTTATCATCTAGATTGATTGTGTTAGATTTCAGACTACAGATACCTTTATCTTTAGTATGAACATAATAATATTTAATGATACGTCTATGCGGAGGTGTGTATACTAGATTGGATACCCCCTTTTGATAATCTGATTTAACTTAGTTTGACTTACTTGCAGTTGAATGCGGCAGTTGTATTTGATGCTTACCATTTTGCCTACGATGTGGGGGAGAGTATACTGTGGATACCATATTTTTGGTTTTGGTATTCAGATTCATGTCACATTCCCCATTACTATGCAGATGGGTTTTTGATTTTGACAGGCTTTCTTTCTTCCATATTTTGGAAACCCCGGCATGAGGCTCTAAGGTTTTGCCAAGGAAAGCGGGGATACATTTAACATTAGACTAAGTTTTAACTGCAATCCGATGTGCCCTATCCCTAGCAATGCCCTTCCCTTTCAAAACCCTAGTGCACTTGTGAGGGGGGAGAATATGTGCCCATTCTAGGAGAGTATTTCTCCTTAATGATTCAAAGGAATTACTTAAGGAAATAGCATTACAGTTTTGATCTGAAGAGAGAGATCTTACCTTCCCCTTTCTTCTGACCAATTGCCATTCATTTTCATGTGTCTTCGCAATGCTAGGAGACCCTTGTGCTGTTGTGAGTCCACCTCTCCCCAATGCAGTATGGGGGTCTTCAGAGTTTTTAACCGAATTAATTTTGGACTTTAGGGCCCACGTTCTCCTAGAGTTGTGACTTTGAAATGCAACATACTTGGTTTTGGAAAAGAAATCAATTTGATGATCCAAGATATCTACTATGAATATTTTGGGGATCGCATCCCTTCTCCAATCCTTCTCCTTATTGATATCGATAGCCAATGCATTTGAAGGTTGAGCTTTTGCTTCCAAACTTCCCTTTCCTTCTGCTAAACTACTTTTTTTCTGCTTCTCAATGAATGGTTTGAGATGATCATATGATGGTCTGGCCGCACGCATATCAAGTTTTCTACAGTCAGTAAACTTATGACCATAGAGGAAACAATTAAAGCAGTGCCTAGAGAAGCTGGTATGGCTTGTATCTAGGTTTGAAAATTTGCCCGTGAGATCCTTGTCTCCTCCATCGATATTGTTACTTGCAGTATTCGGGAGGGATGACTTTGCTTCTTTCCCATCTGTGCTTGCAGAAAGCCCTAACACAAAACCCCCAAATTGCATTTTCTGCTTTTTCGCATCTTTTTAAGTCATTTCTAAATTGGGATTCAATTCTGTTTGAAGTTTGAGATGAAATCAAATTTGCTCAGATAAATGGAAAGAAAAAGAAATCAGGGATAGGAAAATATTTAGTCTAGTCTATTTCCAGCTCTCGGGAAAACATTATCCCTTTGGATTCCTTTCAAAGGTTCTGGTGAAGTTGAGGCAAAATATCTTCATACACTCGTCTAGTTTGCTCTGGATTTGGCCATATTTCCAAGTGCAAAATTTGGGGTAGTAAGCAGAAGCCAATAATGTTCTTTTAACCCTTGGTTGTAAGCACTACAGGTAAGAAGCCCCACTATTTCACTAAGGGTCAAAGTCAACAACTCTCAATTAAGAACCATAGTAGAGAGTGACCCTATGGAGACTTGAACCTTGGTTGTAGGCACTACAGGAAAGAAGCCCCACCATTTCACCAAAGGCACAAGCCTAAAATTTGGGGTAATAGGCAGAAGCCAATAATGTTCTTTTAACCCTTGGTTGTAAGCACTACAGGCAAGAAGCCCCACTATTTCACTAAGGGTCAAAGTCAACAACTCTCAATTAAGAACCACAGGAGAGAGTGATCTTGTGAAGACTTGAACCTTAATTGTAGGCACTACAGGGAAGAAGCCCCACCATTTCACCAAAGGCACAAGCCTAAACTAAAATATATATATTACCAAAAGTGACACTTAATATTTTTTTCCAACTCTCTATATTTTAGAACAAGAAGTCGTATTCATCATAATTGCTTGACTTCTCTTTTTCCCGCACAAACTCAAAGAAATCAGAAACTCACAGCTTGCACCCACTTTCATTGAAAACAATGAGAAAAAATATGCAAAATATCACCGACGACTCTTTGAATCGTGCATATCACGCTTGTAATCTTCATCATTATTACTTTCTCTCTCATTCATTTTCCTGCGCAAACTAGAGAGAAACCAGAATCTCATAATTAGTCCCACTTTCATAGAAAGTGATGAGAAAGAGTATTGTAAAATATCAATGATGCATTTTTCAAATGCATGGATCACTCATGCCAGTCAACACCACAAATCTTCTTAATTTTTAAAAACTCATACCAGTCAACACCACAAATCTTCTTAATTTTTAAAATGCCCGCCTTAATCCCACAAATCTTAAAGTCTTAAAGTCTACTCTAATTCTGCAAGTCTGTCTTATGTTTTCTCCAACTCAATAGAATCTTGTCGACCACTTTGAAAAGTGAATAATCTTGCAGAGGTCGGTGAAGTCAATAGAAAGTCAAAATCTTATAATCTTTATAAGCGATTTCTAGAATCTTATCATCTTTGTAAGCGATTTCTAGAATCTTGTCGACCACTTCGAAAAGAAAATGATAAAAATAATAAAAGAAAAGATATCGCCAAGTCTGGAAGAAGCTAAATGCGCTCTCATTTTCCTCCGCAAAGCGGAAAGCAATCAGAATCTCATAATTATTAGTCCCACTTTTACAGAAAGCGATGAGATGACAAAACGGTCAACACCAGTTATTATCTTCTCAATATTATTTGTGCACATCACTCAACAAATCGTGTTCGTTATAACCACCGCTCCTCCTCTCCATCTTTACTCACTACCCTGCTAAGTTGGAAGCTCATCCACCCAGACTTTCATTCTGCCAATATGGCCAAGTTACTCTTGCCATCTGTTATCACGCTGTTTCTTCTCCGCTTCTGCTGCGGTTGTATTGACAGAGAAGCCCACGCTCTTCTTCAATTCAAAGCCGGCCTAATTCACCCTGGAGATTTACTAGGCTCGGGGGAGAAAGAGAGGGATTGCTACCTCTGGCGTGGCGTTTCCTGCGATAACATGACCACTCATCATGTAGTTGGTGTTCATATTGATGGATTTTCTACCTCAGCTGAAATGGAGGGCATCCTGTCTGAGAGCATGTGCACCCTTACTTTTGTTGCATCCGTAAACCTATCTGGCATGGGATTGACAGGTACTATTCCTCCCTGCTTCACAAAACTATCTTCTCTCGCACAATTGGATTTATCTTATAATAGCTTGAGAGGGGATATTCTTCCTTCTCTGTCTAATCTCTCTTCTTTAACTAGTCTAAATCTTTCTCATAATAACCTCACCGGAACCATTCCCCCATCTCTCTCTCTTCTATCTTCACTATCTACCCTACTTCTTTCTCATAATCAACTCACAAGAAGCATTCCCTCCTCTCTCTCCCATCTCTCTTCTCTAATTATCCTAAATCTTTCTTATAATCAACTCACAAGAAGTATTCCCTCATCTCTCTCTCATCTATCTTTACTATCTAGTCTATATCTTTCTTATAATAACCTCACCGGAACCATTCCCTCATCTCTTTCTAATCTCTCTTCTCTAATTATCCTGAATCTTTCTAATAATGAACTTATAGGAAGCATTCCCTCCTGTCTCTCTAATCTCTCTTCTCTAACCTTCCTACATCTCTGGGGGAATAAGCTCATAGGAAGCATTCCCTCCTCTCTCTCTCATCTCTCTTCTCTAACTGACCTAGCTCTTTCTTATAATCAACTCACAGGAAGCATTCCATCCTCTCTCTCTTATCTCTCTTCTCTAATTTACCTTGATCTTGTTGAGAATTACTTGAGTGGTTGTATCCCAGATTCCTTAGGCAATCTCTCTTTACTGAAAGTGTTGTTTTTGTCACACAACCAATTGAATGGAACTCTTCCCTCCTCATTTTCAAGGCTCTCTTACCTCACTTACCTCTCTGTTGATGAAAATTCATTCAACCAGGGTATTGCTTCCGTCGGTCTACCCTCTGCACTTCAATTTCTTGAACTCTCATTAAATAGCCATCAGATAATTTCAGAGGTTTTCTTTCACAACCTTAGCAACTTAGAGACATTGTCCTTATTGAAATGTATACTTAACATTAGCACGACATGGATTCCCCCATTTCAGTTGAGGTTTTTAGATATGACATCATGTAAGATGGTTGATGGTGAAATCCCCTCATGGATTTCGACTCAATTCTCACTTGAAGATTTGATAATAGCTGAGTGCAATCTTGTTGGAGAAATTCCCTCTTGGCTACTAGATATGAGTCTACAATACATCAACCTCACAGCAAATCATCTGCAAGGTCATCTTTTACTAAATACTTCAGCTTGGAAGGCAATAGAGGTTGTGGATGTGTCTAACAATATATTGTCTGGACATGTACCTCAAATTTGGCCACCTTATATAAAATTGTTGTTGCTCAATGATAATTTGCTAACAGGAGATATTTGTACAAGCATGCAAGCTAGCTCTTCACTGCAAGTGTTAAATTTGGCAAATAACCATTTGAGTGGAATCATCCCTTCAAGTATAGCCAATTTTTCCTCACTTCAAATATTGAATTTGGGGAATAATTATTTGAGGGGTTTAATACCATCTAAGTTTGGTGAGCTAAGTAAACTGCAATCACTAGTGATAAAGAATAATCAGCTGAGTGGACCATTTCCTCCCTCAATATCAAATTGCACGGAGTTGCTTTTTCTAGATGTTGGGCAAAACCTATTGAAAGGCCAGATTCCAAAGTCAGTAGGAAACCTTGTAAAGTTGCAAGTGTTATCAATGAGGAGAAATGCTTTTGAAGGTAGCATTCCTCCAAAAATTGGGCAGCTGAAGCACATCCAAATCTTGGACCTTTCTTCAAATAATCTATTTGGTTTTATACCATACAACATTTTCAGTTTACAAGCAATGTTGATAGAATCAAAAGAGGCATTCATCATTGCTCAAATATATCCATCTCTTAGTATAGATTATGGAGATTTCAAGAAAGTGGTGATTATCATGTATGAGGATGGATTAAACATGAATTCTAAGGGCAGAGATGAGCACTACTCATATATTTACTCTACCATGGCATCTATTGATCTTTCCAACAATAAATTGAGGGGTAGTATTCCTTCTGATATAGGAAAGTTGAAAATCTTAGTGTTTCTCACTCTATCCATGAATAATATCAATGGGAAAATTCCAAATAGTATCATCCAAATGAGTTGGCTAGAATCATTAGACCTTTCTACAAATCATTTTTTGGACAAATTCCACAAGATCTTGGATCTTTGAGCTACTTGGGATTCCTAAACTTATCAAACAACAACCTTTCAGGTAGCATACCACAAGGAGGACACATGACAACATTTCCAAACGCTTCATATGAAGGAAATCCAAATTTATGGGGATGTCCACTCAGAAAGAGCTGCTCTTGGCCAGAATTTTCTCATGCTCCTCCCATTTATTCATCTACCAATGAAGAAGAACAAAGTAAGGAGAGTTTGTGTTTTTGGGTTGGATTGGGACTATCATATGGTGTGGGTTTTGGAGCTGTGGTGCTACCTATTGTACTATCAAAGAGATGGGGATGAGAATACTTTGATGTGGTTGATATGGTCTTGAAATATTTATTTCCATGGCTTCATAATTTGACAATATAAAAAGTTTGTGTAGGTAAGTACTTAGATTTTCTCTTTTATTTAATTAATTTTTTAAGATTGAAATGTTCATTCAATTTATTATTCATTTTTAGAATATTAATTATTTTAATTTAAAGTTTATGTAAGTAAGCTCTTACATTTGCTTTAGAAAAACAAAAAAAATATTTTTTGAGATTGAAAAGATCATTCAGTTTATTTATTTTTAGAATATTAATTATTTTTATTTTTTAATGTGTATTTTTCAGATCTTGGAGTAGTGGAAGCTTTTTAGTGGTCTACTAATATTTTTGAAACAAATGCACAAATTCATTGTGCTTATTATTATTACCATGTATATTTTTTAGCCAACTATATGTATAATTTTTATTTCAAATTTAGTGTAAAATAAAATTTCAAACTTTTTTTTGACCTTTAATTTGTACTGATCTATAATTTTAATTCAAACCTTTTATGTATTTACAGTTATATAATATTTGAAAATTTAACTTTATTTCATTGTGCTCATTATTATGATCATATATTTATTTTTATGGTGTTTAGCCAACTATATGTATAGATGTTACATTAAATTTAATGTAAAAATAAAATTTCATACTTTTTTGACCTTTAATTTATACTAATCTATAATCTTTGTTTAAATATTTTTATTTTTTTTTAATAAAATATACAATATTTAAAAATTAAACTTTATTGTTTTATGTAAACATATTTTACATAGTAAAAGATAAAATCTTTACTTAAAATTGAATAGAATTACATTTAAGTTGGGATAAAGTACTTATTCATAGTTAATATTATTGTATTTTCAAGCCATATCAAATGTTAGATCAAATAAACATTCTATTGTGATTCAAACTATAGTTGTAGAAGTGTGATTCATATTGGCACAGTCACCAATGGAGGGACCTCAAAGAGATCAGTCCAATCATATAGAAAGAGTAAAACACAAAGAAAACAAAAAAAGAGGATACCGAGAGAACAAGAAAGATCTGTATTCACTTAGTGGAAATCAGTTACATCCAATTGGCAACATGCATGCCAAGTTACAACCATCCTACTTGATTAAAACATTCAGTCCCTGATCTTAGATCCAATTTTAAAGATTACATGGCTTATTATTCCTAAGAGCTACCACTATATATGAATTACATTACATAAATAGTGATCATGACACACAGGTCAACTCAAGGACCTAGAACATTCTCTAAGAACATGAAACACAAAGAATCAAAAATAGGGTAGGTACTAAATCATGAGGAACTCGATCCATAAATCGTGCAAGGCCCAAAAAACCAAGATTTAGGTCCACACAAGATCCAAGAACAAATATTTATGTGCCTATGAGCATCAAAAGCCATAGATTTCCATCACAAGATCATAATTTGTCAACGAGTCACAAACTGGCAAGAACACACTATCCAAGAGAGAACAATTAATAACTCAAGCAACAAAAATCCAAATGAGTTGCGAACCTAGAAACATGATCCAAGATAAGCTCTGAATAAAATTTGATCATCGCATAAGTTGATGCAAACATATATTGATTCACCAACTTGATCAAATATGAAGAATCTTCTGCTGGTCTGCCTTTCCACTTCACCAAGTACTCTATATACTCTTTACCTCTTGTACTCCTTCAAACTCTTTTGTCCAAAATCCTCTCTATTCCTTCCATCTTCTTCTTAGGATATTGTTGTTTTACTTCTGAGCCATCCTCCAAAATCAAATTAGTCTCATGATACTCATACAAATTTGCAATGTTAAAGATAGGTGATATATCCATATCTTTAGGCAACTCAACTTCAAAAGCATTTCTTGAATCAAATTTCCTCAAGATCCTACAAGGTCCAAACTTCCTCATCCTCAATTTTCTATAGGTTCCAACTAGAAATCTTCCTTTCTTTAAATGAACCATAACTTCATCTCCTACTAAAAAATCCTTATGTATCCTACTCCTATCTACATTCTCCTTATATTTTTTTATTACTTTTCTCCCATTGACAGTTAACCTCCTCATGTAATGATTTCATAAGATCTACAAATTCCTTTACTAAAACACTCCTTTTCTCCTCATGAATAATATCTCCTAACTCATAAACTCCCTTAGGACTCATACTTGTGACAATTTCAAATGGTATTTTTCATGTTCTCCTATTCATTGAATTATAATAGGCAAACTCTACCTATGCTAAAACCAAATCCCAATTACCCGGTTTATCCCCCACCAAGCTCCTCAAAATATTCCCTAAACTGGACTATTCACAACCTCAGTTTATCCATCAGTTTGTGGATAAAAAGTAGAACTATACTTAAAATTAGTATTCAACTTCCTCCAAATTGTCCTCCAAAAATACCCAACAAATTTTCTATCCCTGTCTAAAACTATACTCCTTAGTAATCCATTCAATCTTACAATCTCCTTAAATAATAAGTCTTCTACATACATTGCATCCTAAGTGTTCTTTCAAAGAATGAAATGTGACATTTTAGAATAAATTTCTGCCACCACAAATATATAATCATTAACCCTTTGTGTTTAAGGAAATCCCAAAACAAAATCCATGTTAATGTCCTCCCAAGGTCTACTGGGTATAGGTAAAGGTGTGTATAAGCTCACATTTTGACTAGTGCCCTTCACCACTTGACGAACTCTATAATTGTGAACAAATTTCCAAGCATCCTTATAATGTTTTGGCCAATAATATCTCACATTTACCAAACTCACTGTCTTGTCAATACCAAAATTTCCTACAAGTCCTCCACTATGCTTCTCCTTGATCAAACTATCCCTCATAGATCCTCTAGGTATGCACAAATCAACTCCTTTAAACAACATATCATCATGAAAAAAATAATCCAACCACTTTCTTCAGTTAGTTACAACAGGTTCCTTACAAGCTTTCCATGGTCCTACAAAATTGGGATCTTCCTCATACAAAGTTAAATTAGTACATCAAACCCAATCACTTCCACTCTCATCTTTGTCAGAAAATTTATTCTTATACTTAATGCATCAACCACCTTGTTTGTTTGTCCACTTCTATGTTTTAACACAAAATTATAACTTTGTAAGAACTTAACCCCTTTCATATGTCTCTGATTCAACTTACCTTGACTACTCAAATACTGCAAATATTTATTATCAGTATACAAAAAACATTCCTTAGGCATCAGTTAATGTCTCCATTTCTTCAAACCTTGAACTATGACATAGAAATCCTGATCATAAATTGAATACTCCCTCTTGGAATCATTCATCTTCTCACTGTAAAAATAAATAGGTCTACCTTCTTGACTCAATACAACTCCAATTATATTTCCAATTGCATCATAGTCAACTTGAAATACCTTGTTGAAATCAAGTAAAGAAAATACTAGTTTCTCACTAACTTTTTGCTTTAGTAACTCAAAACTCTTATCTTCTCCATGTGTCCACTTTAAATCCTCCCAATCTCCTCTCATAGTCTCTATCATAAGATTAAAAATTGAACTAAAATTATTGATAAACATCCGGTAAGAACTAGCCAATCAATGAAATGATCTGACTTCTCCAACATTCTTAGGCATAGACCATTCCAAAATTTCTTGTATCTTCTCTGGATCCATCTTCAATCCTTTGGATGAAATCACAAATCTAAGATACACTATTTCCTCTTTCATGAAAGTACATTTCTTGATGTTAATCAGCTACTTATCTTCCTTCAATCTCTGCAATACTTGTCTCAAATACAACAAATGTTCTTCCTTACTCTTACTAAAAATTATAATATCATCCAAGTACATAATGATAAATTTACCTAAGAATTTTTTCAACAGTCCATTCATTAGCCTCGTGAAAGAACTTACAAGTGCATTAGTTAGACTGAAAGGCATAAATAAATACTCATACAAACCCTCATTAGTCTTAAAAGAAATCTTTCATTCATCCCCTCTAATTTTGATCTGATGATACCCACTCTTCAAGTCAATCATAGTAAAATACTTTTCTCCACTCAAACAATCCATTATGTCATCTATTCTAGGAAAATGAAATATGTACTTCACTGCGATCTTATTAATAGCTCTAGAATTAGTACACATTCACCATTCTTCATTCATCTTAGGTGTCAATACTCCAGGTACTACACAAGGACTCAAACTTTCTTTGATCAAACCCTTTTTTAATAATTCTTGTACTTGTCTCTTCAACTCCTAATTTTCTATTGGTGTCCTTTTATGTAGTTCTTTTTTTGGTAAAACAACTTTGGGAATTAGGTCCACTACAACATTTGGGGTTGAATTTCGATGCCAATTTGTGACGCCACTACAATTTGTGTTTTTTTGGGAAAGTGCACCCGATGGTGTCGTAATAACGATGATGACATTGTAATTGTGACACCCCTTTAGTTATAAACAAAAAAAAGAAAAAGAAAGTGTCATTTGTAATTTTTGTGAATTTGAAGAGTTGCCACGAAGACAACACTGCACTTTTGCATGGCACGAAGAGGGCATTTGAGTTTGGCATGTGCGAAGAGGCCGACACCATGTGGGAAGATGGCATTGGCACTTGAGGTAGGCATTTGAGCTTTGTCTTCTCATTAACTCAATTAATGGCACAATATGAATGTTAATAGTGGCATTGTTTACATCTTAGCATTTGGAATGCTCAATGACCTGCAAGCTTTGAGAGCTAGGGCATATTTGCTATTACCTTCAAGGCATTGTGTGTAGTGTTTGATCTCTCTTTATTTGTTTTTCTATTGATATTCACTATGTGGTACTCCCTGTTTATGATCATTTCATGAGGAAATGTCTTGATGGCTCACGGGTTGCAAGCTAGGACATCATACATTGTTTATGAGCTCACTATTGAATACTGGCATTGTTTACATCTTTTCATTTGCAATGCTTGATGACCCATGAGGTTTGAGAGCTAGGGCATCGTTACTATTACCTTCAAGGCATTGTGTGAAGTGTTTGATCTCTCTTTATTTGTTTTTCTATTGATAATCACTATGTGGTACTCCCCGTTTATGATAATTTCATGAGGAAATGCCTTGATGGCTCACAGTCTGCAAGCTAGGGCATCATAGATTGTTCATGAGCTCACTATTTAATACTGGCATTGTTTACATCTTTTCATTTGGAATTCTTGATGACCTGCAAGCTTTGAGAGCTAGGGCATCATTTCTATTACCTTCAAGGCATTGTATGAAGTGTTTGATCTCTCTTTATTTGTTTTGTTGTTGATATTCACTATGTGGTACTCCCCGTTTATGATCATTTCATGAGGAAATGTCTTGATGGCTCACGGGCTACAAGCTAGGGCATCATACATTGTTCATGAGCTCACTGTTTAATACTGGCATTGTTCATGAGCTCACTGTTTAATATCTGGCCAGGCCATGTAAATGGTACCAGGCCAACCCAATCAGCCCAACAAAATGTGTCATGTTCATCTTTGTCAAATACACTCATTCACCATTTTGTTCTTGTTCTTCACACAAATATTGCATCAAAAGTAATTGTAAATAATGATTCAAAGAAAAAAGAAACAACTACAATAGATCAGACCCCAAAAGAATACAGTCAAGGAGAAATAGTGCTCTAATAAAAGACAAAATGAACTCTTAATGTAAGCAAGCATGGAACCAAAGAGGGGAAAGTAAGGCACCAACCAGACTCGGGAAAATATAGCATCCGAAATCATAGAGGATGTTGACAGAACAAGGAGGTTAGCAAGTTAAAAACTCAACACCAAATAAAGCATGGAAAGGCACCAAAGAGCATGAGAACTAGCATCCAAATTAATACCAATAGAAGCATCAATAATCTGGATACTAGGAAGGACGGGTTTAGTTTAAGGATGAAATTTTTTACAAACACTATACATGAAAACCATAGCCCAAACAAAATGATGACCATGTGATTTCTTTACCTGCACCTGCCAAATTTCATTATCATTTTCATCAAACATGATCTGCTAAAGTTGCCTATGGTGTTTGGAAGTCCACCTAATTTACATTTCTTAGTTGCAACACTTAGTCATAAAGTTGAATTAAAAATACTTGTCACAATGATTTGTAAATTATAGATCTCTTTCTATGATGAGGAGCTGAAATCAACTCCAAACAGTTTTAGATTGTGACAAGAATAAATTTCATACCTTTCCCACACAAGATCAACTGTAAAGATCTTAGCCTTCTTCTCCCTTGAATTCACAATAAGAAAAGTTAAAATTCAATTCTCTTAGTTTTTCTTCAAATCTATTTGAAACTCCTATGAATTCACTATGTATCAGGTATGACATATGAAGGAATGAATTTGAAATAAGAAAGAAAAATATTTCTGTTTAAAAACTAGCATAATTAAGCCTCAAACAAAAAAAGTGCAAACATATAAACTTACAAGCTATATACACCACCCTGATCCGCTGAAAAGGTCTTAGCCTTCTTCTCCCCTGAAATCACAATAGGAACAAATAAAATTCAATACTCTTAGTTTTTATTCAAATCTATTCGAAACTCCTATCAGCTCATTGTCCAATAGTTAAACTAACCTATGACTTCAAAGGAGGAATTATGAAATATAGTTGTAGGTAGTTATCTCTTCTTTAATGATAGAGGAGTCAAAGGTAATGATCAATGAGGTTTATGCTATTAGATCATACATTAATACACTTACTATTTTGAATTTAAGCTCGGGCATCATATATTATTTTATACGCTGTTTATTTCATTGAGACCGTGAGCTTGGCATTTGTAATGTATTTCTTGTTATTGGATTAATATTGCCATGTTGTTGAGGTTTTAGATGTCCTTTTATTGATCTTGTATAAACAACATATATACCATGTTGACTCACAAACCATGAGGTTTTTCTTGATAACACATTTGACATCATATGTTTTTCTCCATTTTGGTCTTGATTTACTCACTACATGCATATGTTTCCTGAGTGCACATGTTCTATAGCATAGTTCATTTTAGAAGTGTATGGCTTGACTATGCACATGCATAATTTTAGATGAGGATCAGTAATAGGGTGCCAAGCATTGCTTAGATCCTTTGGATCTAACCCCATCTTTTCCTTCCTTGCAGGTTTTGGATCATACAAGAGCATACTGGATTGAAGCCTGCGTCAACACTTCATTACTTCAGGAAATGTTTGGTACCTTCATTATTTATGTTCATCCACTTATGTATGTTTGCATTCATTCATATTCTTCTGAAATTCAGCTATTAGTGACCATATAGGACCATTCTTGATGTTTCTGGGTCATTTGATGAAAAGATGTAAATAGGGACATTAGTAATAAAATAGGGATATCTTAATCTTTATGAGCTCAAATTCAAAATAGTAAGTGTATTATTTTATTACCGATGTCCCTATTTTATTACCAATGTCCCTATTTGATCTAATAGCATCAATATAACAAACAGAGTATCGACCAATCAAATAGGGACATGAGTTGCTCAAACAGTGAGCTCATAAAACAATATATTTAGTCTTAATAAAATATTATAAAACAACATATATTGTGTGAAGTGTTTGATCTCTCTTTATTTATTTTGTTGTTGATATTTACTAGCTATGTGGTACTCCCCATTTATGATCATTTCATGAGGAAATGTCTTGATGGATCGCGGGCTACAAGCTAGGGTATCATACATTGTTCATGAGCTCACTATTTAATACTGGCATTGTTTACATCTTTTCATTTGAAATGCTTGATGAACTGCAAGCTTTGAGAGCTAGGGCATCATTTCTATTACCTTCAAGGCATTGTTTGAAGTGTTTGATCTCTCTTTATTTGTTTTGTTGTTGATATTCACTATGTGGTACTCTCCGTTTATGATTATTTCATGAGGAAATGTCTTGATGGCTCGTGGGCTGCAAGCTAGGGCATCATGCATTTTTTATTAGCTCATTGTTTGAGCACCTGATGTTCCTATTTGATTGGCTAGTGCTCAAATAGTGAGCTCATAAATAATGCATGATGCCCTAGCTTGCAACCCACGAGCCATCAAGACATTTCCTCATAAAATGATCATAAACGGGGAGTAACACATAGTGAATATCAACACAAAAACAAATAAAGAGAGATCAAACACTTCACATAATGTATGTTGTTTTATAAGATTTAATTAAGACTAAATATATTATTTTATTAAGAAAAAATATTTTGGGTTAGTTTTATGTTGTTTTATAAGATTTTATTAAGACTAAATATATGATGTAAACTCATGATAATTATACTTCAAAGGAGGAATTATGAAATATAGTTGTAGGTAGTTATCTCTTCTATAATGATGGAGGAGTGAAAGGTAATGATCAATGAGGTTGCTACTATTAGATCATACATTAATACACTTATTGTTTTGAATTTGAGCTCGGGCATCATGCAATGTTATTGTTGTCATTGCATGCTTGCTGTTATTGTGCACCATAAATTGTTTTATACATTGTTTATTTCATTGAGACTGTGAGCTTGGCATTTGTAATGTATTTTCTATTATTGGATCGATGTCGCCATGTTGTTGAGGCTATAGATGCATTGAATCACCACTGTCATTCTATTTTGATAGTAGCAATATAACAAACAGAGCACCGTCTAATCAAATAGGGACATCAGTAAGCCATTTAATGCATTATTACTTCATCATGATGATAAAAATTTCATTGGCTCAAAGCACATAGACTGTGGGTAGCTTCATTACTTCATTAGATCTGTACCTTTGTTAATTTCACTAGCATCATGCAGCTTTCTTACTTATCCTTTAAAATGAAGATTCAAATATACTCCATGCCATAGCATTAATGTATAGATGATGCAAATTTGTCTACCTCTTTGTTTTGATGTAGCTTACTCACTACATGCAATGGGGCCTCCTTGGGGCTGCCAACCATGTTGTGGTGTTATGATCTTTACTTGAAATCCATGATGTACTCCTCCCTTAATATGCATATTTGATGCTTTTCTCCTCTGATTTGATGATGATGTATGCCCCTTCCATTGCTTACTCATGCTTGCTCATGACTACCTTGTGCTGATGGGCATGGTGTGCGACTGTTGTGGGTATATCATTTGGAAATGAAGTCACAACAACACTAGATGAAACAACAACATCTAGTGTTTCTTTTGCACTGTTTGAGTGATGTAGTCACAATAGTGACTCACTAGGTGTTCATGCATACATAAATGCAACCATTTACTCTTTGCAACATTCTTCTAAGTGCACATGTCCTGTAGCATGATTTTTCTTTCATAAGTGTATGGCTTGACTATGCACATGCATAATTGTAGATGAGGATCAGTAATAGGATGTCATTCATTGCTTAGATATTTTTTATCTAACCCCCATCTCTCTTTTCTTTGTAGGTTCTGGATCACACAGGGGCACACTATATTCATACCCAGGTAAAAAATTCATCACTTCAGGCAATGTCTAGCACCCTTATTATTTATGTTCATCCTCTTATGTATGCCTGTACTCTTGCATTTTCTTCTGAAACTTATTTTTCTTGTATAGTATATACAATTTATTTTTCATATATATACATGTAATCTTTAGATGCAAAAATTTCTTTTCCTTTACATGTATCTTTGCATGAAATAAACAAAAATTAAACAAGATCATCTAATAATGCAAACTACGGTACTGTAGTCACTCATCTAGTAATAAGTTCCCTAAACCATTACTAAAGATTGAACATAAGTCTAAGTCCCCAAACCTATTGTTCTATGTGTCCTTATTGCCTTCGTAATTTTGGTTCAACCCCTATAGGATGCCCAAGCCTAGAGGTGAAGGAAAGTACCCAAGAGCACTTGAAAGAAAGATGAATGAAATCATTGTCCTTATGTGGGTAAACCCATGTAAGTGTTCTTCCTTTGCATCACAACTCCTACTTGAGGATCCACAATAATGCATTTATCTTCAAGACTTATTATTACCTTGGTCCTTTTGAATCTTAGGATGACATATCAATTGGGAAAGGAAAACCAAAACCTTTCATAGACCAATAACAACCAAGGCATGTGGGTGCTCTTCTGTTGTATAGTTATACTCATAAAATATATGTACGGTTATAAAATTTCATGTCTTGAAATTTTATAACATAGTTCCTCTTCATCAAAATAGAATGGAAGTGGTGATTCAATGCATCTACCCACATTCTATGTGCTTTGAGCCAATGAAATTTTTATCATCATGATGAAGTAATAATGCATTAAATGTCTTACTGATGTCCCTATTTGATTGGTCGATGCTCTATTTGTTATATTGCTGCTATAAAAATAGAATGGCAGTGGTGATTCAATGCATCTACAGCCTCAACAACATGGTAGCATTGATCTAATAACAAAAAATACATTACAAATGCCAAGTTCATGGTCTCAGTGAAATAAATAGTGTATAAAACAATATATGGTGCACAACAGTAGCAAACATGCAATGAAAGCAATAACATTGCATGATGCTCGAGCTCAAATTCAAAATAGTAAGTGTATTAATGTATGATCTAATAGTAGCAACCTCATTGATCATTACCTTTTACTCCTCCATCATTATAGAAGAGATAACTATCTACAACTATATTTCATAATTTCTCCTTTAAAGTCATGGGTTAGTTTAAAATGGAGAAAGTATACAAACTCACCAATTTAATCCTAAAACATCATATAGCTGGAATTAATCACATCTCACAAATGTATAGATTATACAACAATAGATCCAGTACAATTCAAATTGCTAGTCAATGGTCATAGACCTCATCTATACCATCAACCACAAACCAAGGATGAGTTCCTACAACAATTTTATGAAGCCAGTCGAACAGCAACAAAGGTAACAACTCATGCAGTAGAAGGTGTAAACCTTCTTCCTGCAGCTTCACCCTAAGGTACTTTAAGATATACCCATAATAAAAACTTCATTTCAATTAAAGTCACATTCCTCATTCACTTTCTTAATTTCTCTTTCCAACACACCTCATTTCTTTATCACCACCCATACAAAATCCATGTCACCCACTCTATTCAATTAGTTTTAAGCTTTCAATAAATTCCATATTAGCACATAAATACATTCAGTGACTGTACATTTCAAAGCAAATTATAGATTTGTCCTTTCGATGAATTCAACAAACAACATTAAAGGTACACCTTTTTAAATTTCTTTCCACTTTTAACACATAGATTTCGATAGTTATATTTAATACTGTATATATCTATATATTATGGCATTAAGCCAGTTTTCTATTCCTTGCGAAAAACTACAAGTGAGGACACTTGTCATTCTATCATACAGGGGAGAAAAGTGTATTAATTTCCAAGTTGCTATTTTTTGTACCTATCACTTTGAATTAGATTGCATATCACCTAAATCTATACTTAAGAAGTTGTGTCATTAAGTCCTTGCAATGTTTGCACAAAGTGATTGTACCTAAATTCCTAGATTATTCTTGATTCCTGACTGGCGTAACCCTAGATGACATAATAAAACCTGTGTGAGAGTTAAATGCACCTAAAAATATAAGTTCCTATCGTAATGTGTCATTATTATTCACATTGCCCAACTTTAAAAAATAATGAGACACATAGATTGAAGGAATTAAATTGAAATGCAGTTAGGGGCCAAATTGAAAGGAATTTCATAGGGAAATTTGAGGTTTCAGAGAAAGGAAGTTGTGAATTAGCAGATTGATAAGGAAATTTGGAGAGAGAATTTTGGATAATGGGAGGCCAAATGATGCGGCATGAACCTATGGTTCATACTATTTTATTAACTAATGTAGAAGTTGTCCACAGATTTCATGCCTGCGGATGGCTTGGCTATTTCTTGAAATTAATAGAGTATGATGAAGATGTGACTATGGAGTTCATGAACTCATTTGAAGAGGGAGAAGTGAATTTCTAGGGAGTAACTTCTATAGAAATGAAGGAACAAATTGCAAAGTGACAGGCTTGCCTGTAGTTGGGGTGCATTATCCCAATGAACATGATGCCAGGTTGGTGTGAGCTCAATTCTCCCATCCTACTGATCCTCCGTTGGAAGTGAACAATCAAGGTTGCAAGAGAATGTCACTACCTACTCCATACAACAAGCTGACTACACACATTATAAGGTATTTCACATGTGAGGGGAGATTTTCCCATTTAGATGCGCATCATTTCAAATTACTTAGTTGTATTAGGAATAATTTGCAAGTGAATATTCTAAATTTTTTGTATAACATGCTAAGTATAAGTGCTGAGGAAACTCAAAAGGGTAAAACAAATTCTATCTCACATCATGCCCTAGTTAAACTTCTAGTCGAAAGATCTCTTAGAGACGTCTCTCCTCTAGAATGAAAATAATGTGTTAGGTTCAAAACCTTGCAGCCCCAAAAATGAACTTATTGAGCAGATAGTCCCTGAGACTGAAATACCCCCTGAACCAGTTGAAATACCCCAAGAAAGAGAATCTGAAGATCCTAAAGAAAAGGAACCTTCTCCTATCCTAAGAAATAATGTACCTACCTCATCCCAAAGAAAAGGGAAACAAAAGGTTGATGAAGGAACTCCAGTTCCTGAAACAGAACCCCAAAACCCTACGGTTTCAAAAAGTAAAAGAAAGAAATTGGCTCCTACAACAACTATTCCTGTAGTAGAGAGACCGAAGAAAGTTGGAAAAAAGAAGACTATCAAAGTAAAATAAACCCCTTTAAGAAGAAGTTCTAGGATGAGGGGACAAGTTCCTTAGGTTTCCCTAGTAAGTCAAGATAGTCTATTAGAAATGCCTATTACAAATTTTCATACAGATTATGTCATAGTTGATTCTCCAATTGAATCAAATAGCCCAGATCTGCCATAGACTGAGAGTAATCCATCTTCTAATGAGCCCCCTTGACAACAAAGAAAGCCAGAGGAAAGAACTCAAATAATTGAAGAGGGTAATCATAAAGACTCATAGTTACCTCAGTCACCAGAATATTCTTGTACCCACAATGCCATAGTGCCTTATAGAAGGACTTGGTACACAGATTATTTAGAACAAGTCTGCATTGCAAAGAGACGCCTGAGAGCTCAATCAAAGGATCCTGGCCTACCAACCTTGCAATCCATTCTCTTTAGCTTATACACCCAGTTTTTCTTCAAGAACACTACATGGGGAGAGTGAAAAAAAAGATGAAAAAGGAAATTGATGAGCAGAAAGAAGAAATTGAAGACTTAAGAGAACAAATAGAGAGATAAAAATAGAAAATGGATCACGCCCTTAAATTGGCCAATCAAATCATTGCTTGTAGGCCTCCCCCAAGGGTTTATGCTATTTGCTTAAAAGAGAAACTCCTTTTATTCCAGTTAATGATGACTCTCTAGGATAAGGATTCTAATTTCAGAATAGCTAAAGATTTGTATGGTTTATATTAGACACTCCCTATTTGGTAGCAGAATTTGCTTTGTGAATTATATCTTCATAATTTCATTATTCCGAATGAAACTGAGTGGAATCCTCTACTTTACATAGGGGATGTACATTTGAAAGCATTAACATCTTGGATGCAAAATGAAGCCAACTATGATAAATAACTAGATAATTATAGAGATCGGGAAAAATCAGAGTGTTTACCTTTAAGAGCTAAATCCAGTAAACAAAATGTTCTCTTAAGAGATTGGTTCACACTTAATTATGGAAAGGAAAAATCTAGAACCAGAGACAAGATCTTTTCAATTGGAGATAAAGTCTATAGAGAGTATCAAGGGTTACCTTACCTCACATTCCAAAGAGCCTTAACTAGAGTAAGGAATAGATGGAATAGATTTCCTGAGGTTTTCAAGAAGTCTGAACCATACAGCCCAATTAATTCTGAGGCAGCATTAAATAGAGCAATGAAGTACATGAAACTAGGGAGACACATCAAAAGAGAGCTTTGATGTCCTCTAACCTTTCAGCCACCGATGCTCCTGTGGCCATTATATGAAATCAACACTACAAAATTTGACCAATTGTAGGAAGACCATCGAGTGGACTATTAGAAGCGAACTAGAGGATTCTACTATACTTTCAAGAGTAAACAGAGAGGCAAGACAGAGGTTGGAGAGTTCAGAACAGTCACCAAGAAGTGTAATGCTTGAAGACAAGCATTTACTTGTTGGGGGGCAAAATGATGAGACTAAAGTTTGTCTTTGTTTTATGATATTTTATGCTCTGTTCCTACACATTCCTAAAACATTTGTGTGACTTTTTAAGTGCTTAAGTTTTTATATATGCTATAAGTACAGTTATATCCTTAAACTTATGGGTAGGAAATAGTGGACACACCTTTCTGATGCTATATATAATGCAGTATTTCATATAACTATTTTAATGTGTGTCTTAATATTTGGATGAAGTTGATTAAGTTGAATACTTGTATATGCATGTATGCACTACTAATCTAACAGAATTGAAGGAATGAATGGAGATCAAATCGGGAGCATTAATGAAGGATTGATGATGTTGCAGCTAGAATGAGAAAGATCATTAAGAAAACCATGTGACATGTCTGCAGAATTGAAGGAACGACTGTCTTAGGGAATATAGGGGCACGACCGTGCTAAATCTCCTCTACAGTCAATATTATGTTAAGATAGTTGTTTAGTCTTTATGGTTTTTGTTATGGACCAATGTATTTTCCTTCCTTCATGGATGAATCGGTCAAACTTATCTGAATGTTAAATTATCAATCCTCTATATATAGGGATGTGATTGATGGAAATCTAGTTAGTTAGTAAAAGAATGATGGAATTACTGTTGTACTAAGAAGCAAGTTACTCTTTCATCTTATGTTCTATTTTGATGTGAATAGTGGTGTTTTGGAATCACCACTATTTGTGTATGTGTGTGGGGAAAATGTAAGATTCACTCCTAAATCCAAATTCCCAAAAGAGAGATCCAATTTGATCAACCAAGAGGTTAATACACAATCAAATCAACCTATGAAGAATATGAAAGAAAGAATAAATCCTATACTTCCCTATAGTTGAATTAAGCTTGAAATAATTGAAGTATAAATACTAACCTTGAATTAGGGCAGATCTGGAAAATGTTGAATTTTGGCTTCTATATGAACTTTCTGAAGATTCTGTCACCTGTTTTGGACTGGAAAAGCAGAGGTGGACAAAACGCAGAAATCTTTTCTCCAAATTCACACAGGTCAACTTTGACCTTTTAAAAGGTCAAAGACCACATTATTTATTTGAAGTCCGATTCTGATTCTGTTCATAGATCCTAAAAGATTGTCGAAAAGGGTATCCAAATTCACTCTCAGATCTGAGATTCCACACCTGTTCCTGCAAGAAAAATGGTTTTGTTTTTTGTTTGGAGGGGGTTTTTCCTTGGTCAAACCCCAGTTTGGAATCAACCTTAATATTGAAATTGAAATAGGAGAATGCTAGCAAGTAGTAGAAATGAATCTAACAATGAAGCTATGCAATTCAATAGATATGCTAATGTATTTGGAATGTAATCGAATATATTGATATGAAAGCTTGAACATAACATTATCAAACCTCCATGATTGTATGCTTGAAATCCACCTTGAAGAAATAATGATATGGATCTTGAAGATGAACAAAGGATCTTGAAGGAAGATCACACCACCATGATGGGTAGATCTAGGGTTTGAATGATAGATCTTGAAGGCTTAAACCAAATCCCTTCAATAGCTTGAATGATTTAAATCCTTGATCTTCAATGGAGAACTTGGATGAAGAAGAATACTTGAATGCTTGAATGAATTCTTTCTTGATCACCTTGAGAGCTTGAGAGCTTGAGCATGAAAACTTGATGTGAATGAGATATCAAAATGAGAGAGGAAGGCCTCCTTTTATTGTAAACTAGGGCACACTCCTCTAGATGGGCCACCTTGAAGAATTAAATACCAATTAGGTCCTCACCTTTAGAAAATATACCTTGATTAAATACCATTAAAGGATTTACCGTTTCGGAGCTCGAAACAGCCGACCCGGAGGCGGAGAAATAATTATCCCGAAAGCCAAACTACCGAAGATGATAATTAATTCTGGCAGGAAGAGGTCAAGGTTGAGGTTGACCCTGACCTGGTCAGGGTCGAGGTTGTCCCTGACCTAGTCAGGGTCAAGGTCGACAATGACCTCAAACCCTAATTTTGGTAGGATTTGCAACAGAGGTTCCAAAAGATGCTAGAAACTAGGAAATTGATGTTCGAACAGGACTAGATGTCTAGGATAGATAGAAAATCCTCAGAATGATATGATGAAGGATTAGGAGGTCTCATTTATGAACCCTACCTAGAAAATGGAGCCATGGAAGAGAGAAAATCAGGGAAGTCCTTAAGACCTTAAACCTAATTTCACCTAGAATGTAGAAATCAAGTGCAGAGAAGAAGTGGAAGACAAGGGAGAATGAAAAGATGCAAATCATGACCCTAAACCACTTACTCGGAGGGCTAAACACTCTTAACATGGAAGTGCTTCCATTTTAAGATGATACATTAAGCCCCCACTTTAGCAAGAGTATGAATTCAATGCAAACTCTTGGTAAAGGAGAAGAGAGAAGAGATCCCAGTGGATTCAAAATGAGATAAAATAACACTTAGCTAAAGACACAAGCCCCCAGACCAAGGATTCTAACTCAAGATACATACATGAGAGTGTACAAAAGAACAAGGGTTAGTACTAAACAACCCAAATCAATTAGCATAAGATACCTTGCTAAGAAATATTTCTCATACCAATATCATATTTGGAAAGCTATCATAACAGCATAAATGATTACATAAGAAAGACAAGAGAAACACTATAGACAACATAGCTTCATGATCCAATCCTACTATAGACAACAAAATTGAAAATAACAACGAATTTCAAGGACAAGAAATGGGTTTTCTATTATCTCCTATGAAATGAAATTAAAATGTTAAGAAATATAACATGCACAACCACTTGGGCATTTTTCATTACAATATTTTGCAAGCCAGAGCCACTATAAGCATCTTCAAAAAGTATTCTAGATAATCCTACATGCCTTCATTATATAGGCAGCTTTATCCACCCAAGAAGGTTCTAGAAATTTTAACCCCAAAGTTTGGGGCCGACCATCCCTAAGATAGTATTATTTATTTTTATTACATTAGAATAAGCCCAAACAACTTTCGGAACTCAAAAAGAAATTTTGAAGGAATTTTATATTCTTCCATTTTAGGTAGTGCAACTTCCGGAGATTGTAACTCATCGCCTGTTGACCTGATTGGCTATTATAACCCCATTTCAAAAATGGTGCAAAGTTCTCTATAGCTACTTTCATGCACAAGTTCTAGCTAGCCAAGGTTTCAACCCAATTCGAAGCCTCTAAAGCCTTCAAAACTGAGTTCAAAGTTTTTGTACCTTGCTGCCAATTCCAAAAAATTTCAATATCTTCAAAACTAGACTTGATCTTGCAATGAAACTTTACTAGTAGGCTGAAATAACCAAAGTGAACCTCCAGGGAAGAAAATAGAGCATTCTAATCTCAAATGGAAAAATTACTAAAAATAATAATTTCTAAAAATAGAAGCTCTGCACAAGATAGCCCTTATTGAAAAGAAACCAGAAAATATTTTTAAGTCATGCAAGATTGCCCTTACACCCAGGATGCTCCTACATCGTTTCCTATATCTATTTTTATCCATCTACCTCTCTCACTTTATCTTTATCACTAACTATATCTCCCTTTTTCCCATTTACCTCTCTCTCTCTCTCATCAAATCAAATGCATTACAAGGGAATCAACACAAAAATAATCAAAGACAATATAATGAATCAAGGAAGAATAGAAAAATAGTATTAACTTATAAAATGGTTAAATGAATGGATATATCACAAAGCTAAGTTTAAAATAGGAAGGTTTTTTACATGCTATGATGAACTATAGAGAAAGATTGTAGAAAATCGCACATGTAGAAGGGAAAATAGAGTTTTGAAAAAAATCAGAATTTTTTCATTAAGAAAAAGGTAAAATTTAAATATGAGTAGCATCATTAGATAATAAAAGAAAATTTAAATAACACATGGCATAGTAATTTAGGAGCTAGCCAACATACGAGTTCAAATAAACAAAATAAAAATCTTTGGCCATTTAGAAAAAGTGAAAGGCTCAAGAATATTTATTGTAATGATGGTTCACATTAAATTGGAGGAATAGGTTCATTTCTAATGACAAGAAAACATGCCTATAAAGCAAAAATAATATATGTTAATATTTTACCTAAAAATATAATTATCTCAGTACATTAAATAGCTCAAAATGGTTATCAAGTGGAGTTCTAATCATATAAATATTTAATTGTAAATTATATCATTAATTATAAATTTAAAATTATAGGTATAAAAGTTGACAGTGATGGCATCTATTAATTTTTAGCAATTGTATATAAGATAATTGGCACTACTATAGGTCAAAGTGAGTTGTGTCATCAAAGATTTGGATGCTTTAAATCTCAAAATTTGGCTACATTTTTAAAGTTGAATAATATAGATGGAATTCTTTGGATAAAGGTAAGTGCAAGAATGCATATATAAGATGCATGATAGGAAAAAATATAAAGACATAAACTAAAGGTTTGGGTGTAGGGAAAGTGAATCTATTGACCTTGTCCATATAAATTTTTGTGGGCGAATGAATCTAAAATCAAGAGTGGAGGAGCTAGATATGTCTTAAGAATCCCTAAAGGAAGAGGATGAATTTTTGGTAAAATTGAATACTAAAAGCATTTATATAAAACTAACATTGGAAACACACTCAAATAAGAATAGATAATAGTAGAGGATATATAAATAATAAGTTCAACATTTTCTGTAAATAACAATAAAATATTCATAATTTACTCTCTCTCTCTCTCTAGTAAGACACAATAGACTATTATTTTATCAACTATAGGGGTAGAATATACAAAAATAAATGAGGTACAACTAAAGAAAGAAGTTGGATATATGATCCTCTTTTAGCATCAAACAACATCAAGCAGGGCATTATTTATTTAGTTATGGCAATAAAAGTGTCATGTTATTTTCTAAGAATGGTTTAATGGTAGAACAAAGCATATAGAAGTCTAGAACTATTGCATTCATAATATTATCTTGTAGTAAGTGATTCTTACTCAATGTTGTACACATGATGACCAAATAGCTAATAATTTAACGGAGGATTTATGTGAGACTAAAGCTTCATAATTTCTAATTATTTCCTGATTATGAGAATTCACATTGAAAGTATGAACAAAACTATTACTCTCTAGACACAACCACTCCATACAGTTTACATAAATATTTAATATCATATTTCTATTTATATTGTTTCATGCTAAGGAAGAAAACTTGCATGCTAAATATTTTTGTTCCAATTGCTAAATTTGAATTTCCTTTACATTTCTTTATTTTGGAAGATTAAGTAGCACCCTCTCATATGTTTTAACTATGATATCCATCAAGTTTGAGCTGATTTATATCATTACTTTTTTAATTGATTGTTTGAAAACATTCAACAAAAATAAAATTGTCATAATTCACAAGAAAAAGTATACATATTCTAAGTCGAATATACATTGAGTTTGAAATTATTCATGTTATTATTCTTTTAATTGTTTATTTGAAAATGTTAAGTAAAAGTTGAATTTTCCTAATTCAACGAAAAATTTAATATATTCTAAGTTTCATTTGCATTGAGTTCTAATGTGCATCGAGTCTAAGGTAAATCCTTGAATTTCCCAACATTCACCTCCATTACTGAGCATTAAATTTCCAACATCTTAAGTTGCAATATGCTGTTTTTATTGATAAATTCTCTAAACCAAAGCTATTTATTAGTGGGTCGAGTCAAGTATGCATTAGAAATTGAATTTACATCAGATTTTTTGTACTCTAATGCTCCATATTGTCTTCCTAAACCATATATAACAAAATAAATGAATACATTAATCTATTTTCTAATAAGATCAATATTATTCTTACTATTATTCCTTAAATTATTGTTTATTATTGAGTTTAAGATTATTCATGCTATTATTCCTTAAACTATTGTTTATTTGAAAATGTTAAGTAAAAATTGAAATGTCCTAATTCACCCCCCCCCCCCCCCCACAAAATAAAAATAAAAATAAATAAAATAAAATAAAATAAAATCAATATATTCTAAGTCTAGTGTGCATGGAAAATTAGGTTGTTGCTCCTTAAATATATCAACAATTGCCATGATAATTAGATGTTAATTTTCCAACAACTTCAGCTACAAAATATTATTTTTGGTAGTCTTGAAACCAAAGCTATTTATTTGTAAATTAAATCAAGTATGCATCTCAAATTGTGCTTTAGTGCAAGATACGTGGCTCACTGTTTTAATCTTATGACAATCAGTCATATTCATGATAATTACTTGGCTTGTCTATTTCCTGCACAAACTAGAAATAATTTACAAAGGATAATTAGGATCTGATAGACAGAATATAGCTAGATCTAAAGTCTACAGGTCACTCATTGAGCATGGATGCAAGTTCCAGCTCCATTCATTTTACTAGATTACTACATGCCCAAGGTAGATTATCCGAGTTGGTGGCTAATGATGGTAAAATAAGGGCTAGATTAAGCTCTATACAAACAATGTTGAGACCTCATCTCAAGTTTATGCAAAGGGAGTTAGTCATGACAAAGGAGTTAGTACAAAAAGACCCTCATCTTTCTATTGTCAAGAGCTTAATTGAGCTAGCTTCCGAGCTAGAAATAAAGTCAGAGGTTTTGAAGTTTGTAAGGTCTGGTTGGGACAATGCATTGGGGATGGTAATGCAACTTCAAAAACCATTCTTGGAAAAATATTTTAAAACCCACACACTCTAGGAATTGTAAGTGACAAAAACAAGGGGAAAATAACATGACATGTCAGAGTATTGAAAAGGAGGAAATGGAAATGCCAATGGAAATGATATGAAATATCAGATAGCAAAAAGTAGAAAGCAGATACAGACACAATGGACCAATTGTATGACATACTAGTTTTGCAAATGTATATATTTGATTTTATGTCAAAAAGGAGTCCGGAGTCTTATGTATATATATGCAAAATATTTTTGAAGACAGATTCAACTCTTAGGGGGAGTATTCATATAGAAGTTTTTGATATGACTAAGTACTCATGTAAATGTAATGTAAAATGTCATGATAAAGTGTTTTTACCACTAATGTCAAAGGGGGAGGTTGTTGATCCCTAAGTTTTGTTGTCTATTAGTGTCTTACACTTAGTCATTTTCTAGGCAATGTTGCTCTGTCATCACTGTGACCGAGTCATTATGTATAGGCCGAGTCATGTATATTGTACATTTATCAAGCAATAGTTACTACTAAGCAAGTCAGAAGGTCACCGAGTACTTGAGTATTAGTCGAGCTAGTTTATGCCGAGTTGTGTAGATATGTTAGTGCTGAGCACCAGGGTATGAAGAACAGTAAGTATCGAGTGCCAAAGATATCAAATGTCGAGTAAGATAGATTTAACATATGTGTTTGTTATGGCACAAACACTTAAGTAAACCATTTTGGCCGACATCTACATGATAATTATTGTTTGTTGAGTAAATTACAGAGTTGATTATGCCTAAGAATTGTAATCATTAATCCCTATGTGATCCATGTAACCAATTACAATTAGGGAATGGTTAAGCGACATAAGTAGACAATCTAGATCATAGGTCTCAATTCATGAAGTTGATCTATTGTTTAAATAAGATGAGATATGAAACCTAAAACGTATTAAGGAGCGTAGAAAAAGATTATGAGTAAGAAGAAGATCTCATACATGCAAAACAAAGAAGTATATTGATTATCAGAAATAGAGTTTAGTGATCGAGTAGAGCAGTGAAGGACAAAACAGAGATATATTTGATAGAAGAGATCAAATCTATATTGAAAGAAGAAGATTTGTTATCAACATCAGAGTGCAAACTGAAGGATCAGGTACTGAAACATTCTAATAGGTGAATCAATAAAAATCTCTTAATAGAGTGGTTTTAGTAGACCTAAGTAAATCTCTTAACTAAGTGCTTACTTTGTTGTAAGTCTAAATCCTTTTGCAAGGTAGATTTTATAAGTCTAAAAGCTCTTAGCAGGGAAGACCCCTCACAGGGTAGATCTTCATTTTATGATCAAACTTGTAGCCCTAACAGGAAAACTTTTATAATGTAGTAGTGAAGATTTGTGGGTGTCATCCTCAGCCCAGTTTTACATTTCAAGGGTTTCTGGGTAACCAAAATCATTGTGTTATGTTTCATTTTCATGGATGATGACTAGGATGTTAAATCTATTTTAGTATTAAATTTTAATGCAAGTAAGATTACGTCAAAATGGAATTATTGGTAGATATCTGATTCACCCACCCTCTTAGTATATCACTTTCCCATAATAGATTTCCAACTGATAGGTGTTTTGTAAATTTTTTCTCAGTGGCTATTTCATTATCCTGAATCGAGTGATTAGCCAATAAATGGCTCTAACTCGAGGTCCAATGGTTGAACCTTCTTGGCCACTTGGAATCAAGTAGGAAACAGTAAATACCATATAAATATGCAATTTGGGGTTGTTTTAAGTAGCTTGGCTATTCTTGTGCACAATCCCTAGGTGAGTCTTAGTCACCCGAATAGGAAGAATTAGTGAAATCAGTAGAGAAATGGAGGTGTAGATAGATTGGGTTGACCAATCCAAGTGTGTGGTGTTATAGAGAAACCTTTGGAGATTATCAAAGTAGGGATTGAAGAATTGAAGGATCCATCTTTGCATCCTTTGAATCAAACAAAACTGTGACTGCTTCATGCCTTGTAAACCTATTAGCTCATTTTCCTATCATTACAAAAACCTGTTGAAAATGGTCTTCATTCCTGTAAAATCTTTTAAAAATTGTCAAGTGTATGAGGAAATAGGGTTTCGTTTGTCCCTAGGGTTTCATAATCATTGTTTAAACAGTTTAAACCCTTTGTTTTTCTTTTCCTTCATTACCTTTTTCATGTCACTTAGGTTCATTTTTTGACACATGCTTTAAGTTGTCGGGCGGGGCCATATCTTTCAAGTTGTTTTACCTAGTAGGCCCGACACATATTTCCTAAGTCCCTGTGTAAATTTAATGGTTTCTCATTGCCAGAAATTTCTCAATCACTCCATCAGAAATCAAAAGTCTTCATTTCATGTTCACGTGATGTCCATTCCTTCATTTCCATATGCATCACCGATGTGTTATAAACAAGGTTCAATCAACATAAGATCCGCCAATAATTCTATTGGACGTGAAAAAGGCTTCGATAAAGAAAAATTTCAAGCACTTTGATCCCTAATTGAGCGTCGAGATATCTTATGGTGACAAAGTTGTCGAAAGCAAAGGGTGATCAGTAAGGAATGATTTTGTGCATCCCGATTGCCGATGAGGTTATCGGGGGAGCTTGTAGTGATGTTTCATCATGGAATGTGGGACTGATGTTAGTGCTCAGGTGAAGATAAAGAGTAGTAAGATCAAAGTTGATCGTATGGTTGGTGCATTATTGTAATGATAAGATGCACTACAGATATCCATCGTGGGGTTGCCACCAGGTGACACCTCTCTTGCATGATGTTAGAGCCAGAGGAAAAAGGGTATTAAAGTTTGTGCCTCAAAGGGAAGGTGCTCAATGGTTATTGATCATAGGATCACGCCTGGCATCTGATCTTCCATTAGTGAAAATCACTAGATCACAAACTTGTTAGGCGGTTTGTGAAATCCTTTGCGACCTGGTGATGATGACCGTTTAATGCTTTTTTCCAACTCGTGGATGTTTGATGCAGTTAAAGAAAGTGTTGGCGATCTAGTGAATGAACAAGATTGAGGGTTAGTCACCAACTCGCTAGATGAAGTAGCGGTTAGGTATTAACTGTCACAAGTGAGTGATCGTCCAAGTTGCCTTTGTCATTGGCTCGCTAGTAGTCTAAAGGTGTAAGCATTAACTATGGAAAGTGGGCGACTGTGTAAGTTAATCCTTTGTCACTGGGTCACAAACTTTTTGATTAGTTGTTCACTAACCATGGCGATCCAGTGAAGGTCATGTTAAACAGTTAGTCACCAGCTCACTAAATGAAGTAGTAGTTAGAAGTAAATGCTAGCAAGTTGGAGATGAAGAAAACATGTGAATGAAAAATGCTTGTCGCCAGGTCATGGGTAAGAAGGCGGTTAGATGAAATTTTTTGGTGACTTGACAAGAATGGTAGAAAATGCTAGTCGCGGACTCGTTGCGGTTAAGATGAAAGGTAAAGTTCTATCAGATCGAAGTTGATAGTGTGGTGGGCACGTTACCTTGAAGGAAAGATAAATGATGGTTAGGTTTCATGGCATCACACATTTTCACCATGTGTCAGGTCCACTGAGTTGGTAAAGTGGCGGGTCCTTGGTGCTAGGTAATGCTGATATGTTGTTTTTTGATTGGTCGTCGAGGAAGTTATGTGGAAAGTTAAGTTTTAAATCAAATCAAAGGTTTTATCTAATTTATGAAAGCCACATGATGTGCTGGGAAATATGAGGATCGACGACCATATTTTAAACTTGATTTATTAACCATTGTCGGTCAATTTTTTGAATTGTTGAGAAGGGTTTTTTATGCAGGACTTGAAGTCGGTGAATTGAAATGGCGAACCAAATCAGTTTTTGTTTTGTTCCAAGGATAGTTATAGATGAGAATTGATGAAAAGGTTGTTAGGTGGCTGTGATGATCAGAATTTTATTCCCTGGACGCTGTTTCAATTTTATGCAGAGGATTGGTTTTTTGAAGAGGGTGGCTAGGGTATGATGGTTGCTAGTAATATTTCATGCCCTAGTACACATAATTGTGCTAAGATGCTCTGGGCATTTAATTGATGTCTACAACAAGAAACTTTTTGTATCTGATAACTGTAGTTGGTCTCCGATGGTAAAACAAATATTATAAATCAAATTTGATTTGATCCAAGTTTTCATGCTTTCTTGCCTACATTTGCTTCTTGTTGTTGCAGGTTGTTAGTCTTGTTGGCAACCCTAATTTTTCCCTAAATGATCCCAAGCTTGTTGAAGATCTTTATAAAGATTTCCAAGATCATTTAGAAGGGCTAGAAAATTGAAAGAGAAAGTTGTTGCATATTATTTTCAATCAGGATTGTAGCACACTGTAACTAGACATTAATTGTTATATAGAAATAGAAAGCTTTAAAGTCTTTAGCTATATTGGAGTGGTAGATATTTGAAGCAGAGTGTATACAGAACATGATTCTTCATACTTAATATAAGTATCTAGATTATTATCTCTCCGTTGTGTGGATTTCATGAGTTTTGAATTTTCTAATTGATTGCATAGAGTATCTATGTATATGTTGTTATTCCTTAGCTTTGATCTAGGATCAAATTAGTAGACTTCAGATAGGGCATAGACTCTTACGATTTACAAAGGGATGTTAATTTGTAAGCAGTGAGGGTTTTGGTGGTTGTATTTATGGCTTTGAATCTTTGACAAAAGTTGGTTCTTGTAAATTCTGCTTATGCATAAAGGATATTTTCCAAAAGATAAGGCACTGATCATAAGCAAGTATTTTCTATACTGATGTATGTCTGGTGAGGTAGGGTTACATTCTTTTATTTTAAACAGATACCATATTGAAATTTTACCATATTATAGTTGTTGTTGGAGTATACCTTTCATGATAATGGAGGATCAATGAATGGTTGGTTATCATTTAGTATTCTCTTATCATCATCTACTTTGTAGAATCCAGAAAAGGAATTGTATTATGTTGTGTGTAAAGTTGGATTAGGTATACCCGCCTTGGTTTTGCAGAGCCAAAAGTGTAGAGGGAAGTCTTGTCCCTATAGTTGGTCAAGTAACCTTAAGATTTACCTTATATTTGGAACTAACCATTCTTTAAAATCAGTTTGAGGTATTGGTGGCTCTCAGAGCATAAAATCCTAACATTTTCAGGAACCAACAAAACCCTTGAAAATAGGGGTTTTATGGACAGGAGGTGTATAGACAGTTTGACAGACTAAGACAAGAAAAATATTGAAGGGCATCCAAAAGGGTATTAGAATCCCTGATTTATTTGGAGCCTCATGAAGAAGAGTGGGAAGTTATTGGTGAAAAACTCAATTAGGAGGCCTAATTGAGCATTAGAACTACTAGCCCTCCTAACAAAGGTTTGAGGAGATCAATAAGAAAACTATGGGTCAAACCACTAAGATGAACCTAAAACATATTGAAAGGACTATGAGAGAGGTCTGTCTTCACCATCTAAAAAAGGGGTGTGCTCTAGGTTGCCAGGTAGAGATCTTGATCCATTGATTTCTAAGGGGTAAGTGGTGATTTACCCGATTGGTGAGGATTAGTGGAGAAGGGGAATAGTTAAGGGATTCCTCTTGTGTTAGGGTAAGGGAAAGAACCCTAAGAGGCTTATGAAGAAGCCTATTAGAGTTCTAGAGGAGAACAAGGACTTAGTTGGGATCCTCCCCATCATTAATAGTAGAAAAAATCATATAGAGGTCTACACTATTACATTCATAATCTTATCTAGTAGTAAGTGATTCATGTTCAATGGTGTACAACTGATGACAAAATAGCTAATATTTTAACCAATGATTTATGTGAGACTAAGATTGCAAATTTTATAAGTCTTTAGGTTTATGATAATTTATATTGAAAGAATGAGCAAAACTATTTTTTTTCTAGATGCGACCACTCCATAGAGTTTACATTGATATTTATTATCATATTTCTATTTATATTGTTTCATGCTAATGAATAAAACTTACACGTTGAATTTATTTTTGTTGGAATTGTTAAATTTTATTTTCTTTTACATTTCTCTACTCTAGAAGATTAAGTAGCATCCTCTCACATATTTTAGGTATGATACGCATCAAGTTTGAGCTGATTTATATTGTTGTTTGTTTGCAAATATTCAACAAAAATAAAATTGACATAATTCATAAAAAATAAACATATTCTACGTCTAATATACATTGAGTTTGAGATTATTCATTTTATTATTCCTTAAGTTGTTTATTTGAATATATTAAGTAAAAATGAATTTTTCCTAATTCACCAAAAAATTAATATATTGTAAGTCTAATTTGCATCAAGTCGAAGTCTAATGTGCATCGAGTGTGAGGAAAATCATGTTATTGCTCCTTAAATTTCCCAACATTCACTATCATAATTAGACATTAATTTTCCAACTTCAGCTTTACATGTTGTTTTTAGAAGAGTCTGAAATCTGAAGCTATTTATTTGTACATTACATCAAATATACATCAAAATTTTGATTTTTCATAAGGTTTTTACACTATGATGATCCATATTTTCTATATAAGTCATATATTTAAAAATAAATACATTAATTATGCAACATCTAAACAGCAAACTAAAATATATATAAAAAGTACACTATATCAAACTATATCAAAAGCACAGTTCCATATGATATCATGCTAAGTGAAATAGAGGCTACACCTATCGAGGCACTTGCTATGGTTCGCCTTATAAGCTACCTAAAAAGAATCGAAAAATGGAAGAAGATAGATGGCCTAAAGTTGTCTTTAATGATACATTGTGTAAACAAAAAGGGACATGGATGCAACAAAACATCAAATGGATGAGTAAATGGAATATTCAATTCAATATGTGCCCCACAAATAACAAAGAAATAAAGGTATTTGTTATAGAGAAATTCTACAAGAGAAATTGGGGGAATGAGATCAGGAGGAAGAAAATATATTATATAAATGAGTTCAACCCCACATGTGATCAACTCCAAAAAGCGTACATAGGAGCCAACATTTCTTGGAGGGCTAAAATTCTTATTGCTTAGCTGAGAACCAACTCTCACCAACTTCGTTGTGAGACTGGGCGTTGGAAGAGGCCAAAGGAGGCTTGGGAAGAGAGAATTTGCAGGTTAAGTGGAAACTGAACAACACTTTATTTTAGAATGTGAGGCCTACAAGGACAGTAGAGATAAATTTGCAGATACTATATGTGATATCTCTTGGCATAACCTATTCAACGAAGAGTACATTGAGCAGTTGGGTGGACTCATCATCAACTTGCACAAAAAATGCACAGAGTTACTTGAGTCTGCTTAAGTTGTCTTGCTGTCCCATAGACTATTTTTTAACCTCGCGGACGTTAAAATTTTATCTATCTATCTATATTACCAAAGATGACACTTAATTTTTTTTCCAACTCTCTATATTTTAGAACAAGAAGTCATATTCATCATAATTACTTGACTTCTCTTTTTCCCGCACAAACTCAAAGAAATCAGAAACTCGCAGCTTGCACCCACTTTCATTGAAAACAATGAGAAAAAATATGCCAAAATATCACCGACGACTCTTTCAACCGTGCATCTCACGCTTGTAATCTTCATCATTATTACTTGCTCTCTCATTCATTTTCCTGCGCAAACTAGAGAGAAACCAGAATCTCATAATTAGTCCCACTTTCATAGAAAGTGATGAGAAAGAGTATTGTAAAATATCAATGATGCATTTTTCAAATGCATGGATCACTCATGCCAGTCAACACCACAAATCTTCTTAATTTTTAAAAACTCATGCCAGTCAACACCACAAATCTTCTTAGTTTTTAAAATGCCCGCCTTGATCCCACAAATCTTAAAGTCTTAAAGTCTACTCTAATTCTGCAAGTCTGTCTTATGTTTTCTCCAACTCAATAGAATCTTGTCGACCACTTTGAAAAGTGAATAATCTTGCAGAGGTCGGTGAAGTCAATAGAAAGTCAAAATCTTATAATCTTTATAAGCGATTTCTAGAATCTTATCATCTTTGTAAGCGATTTCTAGAATCTTGTCGACCACTTCGAAAAGAAAATGATAAAAATAATAAAAGAAAAGATATCGCCAAGTCTGGAAGAAGCTAAATGCGCTCTCATTTTCCTCCGCAAAGCGGAAAGCAATCAGAATCTCATAATTATTAGTCCCACTTTTACAGAAAGCGATGAGATGACAAAACGGTCAACACCAGTTATTATCTTCTCAATATTATTTGTGCACATCACTCAACAAATCGTGTTCGTTATAACCACCGCTCCTCCTCTCCATCTCTACTCATTACCCTGCTAAGTTGGAAGCTCATCCACCCAGACTTTCATTCTGCCAATATGGCCAAGTTATTCTTGCTATCTGTTATCACGCTGTTTCTTCTCCGCTTCTTCTGCAGTTGTATTGACAGGGAAGCCCACGCTCTTCTTCAATTCAAAGCCGGCCTAATTCACCCTGGAGATTTACTGGGCTCGTGGGAGAAAGAGAGGGATTGCTGCCTCTGGCGCGGCGTTTCCTGCGATAACACCACTCATCATGTAGTTGGTGTTCATATTGATGGATTTTCTACCTCAGCTGAAATGGAGGGCATCCTGTCTGAGAGCTTGTGCACCCTTACTTTTGTTGCAACCGTAAACCTATCTGTCATGGGATTGACAGGTACTATTCCTCCCTGCTTCACAAAACTATCTTCTCTCGCACACTTGGATTTATCTTATAATAGCTTGAGAGGGGATATTCCTCCTTCTCTGTCTAATCTCTCTTCTTTAACTAGTCTAGATCTTTCTCATAATAACCTCACCGGAACCATTCCCCCATCCCTCTCTCTTCTATCTTCACTATCTAGCCTACTTCTTTCTCGTAATAAACTCACGGGAAGCATTCCCTCATCTCTCTCTAATCTCTCTCCCCTAATTATCTTAAAACTTTCTAAAAATCACCTCATAGGAAACATTCCCTCCTGTCTCTCTAATCTCTCTTCTCTAACTAAGTTACATCTCTGGGACAATCAACTCTCAGGAAGCATTCCCTCCTCTCTCTCGCATCTCTCTTCTCTAACTAACCTAGCTCTTTCTTATAATCAACTCACAGGAAGCATTCCATCCTCTCTCTCTTATCTCTCTTCTCTAACGTACCTTGATCTTGCTGGGAATCACTTGAGTGGTTGTATCCCAGATTTCTTGGGCAATCTCTCTATACTAAAAGTGTTGTTTTTGTCAGAAAACCAATTGAATGGAACTCTTCCCTCCTCATTTTCAAGGCTCTCCTTCCTTACTGCCCTCGCTCTGGATGGAAATCGATTCAACCAGAGTATTGATTCCTCAACACTACCCTCTGCACTTCAATTTCTTCAACTCTCATTAAATAGCCATCAGATAATTTCAGAGGTTTTCTTTCACAACCTTAGCAACTTAGAGACATTGTCCTTATCGAAATGCATACTTAACATTAGCACCACATGGATTCCCCCATTTCAGTTAAGGTTTTTAGATATGACATCATGTAAGATGGTTGATGGTGAAATCCCCTCATGGATTTCGACTCAATTCTCACTTGAAGAGTTGACAATAGCTGACTGCAAGCTTGTTGGAGAAATTCCGTCTTGGCTACTAGATATCAGTCTACAATACATCAACCTCACAGCAAATCATCTGCAAGGTCATCTTTTACTAAATACTTCAGCTTGGAAGGCAATACAGGCAATATACCACAAATTTGGCCGCCTCATATACAATTGTTGTTGCTCAATGATAATTTGCTAACAGGAGATATTTGTACAAGCATGCAAGCTAGCTCTTCACTGCAAGTGTTAAATTTGGCAAATAACTATTTGAATGGAATAATCCCTTCAAGCATAGCCAATTTTTCCTCACTTCAAATTTTGAATTTGGGGAATAATTATTTGAGGGGTTCAATACCATCTGAGTTTGGTCAGGTAAGTCAACTGCAATCACTAGTGATAAAGAATAACCAACTGAGTGGAGCATTCCCTCCCTCAATATCGAATTGTACTGAATTACTTTTTCTGAATATTGGGGAAAATCTATTTGAACACCAGATTCCAAAGTTAATTGGAAACCTTTCAAAGTTGCAGGTGTTAGCAATGAGGAAAAATAATTTTGAAGGTGGCATTCCTACAGAAATTGGGCAGCTGAAGCACCTCCAAATCTTGCACCTTTCTTCAAATCAACTATCTGGGTTTATACCACACAATATTTTCAATTTGCAGGCAATGCTGAAAGAAGAAAAAGAGGGATTTATCATTGCTCAAATATATCAATTTCATAATATAGATTTTCCAGATTTTTATTTCTCAATTACTATCATGTATGAGGATGGATTAAATATGAATTCTAAAGGAAGAGATGAACACTACTCATATATTTACTCCACCATGGCATCCATTGATATCTCCAACAATAAATTGAAGGGTAATATTCCTTTTGATATAGGAAAGTTGAAAGGCCTGATGTTTGTCAACCTATCCATGAATCATCTCAATGGAACAATTCCAAACAGTATTGTCCAAATGAGATGGCTAGAATCATTAGACCTATCTACAAATCATTTTTCTGGAGAAATTCCACCAGAGCTTGGATCTTTGAGCTATTTGCAAGTTCTAGACTTGTCAAACAACCACCTTTCAGGTAGCATACCACAAGGAGGACACATGACAACATTTTCAAACTCCTCATATGAAGGAAATCCAGATTTATGGGGATGTCCACTCCGAAGGAACTGCTCTTGGCCATAATTTTCTCTTGCTTCTCCTTCCATTTATTCATCTGCCAATGAAGAAGAACAAAGTGAGGAGAGTCTGTGGTATTGGATTGGATTGGGACTATCATATGGCATGGGTTTTGGAGCTGTGGTGTTGTCTATTGTACTATCAAAGAGATGGGGACAAAAATATTTTGATGTGGTTGATATGGTCTTGAAATATTTATTTCCATGGCTTCGCAATTTGACAATATGAAAAGTTTGTGTAGGTAAGTTCTTAGAGTTTACCTTTTATTTAAATTATTTTTTAAGATTGAAAAGTTCATTCAATTTATTTATTTTTAGAATATTAATTAATTTTTTTGTTATGTGTGATTTTCACATCTTGGAGAAATTGGAAGCTTTTTAGTGGTATGCTAATATTTTTGAAATAGATTGTACAAATTCATTGTGCTTATTATTATCATATATATTTTTGTGGTGTTTAGCCAAACATATGTATTTATTTTTTTTTCAAATTTTGTGAAAAATAAAATTTTAAACTTTTTTTAACCTTTATTTTAATTGATCTATAATCTTTATTTAAATCTTTTGTGTTTTCATAGATATGCGATATTTTAAAATTAAACTTTATTTTGTCATGCTTATTATTATTACCATATATTTTTTGTAATGTTTAGTCAATTGTATGTATAGTTTTTATTTCAAATTTAGTATAAAATAAAATTTCAAACTTTTTTGACCTTAATTTGTACTGATATGTAGTCTTTAGTTAAATCTTTTATGATTTTATAAATATACAATATTTTAAAATTAAACTTTATTTATTTTATGTAAACATATTTTACATAGTGAAAGATAAAATCTTTACTTAAAAGTAAATAGAATTACATTAAAGTCATGATAAAGTATTGCACAAATTTTTTCAGAGTAGATTGTGTTGAAGTTTTTTCATCATGTTTGGATCACACTCTATGATCCATCATCAGGATGATATGAGATCATAAGGAGAACAAAGATTTAATTTGTAGACCAAACAATAACTTGAAAAGAGTAGAGAGGCGCGGTTTGACACGAAATACAAGAAATCAAGACAAAAAAGATTAAGTCAAAATTAAAATACTAAGAAAACTAATAAAAATATATAAAATGAAATGATAAACAAAAGCGAAGTAACATTGTAAATTGAAGAAAAAGACAAAAACCTATAAGCACAATGTCTATGAGAAACATAATAATACAAATAGAAATTATATAAATTATATAAATGGAAGCACAAACAAGTATTTATAAATCTAACAAGAATAAACAAATATATATTTGATAATAATATACATACTATTATTACATAAATGCTCGTAGTAGTAATATATATGTTATTATATAATATATGAAAACTATTAATAACAAATTATTCCAATAAGAAAATAACTACTTAAATAATATCATTAAATACATGTGCAATGATATTCCTAAGATATATATATATATATATATATATATATATATATATATATATATATATATATATATATATATATATATATATATAATGAGAATATACTTGTATATATATAAAAATAGAAAAAGAGTGTGTGTGTATATGTATATATACATACAGAGAAAGAAAAAGGAAAAAAAAGAAGATAAATAAACTAATTAATATTATTTTATTTTCAAGTCATATTTTATAAAGGTCAAAACCTTATAACATGGCATATCACATGTTAGAATCAAACACACAGTTTATTGTGATTCATAATGTTTGAAGTCTCATTTATACCAACTATCTATCTATTTAAAGAAAAAAATATTATAACTGAAAAGTTAATATATATTTTTGGATCAAAACTTTATTTGCTAGACCTTATTATGGTTTAGTGATTAAATTGAATATTCAATTCATTATATCTTTCTAGTATTTGAAAAAACACAATTTACAATGTTATCACATTACCTATATTTCAATAAATGATAAATGATTTAAATAATAAATGATAAATGATAATTGCCATATTAATAAGTATTTTACATATAAACTTGACCTAGATAAAACTAAAACTTTAGAGTTAATTTGTAGTATTTATTCTTTGTTTAAAAATTTCCATTAGTATGGTCTCATTCGTTTATGCATTTCCCAATAATATTGAATCCAATAAATTTTTTACTAGAAATTATAAGTTGTAGACTTAGACCAAAATGGATTGCCCTGAAGGCACTGGCCGTTCATTGATTACATAAACTCCAAAGTTTTACCTGCATCTTCATTGCTTTTCATTTCCATGGTCTGATTCATTTGGGATACATTCTTTTCTTTGCTTTATTTGCAGCACAAGAGGAGGAATCTTCATTGTTTTCTCCATGATCAGGGCTCTCTTTAGTGCTTTTCACACCTATAACTACTAACCCTTGTGTGCACCAATTTATTTTTTCAATCTGAGGAACTTCCATACTTATAACTGGCTCATATTTTCATGTTCCTTCTATGCTTCCTCCTTCAATCTCATGGCCTTCTATTTGTTATACTATCATGCACCTTGTAGGATAGAAGGCCCCAACAATTTCAAATTACAAATCTACTACTTGAAGCTATGCAACAATAGGGTTTTTGCACTGTGCAACACTAGAGCTTCTAGAGCACTTAGCTAGCGCTTTCCAAGCATTCACAATATTTATGTTTCTAAGTTACTTATAAATAATTTAAAATATAAGGTAATTAAAAAATAAACAATATATTTATTAATGATATGTTATTATAAAGCAATTCACTTAAAAACATCTTAATGGTCAATAAAAGTTATACTTATTAAATTATATGTCATTATAAAACAAGTCACTTAAAAAGAATACTAAATAATTAATAATTTGAAAACTATGAGATTCTAAAATAAAAAAGGAAGATGGGATATATCTTAGGACATCCAATTTTGTTGATATGCCTACAGAGAAAAAACACAATAACCCTAGTTTGGACATCCAACCACCCAAAAAGGCCAAATTAAATATCCATTAGATTAATTCAGATGTGGAGATCACCAAGGAAATGAGAACCCTATGCCACTTGACCAGAGTGACAACAAAAACTATAAGGAAAGGGAAAAATGAATGGCTGAGTCAAGTTCTTATGACTCAGAATAAACTGAGAATAAGGAGGGGGAGGAAACTAACAATGCCAACTCCTTGTCTCACGTCTCTAAAAGCCTAAAAAATGAAGCCCCTAATCTAGAACCTAATAATGAGATAAAATCCACTCCCCCTCCCCACCCCCATCAAAGAGAATATGGTTGGGGAGGAGATCTCCATTGTGCAAAAGGATATTGGAGGTATGATTGGAAAAATTAAAGCTAACACTGCAGGTATAAATGAAGGAATGCAAAACATTAGTGCTGAAATTGTAGGTATTGAAAAGAGACTGCAAGAGGTTATCCACTTCACTCTTAAGGTCATGCATAGTTTGACGACCACACTTTGTCTTCTATAGGAGAAAGTGAATGATGGGAAACTGGTAGACTGATGCAGGAGCATCTAAGCATGCCAGGAGGTTGATGAAAAATAAAGATCATGAAAAAGGCATGATGGTGTCTAGGTCAATAAATTGGAGTGTATTAGGACCTATCAAGGCCTTTGATGACATTAAAAATAAGAAAATTGTAATAAATTCTAAAGGTCATGTTAAGGACCTTAGGATAATTAATGATGTTTGATTGACAAAATGATGAAATGATGTAATATGGATCCTTATTGGTCTTAGGAGAGTCTAGGAATGATTAAAAGAGACTTAGGGATCCATTTGATAGTTTTGTGAAGTTATTTTGATGTTTTAATCTTGGACCTTTCTTCAAATTATCTATTTGGCCTTATACCACACAACATATTCAGTTTACAAGCATTGCTGATGGAACCACAACAAGGATTTCTTCAATCAATTACTAATTTCACTATAGTGACATATTTCATGTATCGGGATGAATTGAATATCAATTCTAAAGGAAGAGATGAGCACTACACATATATTTTCTCAACCATGGAAGCCATTGATCTCTCTGACAATCAATTGAATGGTAATCTTCCTTCTGATTTAGGAAAGTTGAAAGGCTTGATGTTGCTAAATTAATCTATGAATAATCTCAATGGTGCAATTCCAAATATTGTTGTGCAAATGAGTTCGCTGGAATCATTAGAACTTTCTCCAAATAATTTTTCTAGACAAATTCCATGGGGGCTAGGATATTTGACCTACTTAGGAGTTTTGAGGTTATCCAACAAAAACCTTTCAGGTAGCATACCACAAGGAGGACACATGGCAACATTTACAAAATCTTCATATGAAAAAAATCCAAACTTATGGGGATGCCTACTCCCAAAGAATTGCTCTTGGCCAGAATTTTCTCCTGCTCTCCCATTTCTTCATCTATCAATGAAGAAGAGAAAAGTGAGGAAAGCATTTGGTATTGGATTGAAGTTGGACTATCATACGGTATGGGATTTGGAGTTGTGGTGTTGTCTATTGTGCTAATACAAAGTTGGGGACAAAAATACTTGAATTGGGTTGACATGGTCTTGAAATATTTATTTCCATGGCTCCGTAATTTTACGATATGAAAGGTGTTTTAAGGCGAGTTCTTAAATTTGTTTGTTCTCTTTATTTATTTTAAAAGTTTGAAGTCCATTTAATTATTATTTATTTTTATATTATTATTTGATTCCAAACTATATTTGCGTGTTTTGTAGATCTTGGAGTAATCGAGAGTATTTAATAGGTGTTAATACTTTTGAGATGGATAGTATAAATTCATTCTGCTTCTTATTAGTGTTGGAAATATAGATGCAGTAACTGAGAGGGGGGGTGAATCAGTTAACCACAAAAATATTACCACTGATCCCTTAAATATCTTAACAAATTATTTACTGTGCCACTCGGTAAATATACAGAGAAATGCTGAAAACTTAATCCTTGAAGTGTGTAATAATTAAACTGTTCTTAAGCATTCATCACTGATTAACTTACATGAATAAAGCAAATAACATGAACACAAGAGACACCAGATTTACCGTGAAAACCCAATATGGGAAAAACCACCAATATAACTAGTTATTGTTTTTCACTCTTCTGAAGTGATGCCCGGTTAGAAGCCAACCCGGTAAAAGGTTACAAAACACACTGTTAGGTGTGACCTTGTTAGAGGATTTAATCACCCTGCTAGGAGTGGCCTTGTAAGAGGTCTTGAAACAATTCAATAGAACTGTTACCTTGTTAGAGGATTTACAAAATGGTTGTTAAACCAACTCGGTTAAGAGATTTTGATATCACTGCTACAATTGTTAGAGAGTAACAATGAAATGACTTGCAACTGAATTGCTGAATATAGATCTCTGTTCTATTTCACTAGATCCTTATTGATCAATTAAATCTTTGCTGCTCCTCAAGGATATTTGACCATCCTTCAAAATTCGCACACACCTTTCTTCAAAAATGATTTCTACACACTGTATATCTTTTATTCACCATTTGACCTTCTATATATATATGCCATTTCATAATCATTTAGATTGACAAGTCGGCACTAATAATTATTATAACAGTCGGCTGGGATAAACAAAATGTAATAACAAAATTCTTTGAAAGGGCCGACCTTGCTCGGTAAACATTAATCCTGAAAAGATTTCCTTCAGTGACCGAAAGAACTCGGTAACCACCGCGAATTCTGCAACATCCTTTGGAGACCGAGAGAGCTCGATAACCACTAATTTCCTTCGATAACTGAGGAGGCTCGGTTAACACTATTTTCCTGTCATGTTTCCTTTAGACACCTGAGAGAACTCGGTAGACACTAAAAACTGCCTAGCTGACTGACTGAGCTCGGTAGATACTGAGAACTGCTTAGCTGATTGACTGAACTCAGTAGATACTGAGAATCGCTTAGCTGACCGACTGAACTCGGTAGATACTGAGAACTGCTAATTGATATGACATTTGTGTGACATCAAAGACAACACATAGCTAATCCAACAATGTCCTTCAGACAATTGTATCCAACAATATCCCTCTTTGGCATTGATGGCAACAAAACATGTCATAGCACAATGAAATTTCATAGATAAACCAAGAGTAAGAAACATATCCTTAGCTTCATTCTGATTCCCATCATCTTCAAACTTCTTTCTCTAACTGAGAACTCTCCCTCTTAACTTCTCAAATTATTCTTCTTAGAAATTTCTTGAAATGACAGCAAACTCTCCCTCTTTGACAACACATGCCAAAGACAACTTACACAGTTGCGGTAAATATCAATGTACCTTATGTACTGATTCATATGCAATGATTCCTTGACTATGCTGCATCAACTGATTGATCTTCAACATGTTCTGGTTGATGCATCACTAAAAATTTATTTAGTGAACCTCGGACAGGGGAGTGACCCCTAACTTGCCTCTTAGATACAAGAATGCATCCTTAGGTAGTGGCTTGGTGAAGATATCTGCAATTTGTTCTTTTGTATGAATATATTCCAATCTAATTTCCTTGTCCTGCACCAATTCTCTGACAAAGTGATATTTAATTGCAATGTGCTTGGTTTTGGAATGCATTACTGGATTCTTTGAAATATTTATTGCACTTGTATTATCACAAAACATAACAACTGGTTCTTTGATCTCAACCTTCATGCCTTCCAAAAGCTGTTTAAACCATATAATATTAGAGCAGTTTACTACTGCAGCAACATATTCTGCTTTTGTTGTGGATTGGGATGTGCAGTTTTGCTTTTTACTAGTCCAAGATACTAACCTCTTGCCAAGAAAGAATGCACCACCACTTGTACTCTTTCTATCATCAATGTTTCCTGCCCAATCAGCATCAGTAAACACTTTTAAATCCAGATTGCCTCCAAATTTATACCACAAGCCATAATCTTCAGTTCCCCTTAAATACCTCAAGATTCTTTTGATTGCCATCATGTGATTTTCTCTGGGTTTAGCCGAGAATCTTGCCACTATTCCAACTGCTAAGGCAATATCAAGCCTTGTGTGTACCACATACTGTAATTTTCTAATCATTGATCTATATAAGGTCTGATCTACTTCTTTTGAATCATCATCTTTGGTAAGCTTTAGCCCAGTACACATGGGTGTACCAACTGGTTTTGAATCTTCCATACCAAATTTCTTAAGTATTTCCCTGATATATTTAGACTGAGTAATGTAGATACCATTTTTGTTCTACTGAATCTGAAGTCCAACAAAGAATTTTATCTGACCAAACATAGACATTTCAAATTCTTTGTTCATAAGCTCTGAAAATTCTTTGCACTGATCATCATTTCCTGTAAACACAGTATCATCCACAAATATTTCTGCCAAAACAATTTCGTTATCTGATCCTTCTTTGATGTATAGATTGTTGTTGTCATTAGCCCTTTTGAAATCAATTTGAGTAAGATAGTTGTGTAATCTTTCATACCATGCTCTAGGAGCTTGTTTCAAACCATACAATGCTTTGTGTAATTTGCAGACCATATCCCTTTTGTCTGGATCAATAAAACCTTCAGGTTGCTCAATGTAGACTTCTTCCTCAAGAATACCATTGAGAAAAGCAGATTTGATATCCATCTGATATACCTTAAATCCTTTATGTGCTGCATATGCAAGTAAAGTCCTCACACTTTCTAATCTTGCAACATGAGCAAAAGTCTCTCCATAATCTATTCCTTCTTCTTGAGAATATCCTTTACATACCAATCTTGCTTTGTTTCTTGATACTTGACCATCTTCATTCAATTTATTTCTGAATACCCATTTTGTCCCATTTACATTTTTTATCTTTAGGCCTAGGTACAAGAGTCCATGTCTTATTTTTCTCTATTTTCTCTATTTCTTCATTCATAGCCTCAATCCAACTTTCATTTTCTAATGCATCTTTGACATTTTTAGGTTCAAAATCAGCAAATAAACATGTACCTTTTAGTTTACTTCTTGTCATAGTACCATTTGATTTGTTTCCAATAATCTGATCTGGTTTATGATGCTTTCTGACGTACTTGGCTAATACAGGTTCCTTGCTTCCTGAATGAGTTACATTGTCATCTTCTTCATCTTCAGGTTTAGATTGTTCGGGCTCGGTAGATACTTGCTCGGTAGCTTCAGACTGAGACTCGGTACTTTGTGACTCGGTCTGAACTTCTTCTTGTGACTCGGTTACTGTACTGGGCTCGGTAGATGTAGTCTCCTTATATGTGTCTGGCAATGTATCAGGTTCGATGTAAACAATTTTTTTGTAGTCCTCTGGTTCCTTTTTGCTTTCTTCTTCAATCTTTTCTGCAAACTCATCAATTCTCACATGTGCACTTTCTATGATTTTGTGAGTAGACAAATTTAGAAATCTATATGCCTTACTTTTGCAAGAATATCCCAAAAATATTCCTTCATCACTTTTTACATCAAATTTTCCTTTTCTAGATTCTTTCAAGATGTAACATTTACTACCAAATACTTTTAGGTAACTTACATTTGGTTTGTAGCCATACCATTGCTCATATGGGGTCTTGAATGTGTCTTTTCTCAACTGTACTCGGTTCAAGGTATGAACTGCAGTGCTGATAGCTTCCTTCCAGTATTTCATAGCAATGTTCTTTTCAATCATTAGAGTCCTTGCACAGTCCATGATAGATCTGTTCCTTCTTTCAGCTATTCCATTCTGCTCAGGAGTTCTCAGGGCTGATACCTGTCTTTTGATTCCTCTTTCAATGCAAAAATTATTGAATTCATGGGAGATGAATTCACCACCTCTGTCTGATCTCAAGCATTTTATTCTTTTTCCTATTTCCTTTTCTACTCTTGCTAAATACCATTTGAACTTCTCAAATGCTTCAGACTTTTCTCTTAAATACACAACAGTCATCATTCTAGAATAATCATCAACAAAGAGAATAAAGAATTTTTCTCCGGAATAGCTCTCAATTCCAATAGGTCCACATAAATCAGTATGCACAATTTCCAAAATATCTTCAGATTGATAGTTTTTACTTTTGAAACTAGACTTTCCCATTTTACCAATTTGACAATTCTTGCATAGACCAACATCAAGTTTCTTCAAAGTAGGAATACCTCTTACTTTCTTGAATTTGCTTATTTTCATCATGTTGTCAAAATTTACATGACATAACCTTTTGTGCCATAACCAACTTTCTTCAATTTGAGGAATAAAACATGAGTAATCACCAAGATCAAGATAAAACAGGTTACCTTTGGTTTGTTTGCCTGATCCTATCAGTTTTCCTTTGTCATCCAGCAGTCTTGCTTTGCCATTAATGAATTCGACCGTGAATCCAATGTTGATTAGCTGTGCTACACTTAGAAGATTATGCTTTAGTCCTTTGACCCAATATGCATTATCACATATAAGTTCTTTGGTTAATGAAATTCGTCCCTTTTCTTTTATACAACAGGGTTCATTGTTTCCAAACCTTACATTACCACCATCAAAGTTTTCAAAGTGTTCAAACTTGGTCCTGTCACCAGTCATATGATGTGAACATCCACTGTCTATAATCCATGTATCATTCTTGCTTATATGAGAGATAAGTGCCACCTCATCTTCATCATTATCAGATTCATCTTTTACAGCAATGAAAACAATTTCTTCTTCACTATCATCCGAATCTTTAGCTAAGAAACATGTTTTCTTACCTTTATCCTTGAATGATTTGAAATTTTTCTTGCCATTGTACTTGTAATTTTTCTTCTCATCTTTGCTTTGCTTGTTTGGACACCTAGCTGCAATATGACCAATTTATTCACATGAAAAATAGATTAAGGGAGTTTTACCTTTGTATTTTCCTCTGCCTCTTGAATACTTCTTTGCAAGTAATGCTTCAATAACTTCAAGATCGCTATCAAAACTTTCCTCTGATTCTTCTTCACTTTCTGATTGGATTTTCTTCCCTTTCTTGAGTGAAAGTTTGGCCTCAAAAGCTAATTCAATATTTTTAGAAGTTGGAACATAGTTGTCATAGTTATCCAGTTCAAAGGCTGTCAATCTTCCAACTAAGGCATCCAAAGTTATATTGTGATTTTCTTCACATCTTCTTTCTTGAATAGTAGAAACTCTTATTGCATAAATAGGGAGTAATGTTCTAAGAACCTTACTTATAACTGTTTCATCATCAATTTTTCCTCCAGAAGCTCTGATTGCACTAACACTTGTCTTGATTCTTTCAACATATTTTGCAATGTTTTCTTCTTCTCTCATTTTCATTTGATCAAACTGTCCTGTTAGGCTCTCTACTTTGGCTCTCTTCACATTGTCATCACCGCCATAGATTTTCTTTAGCTTGTTCCACATTTCATGAGCAGTTGTGCAGTCTTTGATTTCATCAAATTCTTCATAGCTAAAAGCTGATGCAATGTCTATCATCATAGTGTTATGGTTCTTCTTTTCTGCAATGTCTTCAACAGTTAATGTGCCAGTAGGAATTGTATATTCTTGATCAATATATTTGCATCTTGAATCACCAATGGAAGCCAGATGTAATCTCATGAGACCTTGCCATGCTAAAAAGTTATTTCTGTTAAGCCTTGGAATTTCTCTTTTGTAAGACATCCTGATCTTTAGCTTAGGTCCTTGAAACCCTTCCTGCAAGCACCAAAAGCTCTGATACCAATTGTTGGAAATATAGATGCAGTAACTGAGAGGGGGGGGTGAATCAATTAACCACAAAAATATTACCACTGATCCCTTAAATATCTTAACAAATTATTTACTGTGCCACTTGGTAAATATACAAAGAAATGCTGAAAACTTAATCCTTGAAGTGTGTAATAATTAAACTATTCTTAAGCATTCATAACTGATTAACTTACATGAATAAAGAAAATAACATGAACACAAGAGACACCAGATTTACCGTGGAAACCCAATATGGGAAAAACCACCAATGCAACTAATTATTGTTTTTCACTCTTCTGAAGTGATGCCCGATTAGAAGCCAACCCGGTAAAAGGTTACAAAACACACTGTTAGGTGTGACCTTTTTAGAGGATTTAATCACCCTGCTAGGAGTGGCCTTGTAAGAGGTCTTGAAACAATTCAATAGAACTGTTACCTTGTTAGAGGATTTACAAAATGGTTGTTAAACCAACTCGGTTAAGAGATTTTGATATCACTGCTACAATTGTTAGAGAGTAACAATGAAATGACCTGCAACTGAATTGCTGAATATAGATCTCTGTTCTGTTTCACTAGATCCTTACTGATCAATTAAATCTTTGTTGCTCCTCAAGGATATTTGACCATCCTTCAAAATTTGCACACACCTTTCTTCAAAAATGATTTCTACATACTGTATATCTTTTATTCACCATTTGACCTTCTATATATATATGCCATTTCATAATCATTTAGATTGACAAGTCGGCACTAATAATTATTATAACAGTCGGCTGGGATAAACAAACTGTAATAACAAAATTCTTTGAAAGGGCCGACCTTGCTCGGTAAACATTAATCCTGAAAAGATTTCCTTCGGTGACCGAGAGAACTCGGTAACCACCGCGAATTTTGCAACATCCTATGGAGACTGAGAGAGCTCGGTAACCACTAATTTCCTTCGATAACCGAGGAGGCTCAGTTAACACTATTTTCCTGTCATGTTTCCTTTAGACACCCGAGAGAACTCGGTACACACTAAAAACCGCCTAGCTGACCAACTGAGCTCGGTAGATACTGAGAACCGCTTAGCTGATCGACTAAACTCGGTAGATACTAAGAACCGCTTAGCTGATCGACTAAACTCGGTAGATACTAAGAACCGCTTAGCTGACCGACTGAACTCGGTAGATACTGAGAACCACTAATTGATATGACATTTGTGTGACATCAAAGACAACACATAGCTAATCCAACAATGTCCTTCAGACAATTGTATCCAACAATTAGTACCACAATTTTTTGTATGGCGATTAGCCAATTATATGCATTTAGGTTTTATTTTAAATTTAATATATTGTATAAATCAATTCACCTCATTATTATTACCATAGTTTTTTATGGTGGTTAGCTGGTTATATGTAAAGGTTTTATTTCAGATTTAATATAAAATATATTTAGAAAACAAATGATAACCTCTAATTTGTACTAATTTATAATTTATTTTTTATATAAATCTTTTGTGTTTCTATAAGTACATGATAAAAAATCTTTATCCCTATATGTAACATGTTTTACATAGTTAAAAATATTTAGTAAAAAATATTGTAATTAGTAAATTGAAGCTAGTATAAACTACTTTTTCATAGCTAATACAACTTGACAGTAAAGTTCAAAGTTGTTATGACATAGTATTAGTATCAACAATAAATAACACAAATTAAATGTAAAATATATGATATTCGTTTGAAAAGATAAAAACTTAAGTACCATTATGTCAATGGAGATATAAGCATATGATAGATCAAATTTTACAATCAAGTATGACAATTTTATTGCTATTTAAATCTAGTTATAAAAGTGCGACTTATTATTTTTTAAGTTTCATTTATGAAAGTTCTCTTCCAATCTAGGGGAATAAATTATAGCTAAACATTAATATTATCTTGGATAAACACAATTTTTTTTGGATTCTAGCATAGTTTATTGATTAGTGAAAATCCAATTCATTGTGTTATGCAATGTATTTGAAAATAAAAGACTTCACAATGTTATCACAATACTTATAATTTAATAAATGAATACTATTATATTGATAATTTTTCTACTTGTGGATTAGCTAAAACTTCATAGTTAGATTGCATTTGGTTATACTATGTTAAAAAAATTACGTTCTTGCCCCTTTTTAAAGTATCTTCCAAAGAAATTTTTAATTACGGTTTAATCATTTTTATAAACTAAATTCCACATAGGAATATCATTTATAGGAAACAAACTTTAATAGTAAAAAATTAGATGTCTCTAACTTTTATCAAATCTAGAGGATCTAGAGTATATACAAGTTGTATAAGAGTATCATTTTAAGAGTTCCTTGTTAAAATTAAGGGATATTGCCACATGCAATAAGCTACATGTCCAGAAAGAAATGATAGTGGAATTGAAGATTGACATTTCCTTTATTTTTATTTAAGTGTATCATATTTATTTATATTTAAGTCTTAATGGATAATCGTAATGTAAACATACATATTAAAAATATACAAACAAAAAAGGATCCCCATACAACAAACCTAGTCGAAAGCTTTTGGACCTTTGTGGTTATAGTAGTTTACATTTTTTGGGGAGTTTACAAGGATCTAGGAGATGGAGTTTTACATTTCTTGGTTGGATATTTTGCAAAAATCACCTATGTTGATAGTTGAGGATCAATAACAATAGTATGGGTCATCTATAGGATTTTGCAATAAAAGTTATGAACCTTATAATGACACTATTTTTTTCTACAAGAACGTTGATTTGAATAGGAAATAAATTTTCCATCAATAGTGGTGAACTCTCTACCATGATTATTGTGTCAGGCACCTTAGAGAACTTGTTGAAAACTATTGTGAATGTTTGGTGACTTGAGTAGAACTCATAATATAACTAAATCTTCCATAAAATATGGAATACAAATGGTTTTCAACATTTGGATTTTCGATTTAAGATTTGATATTCTATTTCTCACATATAAGAGAAAGAGGGAATGTTAGATATTTCTTTCCCATCACTTGCGTGAAGTTGGATTGAGCATTGTTATGGTGGACCATAGGTTTTGTTAAGGAGATTCTAGATTATACATGTACCTCACAACCATTTTGGAATTATGGAATTTTATACTTAACTTTTGTATATTAGAATAAAGATTAATTTTATCTAGATAAAGGTGGAGGTTTTACATGGAATTGGATTTTTTACAATACATTATGTATTTTCCATAGTAATTTGAGGGTTAAATGTTAATCTTGTTTGCTAGAAATTACACATCCTTTTCAGAATAAAATTGCAAGGTTTTCAAGTATGTGACTGTTGGAATTAAGGAACACTGAGAGGGGGAGTGAATCAGTGTTCTGCAATCTTTAACGTTATTAATCTAATTCTTTAGCCTCTTAGCACATATAATGAAAAGTAAGATACAAAAGAAAAACACAAATATCCACAACACCATAACACCAAGATTTTTTGTCTGGAAACCCAATTAAGGGAAAAACTACAGTAGGGATGAATCCACAAGATGTAAATATTCTGCAAAAGTATTACAATAAGGAATGTACATGCATTCAGGCACACTACCTACACTAGTATAATTTGCACCTATTTTTGATGACCAATTGGTTGAATTTTCTACCAATATTGGTTGACTATTCGACCAACCGTTTGGTTGCTATTTTTTGGGTCGAATGTATGACATAACTCGAATGTACGACATAACGTTTTCATGTCAAAAGTTTGACATGACTCTTGGTCAAAAATTACATTGGTATTGGGAATTCATCAGGTCAAACTGTCGACCAAAATAGGTCAAAATCTTCAGACCTTTCAACCTTACTTGGTCAAAATATTTAGACCGCCCGACCAGGATGCCAAACCCATGACGAAAAATTTCAACACAAATTGGTCGAACGTTAGACCAATTCTTGTGTGGGTTTCGACCAAAGTGAGTCGCAATTTAGACAAATATTGGTCAAAATATTTGGCCACTCTGACCAGGATGCCAAACCCATGACGCCACATTTTGACACAAAATGGTCGATTGTTAGACCAAACTTGGTCAGAGTTTCGACGTCGGTTAGTCCAAACGTCGACTCCGGTGAGTCAAAATTTTGACTAAATATGAAATGTTTAAAAAAACAAATGAAGATAAATATCTAGACTAACCACCAACGACATCCTGATCAGTGATTATTCTAGATATTTATCTTCAAGTGTCCACACTCGTTCTGCTACTTGTTGCCAGGGGGTCCCTGCTCGTTCTTTTTTCCAGACTGCTTTGGGCTCTAGCAATCAATCTGCTCTTCTCTACGTGAAACTGTGGGTTTTTTCATTTTGTTTGAACTATTTGAGAGATATTCTTTGACTGGTGATGCATAATTGGTTTGCATGTTTACAGCATGGAAGCAATGTTGGGGATGTTGGTGGTGTTGCGGATAGAGTCGTTAACCGGTTGTTGATGGAGATGGATGGTATGACAACCAAGAATCAACTCATGGGGAGCATTCCCCCCTCTTTTTCCAATCTTTCTTCTTTAACAGACATATTTCTTAGAGAAAATCACTTGAGTGGTTATATCCCAGATTCATTAGGAAACCTCTCTTCACTTCGATGGATGGATTTGTCAAACAACCAACTCAATGGAACTTTTCCATTCTCATTTTCAATGCTCTCCTCCCTTAGCTACCTCTATGCTGATGGGAATTCATTTAACCAGAGTATTGCTACTCCAGTACTACCCTCTACCCTTATGTTTCTCTCTCTCTCGCTAAATGGGCATCATATTATTTTAGAGGCTTTCTTACACAACCTTAGTGAATTAGACACATTTTTATTATCTAATGCTATACTTAATAGCGACACCACATGAAATCCCTCATTTCAGTTACCATTCAACAAATTAGAGAGCTTGTACTTATCCAATTATGTACTTAACATCAGTAGCACTTGGATTCCCTCCTTTCAGTTCAAAGATTTGCATATGATATCATGTAAGTTGGATGGTCAAATCCCCTTGTGGATTTCAACTCAATTCTTACTTACAAGTTTGGAAATAGTTGACTACAATCTTGTTGGAGAAATTCCCTCTTGGCTACAAGATATGAATCTTATGTACATCAATCTCACAAAAAATCATCTGCAAGGTCATATTTTGCTAAATACTTCAGCTTGGAAGATAATGGAAGTTTTGGATGTGTCTAATAATGCATTGTCTAGACATATACCACAAATTTGGTTGCCTCACCTAGAGGCATTATTTTTTAATGACAATTTATTCACAAGAAATATTCCTCCAAGCATGCAGGTTGGCTCTTCATTAAGATTGTTAAATTTGGCAAATAATCATTTGAATGGAATGATCCCTCCAAGCATATCCAGATGTTCCTCTAGATCTTCATTGCAAATGTTAAATTTGGCAAATAACCATTTGCATGGAATCATTCCTCCAAGCATATTCAATTGTTCTAGGCTTGAAATTCTGAATTTGGGGGATAATAATTTGAGAGGCATGATACCATCTCAATTTGGTAAGCTGAGTCAACTGCGATCACTAGTGATAAAAAACAACCAGTTGAGGGGAGCATTGCCTCGGTCAATATCAATGTGCACAGAATTGGTTTTTCTAGATATTGGGGAAAATCTACTAAAAGGTCAAATTCCCAAGTCAATAGGAAACCTTTCAAAGCTACAAGTTTTAGCAATGAGGAAAAATAATTTTGAAGGTAACATTCCTATAGAAATTGGGCAATTGAGGTATCTCCAAATCTTGGACCTTTCTTCAAATTGTCTATCTGGCCTTATACCACACAACATATTTAGTTTACCAGCATTGCTGATAGAACCACAACATGGATTTGTTCAATCATTTACTAATTTCACTACAATGACAGATTTCATGTATGAGGATAAATTGAATATCAATTCTAAAGGAAGAGATGAGCACTATCCATATATTTTCTCAACCATGGAAGCCACTAATCTCTTTGACAATCAATTGAATGGTAATCTTCCTTCTGATTTAGGAAAGTTGAAAGGCTTGATGTTGCTAAATTTATCTATGAATAATCTCAATGGTACAATTCCAAATAGTGTTGGGCAAATGAGTTGGTTGGAATCATTAGACCTTTCTACAAATAATTTTTTTGGATAAATTCCATGGGGGCTAGGATCTTTGAGCTACTTAGGAGTTTTGAGATTATCCAACAACAACCTTTCAGGTAGCATACCACAAGGAGGACACATGGCAACATTTACAAAATCTTCATATGAAAAAATCCCAACTTATGGGGATGCCCGCTCCCAAAGAATTGCTCTTGGCTAGAATTTTCTCCTGCTCCTCCCATTTCTTCATCTATCAATGAAGAAGAGAAAAGTGAGGAAAGCATTTGGTATTGGATTGGAGTTGGACTGTTCTACAGTCTGGGATTTGGAGTTGTGGTGTTGTCTATTGTGCTAATAAAAAGTTGGGGACAAAAATACTTAGATGGAGTTGACATGGTCTTGAAATATTTATTTCCATGGCTCCACAATTTTATGATATGAAAGGTGTTTTAAGGTAAGCTCTTAAATTCGTTTGTTGTCTTTTTTATTGTAAAAGTTTGAAGTTCATTTAACTATTATTTATTATTTATTTTTATATTATTATTTGATTCCAATTTTTATTTGTGTGTTTCGTAGATCTTGGAGTAATCGGGAGAATTTTAATAGGTGTTAATACTTTTGAGATGGATTGTACAAATCCATTATGCTTGTTATTAGTACCACAATTTTTTGTATGGCGATTAGCCAATTATATGTATTTAGGTTTTATTTCAAATTTAATAGATTGTACAAATCAATTCTCCTCACTATTATTACCATAGTTTTTTTATGGTGGTTAGCTGATTATATGTAAAGGTTTTATTTCAAATTTAGTATAAAATATGTTTAGAAAAAAAATTGGTAATCTTTAATTTGTACTAATTTATAATTTATTTTTTTTATATAAATCTTTTGTGTTTCTATAAGTACATGATAAAAAATCTTTATCCCTATATGTAACATGTTTTACATAGTTAAAAATATTTAGTAAAAAATATCGTAATTAGTAAATTGAAGCTAGGATGAACTACTTTTTCATAGCTAATACAACTTGACATGAGTAAAGTTCAAAGTTGTTATGACATAGTATTGGTATCAACAATAAATAACATAATTTAAATGTAAAATATATGATATTCGTTTGAAAAGATAAAAACTTAAGTACCATTATGTCAATGGAGATATAAGCACATGATAGATCAAATTTTACAATCAAGTATGACAATTTTATTGCTATTTAAATCTAGTTATAAAAGTGCGACTTATTATTTTTTAAGTTTCATTTATGAAAGTTCTCTTCCAATCTAGGGGAATAAATTATAACTAAACATTAATATTATCTTGAATAAACACAATTTTTTTTGGATTCTAGCATAGTTTATTGATTAGTGAAAATCCAATTCATTGTGTTATGCAATGTATTTGAAAATAAAAGACTTCACAATGTTATCACAATACTTATAATTTAATAAATGAATACTATTATATTTATAATTTTTCTACTTGTGGATTAGCTAAAACTTCATAGTTAGATTGTGATTGCATTTGGTTATACTATGTTAAAAAAATTACGTTCTTGCACCTTTTTAAAGTATCTTCAAAGAAATTTTTAATTACAATTTAATCATTTTTATAAACTAAATTCCACATAGGAATATCATTTATAGGAAACAAACTTTAATAGTAAAAAATTAGATGTCTCTAACTTTTATCAAATCTAGAGGATCTGGAGTATATGCAAGTTGTATAAGAGTAGCATTTTAAGAGTTCCTTATTAAGATTAAGGGATATTTCCACATGCAATAAGCTACATGTCCAGAAAGAAATGATAGTGGAATTGAAGATTGACATTTCCTTTATTTTTATTTAAGTATATCATATTTATTTATATTTAAGTCTTAATGGATAATCGTAATGTAAACATACATATTAAAAATATACAAACAAAAAAGGATCCCCATACAACAAACCTAGTCGAAAGCTTTTGGACCTTTGTGGTTATAGTAGTTTATGTTTTTTGGGGAGTTTACAAGGATCTAGGAGATGGAGTTTTACATTTCTTGGTTGGATATTTTGCAAAAATCACCTATGTTGATAGTTGAGGATCAATAGCAATAGTATGGGTCATCTATAGGATTTTGCAATAAAAGTTATGAACCTTATAATGACACTATTGTTTTCTACAAGAACGTTGATTTGAATAGGAAATAAATTTTCCATCAATAGTAGTAAACTCTCTACCATGATTATTGTGTCAGGCACCTTAGAGAACTTGTTGAAAACCATTGTGAATGTTTGGTGACTTGAGTAGAACTCATAATATAACTAAATCTTTTATAAAATATGGAATACAAATGGTTTTCAACATTTGGATTTTCGATTTAAGATTTGATATTCTATTTCTCACATATGAGAGAAAGAGGGAATGTTAGATATTTCTTTCCCATCACTTGTGTGAAGTTGGATTGAGCATTGTTATGGTGGACCATAGGCTTTGTCAAGGAGATTCTAGATTATACATGTACCTCACAACCATTTTGGAATTATGGAATTTTATACTTAACTTTTGTATATTAGAATAAAGATTAATTTTATCTAGATAAAGGTTGATGTTTTACATGGAATTGGATTTTTTACAATACATTAGGTATTTTCCATAGTAATGTGAGGGTTAAATGTTAATCTTGTTTGCTAGAAATCACACATCCTTTTCAGAATAGAATTGCAAGGTTTTCAAGTACGTGACTATTGAAATTAAGGAACACTGAGAGGGGGAGTGAATCAGTGTTCTGCAATCTTTAACTTTATTAATCTAATTCTTTAGCCTCTTAGCACATATAATGAAAAGTAAGATACAAAAGAAAAACACAAATATCCACAACACCATAACACCAAGATTTTTTGTGTGGAAACCCAATTAAGGGAAAAACCACAATGGGTATGAATCCACAAGATGTAAATGTTCTACAAAAGTATTACAATAAGGAATGTACATGCATTCAGGCACACTACATAGAGATCATTACTCAAAATGGAAAAGGCTTACTATGTATGGGTAAGTGCACAAAGATGGGGGACCAAAAAGGGGGTATAAGATGCCACTTTTTTCCTGAAATCAGCAAACTTTGAACTTCAACAAGAAATTGAAGATAGTTAGACTCAAAATTTTAAGATGTGACAAAAACAAGAGTTGTAATACTCTGAATCTAGTTCCTAAGCTACTAACTTATTTTGAAAATGGTGCAGATTAAGGCCCTAAAAAAGGGAGATTACAAAATGTGGTCCTATTTTTGGTCCAAAAACATAACATAGCGTCTGGTGTGCTCCCCCTAAAATGTTAACTTTTTTTTTGAATTTTTTAATCGCTCCAGTGAGAATTTAGCTAACACCACAGTTTATCCCAGATTTTTTTGGTAATTTTTTGATGAACGTATAATTTTTTATGAATTTACGAAGTGCACACATCCTGAAAACATGAAATTTCTGTGTGCTCCCCCTAGAAATCATTTAAAACTAATCAAAAATTAAATTTTCTTTTTTTATAGTGTGTAGAATGGAGTCTAGTTTCTAAAAATGTAACTTATTGCAAAATTCGATGAACGAGCCAAAATCTATGCCCAAAATACTGCATGTTGGTTTTTTACAAAAAACAGACATCCACACAAAAGAAATTAGAGTTGAAAAACTTAACATAATTAGAATTCAAATTAAATTATATGCTTAGATAGCTAACAGAGAGATTTGCAATATCATGTCATCTGATTTTTACGTTCTTGAGCCACGAGTAAACTTGACGAGGAGCACATAAAAAAAGATGTCATTTTTTTGTATGTTTGCTGAAAAACACATCTCAGGCCTATTTCAATCGTCCAAGCCTTTGGGTTTGATCTCCAAGGCAAATCCAAGCCTTAGGATTGGTAAATTCAAATCCTTTACAAAGCGCGCATGCCCTATAGGGCATGTGCCCTATGTAAAAAATCATAGATTTACATAGGGTGTGCGCCCTATAGGGCGTGCACCCTATGTAAGATATAGATTTCTATAAGTTTGATAATTTTAATTTCTTATACTTTTTAAGTTATATTTGTATAAATTATAAAATATAATGCTTTCAGGATGTTTGGGATAGGTTCCAGCTTCATAGGAGTTAACATGCAGATTCTAGATCTGAAAAATTCCAGACTTAGCCAAATTTTAGGATTTAGCAAGCCTTCAGTAAGGTTACTTCCCACAATCCATCATGGATTTCTAAGGTCAAACTGAAGCTGGGAAAAGGATTCCCAAAGGGTTTTAACTCATTTTTATCACAAATCACTTGGTTTTGACCCCATCTCTACGACAGACATAGCTTAGCTCTCACCCAAATCTCTCTCTCTCTCTCTCTCTCTCTCTCTCTCTCTCACACACACACACACACACACACACACACATCACCCTCTCTCTCTCCCCCTTATCTACTCTCTCTTTCATTACTCTCTCTCTCTCTCTCTCTCACACACACACACACACACATCACCCTCTCTCTCTCCCCCTTATCTACTCTCTCTTTCATTATTCTCTCTCTCTCTCTCTATATATATATATATCATCTCTCTCTCTCTCTCTCTCACACACACACACACACACATCACCCTCTCTCTCTCTCCCCCTTATCTACTCTCTCTCTTTCATTACTCTCTCTCTCTCTCTCACACACCATCTCTCTCTCTCTCTCTCTCGATGTGAGAAGAGAGAGAGAGGGTGATGTGTGTGAGTGTGAGAGAGAGAGAGAGAAGGGAGTGAGTGAGAGAGAGAGAGAGAGAGATGGTGATATATATATATATATGTATCTATATATATGTATATGTATCTATATATATGTATCTATATATATGTATATGTATATATATATGTATATGTATATATATATATATATATATATATATATATTATATATATATGTATATATATATAGTATATATATATGTATATATGTATATGTATATATATATATATATGTAGATGTATATATATATATGTATATGTATATATATATGTATATGTATATATATGTATATGTATATATATGTATATGTATTATTGTATATGTATATGTATATATGTGTATATATATATGTATACATATATGTATGTATATACATATATGTATACATACA